>JACCHZ010000066.1:3000000-3225000 GCA_018907045.1 Wiebesia pumilae | reverse complement strand
CTCGACCAATTCCAAGTTTTGTAAAGCCGTCTTCGCGGTAATCCGACGCGAGCGAACCGCGGGGAGGGACCCTCGACGGTAAAATACAATTAACTTCCAGGTTCCACGCTCGAAATGGAGTACACTTCCGGCTACAGTGCAGGGCGGGTCGGGGGTGGTGAGGGTGTACATCTTCTTGAAGATTAAAGGGAGCTAAATCGATATCGCACTTGGATCGCGCCCCCGCAAATTAATTCGGGCAACGGAAGGCGCGGCTCGCGCGAAATTCAAATCGAGCCGCACTCGTTAACGTCTTTGCACCTCTCGATCCGGATCTTTTCCAATAATCCAGACTCCGCCGCTCGGCCTCGTCAATTCCCTTCGGATGCAGCGCCTGTTTCGCTTCGTTGAATGGGCGCGAGCTCGGCGTCAGGCGTGCAGGGGGTCTATTTCGCGATTAATGAGCGTCTGTCGGCGAGCGATTTGCTCGAGGAATTCATTAGTCGGCGAAAATTAATAATTCGAAGGAAGGGTCCGCGGGATACTCGGCACGACGATACCGGGGCCTCGCCTTCTTTCTATTCTTTCCGCGCCGCCGGCTGTTTCCTCCTTAACAACCCCGCGTCCATTCCTTTCTCTCTCGTGGTCGCTCGCATTTCTCGATGTCCGCTTTTTTTTTTTTTTTTTTTTTTTTTTTTCCTCCAAAACCATCGTTAAACGCGAGAGCCGAACTGTACCGCGTGCGTCAGTCCCGCTTGATTTTAGGTTAGGTTGGCGAGAGTTGGCGGCGCGTTGCACGCGAAAAATGCATTATGCAGCGGTTTTTATTCCTCGTCTATCGAGGATTCATCCATGTCGAAAGACCGATAGTTTGCGTAGATAGGTACCGTAGTTACGCATCTATTCCGAGTTGGCTTTAAAGAGGCTGCAACGGTAAGAATTGCTGGCTGGTATAGATCGCGATTTAAAGACACACCGCATTGCGTTCGAGATAAAGCTACGGATCTGAATATTTCGTAAGAGTCCTTTGACAAGTGGAATTAGAGATTAACGCGAGATGAAAAGAAGCGATTGAGCGGTTACACGATTGAATATATCGTTACTCCGTTGCGTTGCGCCTATTTTTCTCTCGGCAGGATGCATCGGTGTGTACCGTTTTTCGATATAGTTTTTCCCGCGTTGAAACGAGTACCGCCGCATCGCGAGTAAAACATGTATGTTTATGTATCCTCTCAACTTCGTGCGCAACGCCGTAGCGTAAAATATGACAATGCACACTCGTAACCTTCCGTAGGTTACCAAACGACGTCTCCTCTTTACCGTAACGGATATTAATCGTTAACTCTCGTACCTTTGCCGGCGCTCCGCGTAGCGTAATCGCGGCAGTCAGTGACAGTGAGGGACAGAGAGAGAGAGAGAGAGAGAGAGAGAGAGAGAGAGAGAGAGTGCGCGTGTGTGTGTGTGTGTGTGTGTGTGCGAGCGAGTGAGAGAGCGAGTGTGAGTGCGAGCGAGTGTGAGTGCGAGCGAGTGAGAGAGCGAGCGAGCGTTCGCCAAGAAAGGACAACGCGATGTTTAAAAGCGCGAGGGCCCGGCGTACGGCCGCTTCGGCCCTGTGTCAGTCGCTGGGGGCGGCTGCGGGGCGGGAGGGGCGCGCGCGCGCGCGCGCGGCTCCCTTAGAAGTTTTCTTTGAAAGATCCCCTCTCCCGGCGAGCAGCGTCTCCGCGACTGCGTGCGTGCGTGCGTGCGCGAGCGCGTCCGTGTGTGTGCACTCGCGCATAAGTCGGCGCTCGTTGCCGGACACGATAACGGCCGCCGTTAAGCGCCTTTGAAGTCGCGCTAGCATCACCCCCGCCCCACCCCGGCGATTTGTCACCGCTCAATCGTCGTCGGGGATCCGCGTCGACGCGCCGCGGCCCCCGAACGCCACGAAAATCATCGCGGCTCGGCTTCGTTACTTCCCCGCGGGTATTATCCGCCTGTGCGAGCCTAATGGCCCCAAGGAAATAACTCGCTCGATTCGCGGAACTCCCCATAGAATCGCACGATAAAAGAGCCGATGCTCCTTTCTCACCGCGGGACACTTAATTCGACTCTTTCACATCCGCTTCTTAACCAAAACTAATAGAAGCCCCGGGTCCCCTACGCGGGCGACTCGCATCGAGTCGCGCGCTTTATCGTCGTCTCCCGGGTGCTCGATGAATAAATTTCGTAGGGATTTCGTAGGGATTTCGTAGGGATTTCGTAGGGATTTCGTAGGGATTTCGTAGGGATTTCGTAGGGATTTCGTTGCGTCAAACTCGCGCATTGTTTCTCGGTTCTTCGTGGGGACTTTTGCAACAGCTTTTATCGCTCCGACACTGACGGCGGCATTACTCGCCGTTAACACAGGCACGCATTTCTCGTGGGTTCTTTCGTTCGCAGTCCCTTGCGCGCGGATAAAAAAAAACTTCTCTCTCCTCTTGCGCCATGTGGACTGCGCATTTATAAATTGCATTTACCATTTACTGGCGTAATTTTTTCCGCAAACCGTCTTATCGCTCCCTCGCTCGACATGTGCACCGAGCGCCCATACTTATAAATAGTTTCGCGTTCATTGTCTCGGTGTATCGTTTGACGGCTGCTGATCTTATTGGCTAAGATCAGGGGAGGACGACCGCACGAATGACAAGCGAACGTGTACCGCACTTTCCGTCGAGCGCATCTTTGGATGTTCCGTTTTCCTTTATTGCCTAAAGAAACTCGGCCGAACCCTTTCGACGACTCGCTCGCCTCCTCACGTGGGGACTCTCTGCACGCGCGCGTGCGTGTGCGTATACGGGCACGGGCACGTATATATATAGCGCGCGTTTTAACCGAGCGAAGAAAGGCCAAAGGCGCGCTGCCGCTCGACGATATCGGCAGGGATCGCGGGGACGCGCCTTTGACAGCCTCGTATCCGGCGACGATCTCGCTTTCCTCGAGTCCCGTCGTCCGTTGCCGCTCGAGCCGCTGATAAGACGGCATTTCGCTCGAGGGACGGTCGCAAATTTCGTCCTCCCGGTCTTCGTGATCTTGATAAATGGGCAGCCGACCGAGCACTCGGTCTCGGTCGGTCTCGGTCGGCCTCTCAACCGACCTCTTCCGGTCCCTATGCCGCCAAGATCCGCCGGATTATTATACGAGGCTTCCCGTAATGAAAAACTCCGTTGTCGCTTATAAGGTCCCCGTGCACCCGGTGGTCCGAAAATAGCCGTGAATAGCGATGTAACTGCGGACGCGTCGTGAAAAGCGGAGATCCCGAACCCGGTAACAGCTTTTTTTTCCACGTCGCTTATCGCGATCACGCCACTTCCAAGACTCGCGTTTTTATTTCCCGGGCGGTCGTCGAGGGATAAAGACGGCGGCTTATCGCGCGACCGGCATCGCGTCCCCTTGTTCCGAGGGAGATCGGAGATTCTCCCGCGCAGCGGGTGGCCGGGGTTTTTCATTCCCCTCGCCCCCTCGCCCCGCCCTCCTCCTCGCCGAGTATAAACCGCGGCTCGTTCGTCCGTGTCGCGGATTTTCCGCGACCTTCGCAATGACCGAGTCGCCGACGTACTCCGTCATCACGGGGAGTACATTTGCGTTTCAGCAAATGTACGCTCTTTGTTTACGGTCTTTCCTATCGCCGGCTCTTATCTCTCCCGTCGCTTATTTTAGAATCCCGTAATTTCGGAACTGACCGGCGAGTCGGGGAGGGAGGCAAGGAAGAAACGGACGGGACTCTCCACGTCCGAGACTCTCTCTATCGCCGATTAAGCTCTTCGGTTACTGGCCGACGGCGAGGGAAAAGAAACGGAAGAAAGAAATCAGTGGCAGAACAAGCGTGCGACGCCAGATCCACTCGTAGAGGAGACTGAATTTTCGTACATTATCGGGTTCTAATAGTGCGGGTCGTGTCGAACGATTTGGCCCTTAGCGAGTAGTTTACATTTATGTTCTTCACCATTGATACGAGCTGTAATTTAATTCGAATATCTTGGGTAACGGTCGTTGTTTTCGAGGAACGGCGGCGTCTTGCGAGTCTCAAATTTGCCATTTCTGAATTTTACCTCGTGTTGGCTGAATTTGTTGTAAGCCTTATCGAGTGTACAAACGCTAAGTGGGGGGATTAAAAGCGGAGACGGTAACAAACTCAATCCCACCTCTTGCCCTCCGCTCACCTCGTTTAATCATCGCCAAGTCGGTACAACTGGTGCGAGTCCACTCGTAAATGTAATCGTAATCAACGCCGTTATCGCCCTCGGGAAGAAAACGATAATAAAAAATGCACGCAAAGTCTTTGAGGAGGTTTTTTTTATCGAGTGACGGAAAACAGATATGACGCATAAAAGGAGGCGCAAAGTTTTCCTCTTCCCTGACGCAACTTGCGACAGCCGTTCGAAGGAAATGGAATTGCCCGAATCGTATTAGCATACGATTACTTGCGCATCTAGTATGAGTCGCGTCCAAGCGCTGGAAGCGATCCAATTTCGTAAGCTGCAGTTTATTCGAAAGGAACTCGTTGTGAACGGTATTTCGTTGGTAAGTAGCCCCGAGAGCAGTTTGTCGACGAGCTTCGACGCAAAAATGGCGCTCCCGAAGGCGATTCACTTTCGCTCGTTCGCTCGTTCGCTCGATCGCTCGATCGCTATCGGAATCGAATCGGAATCGCGGACGGACGAAAGGACCTCGGCGTGCCACCGTCGCGCAGCCATCGATGCAGCTGAGATAAGGAAGCCGCCGAGATTCAATGAACCTCCCCTACGAGCCTCGTAAAATAGCTTCCCCGTGACTTCCTGCTGCTGTCGCTCCTAGGAGCTCATCGGCAAAGCAGCTCACGTTTCGTACTCGGCGCCTCGCGGCCTTTCCACGCCGGTATTTCGAGACCTCGTCGACATTACCACGGCCATTACGCCACCTTCACCTTGACACCCAAATCGGCGCCCTGGACGGGAATCGAACGTTCCTCGGTGCTCCGAAAAACGTGCGGCTCGTTCGTCGTCGGTGTGCGCTCGACGTTTCGCGCGAACCGTTCGAATTCCGTCCACGTGCGCACACGTTTATCGTTTTTTCGAACTCGGATCGATCGATCGATGCCGTGCGCCAAACTTCGTAAAGTTTGGCGACGCGTCGATGGACGCGTGCGCGCGCGGTCGTTCGAATTTGCCGTTTAATTTACCGAATAGTCGCTCTTGGCGTGTCGTAGTGCCAGTGGATTTCACCGGCCACGGATGCGTTCTTGACATTTTTAAAATGCAAGTAAAACAGTGTTGCGCGCGCGCGCGCGCGCCTCGCGTTCGTTGCCATTCTAATTGCGCGTCGAAATAGGTTGCGGCTACGCATAATACGAATGAAGCTATGAATAATGCGAAAAGCCTCCCTGGAATGATCCTTAATGGAAAAGAGATAATCGCGGCTAGCGTTTGTGAATTATTTACCCCGCTTTCGTGAGTTGTTACCGTTTATTGTTGTGTGTGGTGCTAGCAGTAGATGTAGGATATTGTGGACAATTTATTACTCCTCCGCTCGAAAATGCTCGTCCGTCGCGATCGTTACTCCGAGAGTTGATTTTTAATAAGAATATAGCGCTCGTTTCGTACAATTTACAAGCGAGCATTCGTTGAGAAGTGCGCTTTAACGAGGTCGCGCAATTCACTTTCCCCACGTCCATTATTGTCGTGGAACGAGTAATTGATAACGAAAGACCTGCTCTGCAACGTTAGCGTTGAGTGCTCCACATTAGCGGGCGAGGACTCGAAGATCGAGGAGCAGCTTACATTTGTCGTTGAGAATTAACGAGTCATCGACTAATGTTGAAATCGTGATATAATTGACATTTTGTAGAGGTAGTGCGTAGGCGGAAGGAAGAAACGCGTTAAGCGTACGAACCGACGACGTTCCCGAAGCCCTGGCTTTACTTTCGTAAACTCGTGGTCGTGGATCGTTGCGCATTGTCAGGCGAAAACCGAAAAACGAGTGGAGAACAAGAAGAGCAACGGAGGAAAAGGCAATTTTTTACGATGCTTTTCGTAGCGTCTCGTAAGGGTCTCAACGACGCTGAAAAACACACTGTCCAAACAGACGGGGAACATCGGCATCGGGACGATGCTCGAGCATGGATACGGTACATTGTATCAAGTACACAAAGATGAAATGTGTATACAAGGACTTTCGGGACAAATCCAGCGATTTACGACATCCCATTTGCCGGCCCTCCAAATATTAAAGGGAATCCCTCTTTTATACCACGTGGAATTTCAGCGGCGTCAAGGCTACATGTTGTTGGGCGCGCATACTTAACCTATTTACGACGTTTACGGGGTTAAGATCAAGGGATTGCTCTGCTTTTTAACGCTCAGAAAGTGGGGTTTTTAGGGTCGCGAGGGGGTGAAGGGCCTCGGCGATATCGCTTTTGAAGACTTTCGAGGCTTTTCAGCGAGGTTATTCCACGTGGCCAGTTCGTACGAAACATGTATAAACCTTGTGAGTGTGTACCGAGTGATTTTCTCGAAGCTCCCGAGCGGGGCGTTGAAAAGGGCGTTATCTCGGCGATGGGCCCGCGAACGACACAATGGACTGAGCCCAGCGACCACACACGTGCGCACGCCTAGCCGGGTGTGCTTAAAAGTCTTGGAAACCCGGGGGATACGTGGAAGGGCTCGCGATTCCCACGTACGACAATGAGTGCGATCCCCGGTCGCTATCCCCGGTCGCTATCCCCGGTCGCTATTCTTGGCTCGTTGCGTAAAGAGCCTCGATAAAACGTGTCCGGCCCTCGGCTCCTGTTACGCCGAATCTCCCCCGAGCGCGTCCACCCGCGGCCCAAAGAAGAAGGGAGGGTTCGATGCGCGTACGCAGGGAAGGCCGAGCAGGTAAGCGTCGCTCGCTTTCGTGGTCCTTCCCGGAAATTCGACCTTCACCTTGCACCAGCGCCTACGAAAGCGCGCGCACGAGGCAATTTATCGACGGGAGCGAGACGCGCGCGCGGTATCCGAGGCTCGTCAGCCCTTTTTTAAAGATCGTGAGCGCCGTTGCGAAATACGGCGGTTACGGGCGCAACAGCAGCAGCGACTGACGTCACCGCGGGCGTGAAATTTCAGCCACACCGGGGAGAAAGTCTTAGGCGGACTTTCGGCGATTAGTAACGCCGGCCCTCGAGGAGGCGGCAGAGCAGCGACGGTAGGCGGCAATTTTCTAGTTTTTCCGCTCGCACGCTGCTCGACGATCCTTTTACTCGCTATTAGTGACGGCCATTTGAGCAGAACCCCCTCCTACGGGAGAATATTCGCGCAAAGAGGGCAATTGAAGCGGCGGTACATTATTAGTCGAGGCCGATTAGGCGTCGGCTCTTTTACCGTAACTAATCCCCTCGGGAACCCACGTAGTTATTATTATTTAGAATACAAGAATTACAAAGAATTAACCGCGACCGTCCTCGCAGTTCCTCGTTTATCGAAGCGCCGTTTTCGAAAAGTCGGGAGTTTCTCCTCGCGGCCGCTTTCCGATGAAGAAACTTGTCCGACAGCGCTGGAAACGCGCCGTGAAAATATGAGAGGCGCCGTAACGAGCGCTTTCCCGCAAAATCGTGTCGATGTAATAAAGGCGCGTGCAATGATGGGGCCCTGAGAATTAAAGCCACTCGAATAAAGATATTTCATCGTACGTCAATTAAAGCATGGACCAACTCGGTGTGCGCGTCTAGATGTATTTTTCTCTTTAATTGATCGCGAAAATAAAAGCTAAAGGACGCACGAATAAAGGGAGCCACAGAGAGAGAGAGAGAGAGAGAGAGAGAGAGAGAGAGAGGAGAGAGAGAGGGAGAGAGGAGGGAGAGAGAGAGGGAGAGAGCGGCGAGAGGGAGAGGGGGGAGAGCGGGTGAGTGTGTGTGTGTTTGTGGGGGGTGGGGGAAGGAAAGAAAGAATGAACGAAAGAAAACGAAATAGGTAATGCGGGTCGGCGCGGATCATTAATGTTTTTTGAGAGCGCGCCCCGCCCTTAAGTAACGCAGTCACGTTTCGTGCTTTTCTCATTTTTATTTCCGATGCGACGGGCCTTTTATTCATGCGTCTTTGCGGGTCTCGAATAAAAATGAGCGAAGAAAAAAACGAAATACACAAAAGTACCAAGAGAGGCCCGAGAGAAAGGAAGGGAGAGAGCAGTTGAGGCTGAGCGGAGGAGAAAAATCAAAACGTTGCTGCTCCGTGGGCCTTTTTAATAATGATTTTTTAATATCACTAGATTGTCCATGTCGGTTGAAGCGAATATCTTATCGATCGTCTAAACGTATTTGTTGCCTGTTTCATGTACGAAATTAGCATGAAAAAGGATTTTCTTTAAAATTTTTTTTTCAAACCTTTTTTTCCCCCTTCAATTACGTGAAATGTAATTGAACATGTAATTGAACATGTAATGGAACAACGTTATAAAACGAGTGCGATCATTTACTCGGTGTAATAATACAAGTTCACTCGATACTCGCGAGTCGTACTTGGAAACAGTACTTGGGAGAAAAAGTGACAATAATAATTTTAACGCACGAATGATGATAAAACGATAACTCTCGTAGATTTACGAACGTACAGAGTGAGTGAGTAGTACCCGCATGTAAATACGACACGCGCATGGTTCTTCAAGATTTCGCAAGAGCGTATACAAACGGAGGAGGTGAAAAAGGTGAAAAAGGTGAAAAAGGTGAAAAAGGTGAAAAAGGTGAAAAAGGTGAAAAAGGTGAAAAAGTACATAAGAAAAGAAACGCTTTTTTCTCTTTGAATTATTGACCATTATTACTTATTTCCCTCTGACAATAATCTTGTAGTCTCGTCCGAGATATTATCGGTTGGCTCTGTTTTCCAAGTTTTACGTATGTCTCAACTTTGCCTCGGAGGCGCCAGTAACAGAGACACCGAACCTTAATCTCAAACATCATCATTTTTCAAAGCGATGATAAATGCAGGGAAAAGATAGTTAACTTTTAAATACGACGACAATTATTGGGATGAGAAATGGCCGTAATAACTGTGACACATCAAAAGCCCTAAATTGCCGGCGACTAGGCGTATGCTCTCCGACTGTGTATTAGACGGGAGAATGTTAATTTGGTCGAGTGGGTTTTCGTCTCGGAAAACAAAAACGGATAAAAAGAGAACGTAATATTTGTATTCCCGATACTTTGTAGTGGAAATAATTATTTCCGTTTTCTCGCATTTGCACTGGATGTTTGCGCGGTGCGGAGAGAGGCTTCCGCAGTCGGATCCGAAACCAAAGAAGCTAGTCCGATAATGTGGAAGAGGACAGCAAGTAATAACAGCGCGTTACAAAGTAAGAGCGCTCGCTCGAACAAGTACTTCGGACACTTTCGCGGCTCGGAGGTGGCGAACAAAAACACGGGCGAGCCGCTGTCCCCCCGTGGATCGTGAGGGTCGGCCATTTTGTGCACGCGATCGCAAGAATTCGGGATTTCCCGCCGGGCGGCAGAAGAAGAAGACGAAGAAGAAGAAGAAGAAGAAGAAGACGAAGAAGCAGAGGACGAGGACGAAGACGAAGAAGCAGAGGACGAGGACGAAGACGAAGAAGGAGTCCTTACACGTTTCATCGATTATCGCCAGCGCGTTAAGCCCACGAGCCGATGACTGGACCGATAACGAAGGCCTCTCTCTATCTTTCCTCTGCCTAACCTAAAAGGGCGCTCGCGCTAACTTCACGGACACCCGTTACATGCGCGAGAGAAGGCCGCGCTTCGCTCCTCTCGCTCTCTCTCTCTCTCTCCATCTCACGCACACAGTCACGCGCGCGCGCGCGCACACACACACAGTGAGAGAGAGAGAGAGAGAGAGAGTGAGTGAGAGAGAGACAGACAACGACAGCAAGCGAGGCGTTCCGAAAACCTGTAATTACGTACCCGGCGCACATCAAGCGGCGCCGCCAGCCGCTCAAGCCTATCCGCGTCTCTCTCGCTCCCTCACCCGTCGTCGTTCCCCCCG
The DNA here is from genome assembly GCA_018907045.1 of Wiebesia pumilae. NCBI lineage: Eukaryota > Metazoa > Arthropoda > Insecta > Hymenoptera > Agaonidae > Wiebesia > Wiebesia pumilae. The sequence continues at coordinate 3,215,041 of JACCHZ010000066.1, read as the reverse complement.
CCCCGCCCCCCGCCCGCGCCCCTCATCGCGCTCTCTCTCCTTCTATGTTTTTCTCTAACTTCCCTTTCCTCTTCAATCCTGTTTATCCGTCCTCTTCTCCGACTCGCTCGCTAGCATAGCTTTCCTCTGTTCTCTGCCGACCCATCCTGCGCTCACGCACACAGGCGCGCCTTACCTGTTGGTCGGCTGTATAGCCTTTTCGGAGCCGTGGCTCGTCGGGAGAGCATTGCAACGGATTTCTTTTCGAGCCGGAGCACAACACTAACACCAGTAACGTAACGGCGAGTAAAGCTGCAGTGAGTAAAGAGCGAGAGAGACAGAGCGAAGAAACGCGGCGGTGCGCTTCTTCTCTGTGGCTTTCCTTTTCTCCACTTATTCCTCCTTCTTTCTCCTTCTTCCTCTTTCCCTTCGGATACGCTGCAGTTGCTGCGCTCTTTCACGCACACCAACGCGCGGCAACATAAAGATTAGCCGTGGAAAAAATTCTCTGTCTCTCTCTCTCTCCCGCTCTCTCTCGCTCTCTCGCTCTCTCGCTCTCTCGCTCTCTCGCTCGCTCAGGCTTACACGTCTATTATCGTAGTAGAAGTCTCGGGAAGGAAGAGAAGAGGACGGGGTCTAAGATTTTCGGCGCGGGTCATCCCCGTGCACGTCTCCGGTGAGATAGACACCCGGGGATTTTTTATACGTCGAAGAATGTCGTGGGTGGCAAAGAGAAAACGCGCCGCTCGAATATTATGACCAATCATCCCAAATGATCATCCCCGCTATTGTCCTTCGGGCTTTGTGGAGTGCGACTTTTATGTCACATTATACACGGAAGGTCGCATGGCCAACCCGGTGGTGCCATTGTTTTGGTTTTTCGTTAACGATCGACGTTGAGTCGAGGTTACGCTTTTGCATCCTTTTTGCCTTCTCTGTCCTTTGGACCCTTTAGTCGGTTCGGATTCGGAGGGACTTAATTTTCCGGTGCGCGGATGTTGCGCTTACATCTAAATCCTTCACCGGGACTCTTCTTGGCCTTTACTTGGAACGATCACCCGAATGCCGAAAAGCAATTTGCGCGTGAAGTGCAGCGATGACTTTCCTGCTTCGATAGAGCCTACATCGAATGTTATCGTTGCTCACTGGGAAGCGTCGTTTTCGCGAAATAATATTTTGCGGTGAAAATCCTCTACGCCTAGACGTTTCGAACGAATCGCCGTTATATTTCTTCTCGGAATTATTTTAAATCGGACTGTTGCGTCTTCTTCGAAATCCAAATTCACTTTCCAAGAGTGTATAAATGTATAAAGATTCTTTGCAACAGCGATAACTAATTGCAAGCGCAATAAAAAGGTTGGAATTGCGAGGTTGATGAACGTCCTTTTGCAATCGCAAAAGGACGTTGAAAATAATTTCGAAATGTTTTGTATTCGTTGCGTGTAAAAGGCTTTTTACATGCACTATTTACAAGTCCACGATAACCGCCCGGGGGATCGTTTTTTATCTTATTTTCATTCGCAGTTTTTCCCGGACACGTTGAGACGGGGTGGGTGTGTGTGCGTGCGCGCGCGCGTGACTGTGTGCGTTTCCCGATTCGGAAGGATTGCGCCTGTTAAAAGTGACAGTCGAAATTTCGGTGACAGGATAAACCTATTTTTCCACCTTGACGAAGCGGAAAATTTCGGCGGAGCTGCAGTTGCACTTAGTAAGGCAAAAGCTATTTTCGAGAGCGAAAAACCTCGCGCGTTATCATTAGCTCCCCGTTGCCGGCGAACGCGTCATTCGGGTCACGAGAAGGAGCAACGGATCAACGCCAAGGTCAAGCGTGTCGCGGAAAACTGCTGAAAATGATCGCGATAACGGCAGTGCGCGGCGAGGGGGGTGGGGATGGAGGGGCGAGAAATCTCCGCACGCGGCCGATGATCTATAAAAACTTCCAGAGCTCCACGCTCTCGGGCCCGTCCTCTCCTCTCCTTTCTTTCTTTTTTTATCCTCTTCGCTCCGCAGCGTCGTCGTGGCTCGAGGGGCAGGAGGGGTGCAGTAGAGAGGAACGACGATCGTCTCTGTCTCTCGAGTTGATAGTCGGGTAACGGGCGGTCGGCCTTTAAGAAGACCCGACGAGTCTCCACTTTTCTCCATCCTTTCTTTTTCTCCTCTGCCTCCCCGTGCTCTTATTTTTTGCCCCGCGCCTCCGGCTCCGCTCTCCCTGACTCTCTCTATCTCTCTCTCTCTCTCTCTCTTCTCTCTCTCTCTCTGTCTCTCTGTCTCTCTTCTCCCTTTTGATTTGTCGGCTTTTTTGTTCCCCCTCTCGAGCGCGGCCTGCCGTTCATTCATTATCTCCCGAGCGATTCAGGATTCCTCTTCCTGCGCGCGACGCCTCGACGATTGTCGCTCGGCCCTCTTGCCTTAAGCGGAATTCGTCCCCGGTACCGCGGACGCAGGTGTCTAGTTGGGGGATTCTTGTTTTCGCGAAAGCATCGGGGATTCGGCTTTTGGTTTTCGAGTTTTTAAAGATAATCGCGTTCTCGGTCTTTTTGGGATTGAGTTATGCTTGGGCAATCGAATGACGATTCGGAGGCTGTAAAAAAAAATTTAACTGGCGACGCGCTAATGTTTTCCTCGGGGGCAATTAACGCATCCTCGTCTCGGTGAACTTGTAGCTTGTCGACGTGGCGATTGTCACTGCCGAGGAACGCCTGGAAAGTTAAGATAATCGTTGATCTAGGATTCTTTTCGTTGCGTAAACCAAGAGTGCGTTAGTCGCTTTATGTGATAATTGATTTTTCCTCCAATGTATAGTAACGACAATTATTTTTAACAAATTAATTCGTGGTGTTTTCTGCGATTGACGGTTATTATATCTTGTTGTAGTGTTAAAATGCAGTTGATGTTGTATCGTTTTTTGGGAAAACTTGCGAGCGACTATTTTGGATAAGCTACCCTACCGACTTCGGTGTACAATCCAGGGGTGGGTATTATTAATAAGCGGGGAACGAGTAAAAATTGTCGAGTCGGTTGCACGACATATTTACCGAGTTTATACGCGTTCGAGTTTACGATGAAATGTCATTCGTATTATGCTAGCTTTGGCATTTCAGACATTTCAGATCACGGGGATCATTTTCGTCGATTCGCAATCGCGCTCCCCATCCAAGAGTGTGTGTGTGTGTGAGAGAGAGAGAGAGAGAGGGGGAGGGAGGAAGGGGGGGGGAGGAAGGGGCATAAAAAAGGAGGCTCCCATTTCTTGCGCGGATCCGTTGAAATTTTTAAGTAAACCGATAAAAGGAAGATTTGCTTCATTAAATTACGGATTGCCGTGTCGGAGTCGTGCGGTTAATTTGAAAAGAATAAATTTAGGGCCGATAGACGCACGAGGGAAGATAACACGAAAAACTTGCCGTCTGACAATTTCAGAAGTCCGGCTCAAGTGTTCAGCAGCCGTCGTTGCCACTGAAAAACTCGCGGCGTTCATGTGCAGCGTAGATTTCGCTGCTCTGGCGGAGGATGAAAGCAGCGACGCGGGCTGAAGTTTATACAGGGTCGAAAAACCGGCGCCATTAAAGCAGCGCACAGCCTCCTCCTCCTCCTCCACCACCTTCTGCTCACTCACTCTCTCTCTCTCTCTCTCTCTCTCTCTCTCTCTCTCTCTCTCTCTCTCTCTCGCGTTGGCATCTCGAAAAACGCATTTACACAGCCGCGACTCCCTTTGAGAGCGCGTGGCCGAAATCGTCCAATTAAAGAGAAAAAGTCATTAAAATATCACCGTCAAAGGGCAAAGACCGAGAATATGTACGCGAGGCAGCGAGAACGAGCGAGAGAGAAAGAGATTAATTGATTAGTTTATTTGCATCCGGTATAAGAGAGCGTATCTCAGAAAGTAGTTAGTCGATCGTCATTCTCGCACATTAATTATAAATTCGAACGTTGCGAGTAACGAATAAAGGACGAGTACATAGGAAGGTACGGGTGCACAGGAACGCGCGCAAAGTGGAAGGAATGAGATACAATGCAGTAACGTGGAATAGAATATAATGCAAAGTGGAAGAAAAGTAGAGTAAAACGGGACAGGTAACGAATAAAGGAGAGCGAGTGAGAGCCATTCGAACAACCATCCAAGAGAGAAAGTTTGCAAGCTTCTGCTTGTTGGCGTGTCGCGAATAACGCATAATTTTAAAAGTTACGTTAATGTTAAAGGACGCGACGTACGATTGGCTTGCGGGCGTCGCTTACGTAGCACAAGAGATGCTCGAAAGAAAAAAAGAAAAAGAAAAAAAAACACGTCATTTCGAAATGACACTCGGGGGAGAAAATTGTCGATGCGACGAAAAGTGTCCTCGGGGTGGAAGCGTTGCCTCGAATGGATCGTAAGCGATTGCGTATGACTGTAAAACGAGCGTCTCGAATTATTGAATTACGTGCTCGTTAAACAAATTTTGTTTACACTCGGCTTTATTCTTAATCCGTTTTTATTTTAATGACAAGCGTTGAAAGTCAGTTACGCGCGGTATTTTTACAGCGCGCACTTAAAATCCTTTTCTCGGATTAATGAGTTTTTAAATTGTTTACAATTTGTCACGTACGGAGATAATTGTGATGTGTTACTTCTTGGCCATTAATCGCGCAAGCGGCGGCACCCTTCGACGATTAAAAAACAGCGCCAACCGCAATTTATCAATATCGGGCTTGAATCAGTCACCGACGCGTTTCAAGTGATATAAACTGCGCTCCGACCGTTTCGCCGGCGCATACGACAAAAAGCAGAAAGTAAGAGAAAGAATGAGAGATACCGTGACTGTCATAAAGACGCATTCAATTCAATACCGTAAATGCATATTTAGATAGAGGAAGACGGAAGTTACGTCGTGCGACGACGGCGACGACGGCGACGACGGCGACGACGGCGACGACGGTCGTGGCGAGCCGCAAAAAGGAAGAGAGAAGCAGGCGAATGAGAGAAAGAGCGACACGGCAAGAAAAGAGACAAGAAGCGAAAAATAAGAAAGAGGGACAGAGAGAAGCGCGATGGAGAAGCCGCTGCCCTGAAAAACTAGTAGCCCCATGTAAGAATGCCGCTCGACAGCTCTGCTACGCTGAAAGAATACAGTTGGCGTTCTCTCTCTGAGAGAGAGAGAGAGAGAGAGAGAGAGAGAGAGAGAGGGAGTGAGGGAGAGAGGGACTTGGATTTTTCCGTTTCTCTTTCTTTCATCCCGAGCCGACGGACTTGGACTCAGAATGCACAGGAGAAAGAGAAAAGAAAGAGAAAAGACAGAGAAGAGAAAGAGAAAGAAGAAGGAGCGAGCGAGAGCGACTTCCTTTATGCCTCTTACAAACGCCTAGCTGTGTTTGTAAAAAAGTTCCGACTAGACATTTGCGAATTTACTTATTACGTTAGTCTACTCTATCGCGTCATTTTTTCTCGAGCTCAACAAATAAATCTTCTCCGGTCGCTGTGTTCGCTTATCTAGATTTTCGGACGAGTCTAGTCGCGCCTTATTCGCCGTGACTCTTCCAGATCGCGGATTACCGTCTTTGCACGACTTCTCGCACCACTTCAAGCGAACCCACCGCGATCACTTTTTCCACGAGCCTGCAACTTCCAACAATTCGCCGCTTACAAAATAATGCGGATTCCGTATGAGCGGCAACTTAAGCGAGATAACCTTATCGGTGATTTGAAAATCTTACGTGCCCACCTTACCGACGGGCGCGAGTCCTCTCGACGAATGGAAACGCGAGCAGAGGCCGCGAGGAAAATCTGCCCCGATGTGGCAGAACTTTTGCAGAACTTTGGCGGAAACGAGATGACGATCGAATCAATAACGACGAGGCTCTGTTTGATCGATCTCCGTCGGACGGTCGGTAAGAGGTCGTCGGTGGCTTTATACCGTCGGTGCGATATGCCGTTATCTCGGCACGGGGGTTATCGAGCATACGCCGATAGGCTGCGTAGGCTCCTGGGAGAAAAGGGGGATGACCCGAGCCGCTCGACTCTCGACTCTCCGCGTCGATCGGGAACGAGTTTCCTATTGTCGCGGAGCTTCCGAGCTTTCGTCGAGCGATGGCGTTTCCGCGTGTTGGACCGCGCGTTATCGACTGTAACCAAGTCGCGGTTGAACAATCATGGACCCCGCTGCTGGTGGTGGTGGTGGTGGATCGGGAATTGTTCGGGGCTCGTGCAATGCCTTTGAAATTTGTCTACACCTTGGGAACAAATGCACCTCACTTTGGACGAAGTGGCGATCGCAGAATTTCCTTCGCGCGATCCCACTCGATCTCATAAGCTCGCGCGCATGAATTACCTTTACGATTATTAAGTGTAAGATGCGTAAAGGATTCTAGTCAAATGTCGTTCTCGCAGGAATTGAGATCGCGCGAAAGGCGGACGGCGACGAGTGCGGTAAACCGTGTTGGTTTTTCAATGAAAATTCCTGCGAATGTCCGTCGGGACTCGAGGCGCTGGCTGCATTAGATGGTCGAGAGGACGCAGGATTTAATATTTCGCGCGGCTGATTTTCGCTTCGCCTCCCCCGCGTCGTCCGTCATGCGTCGGTCGCACATTCTCGCGATGTTCAGGAGAGAGCGAGAAATATTTTCGGCCAAGGCATTTCTTCGCCTTGATACGCCGACGCCGCCGCTTCTCTCGTCTTATTTTTCCCGTGGGCGTCTCGGCTAAGGCGCGTATCCCTGGGTGGAGGATTTTTCGAGTCCGCGCGTTTCCTCGATATCTTTTTACGGCGTTTTTATTCTCTATCCACTTTGGAGATGCCACGATAACCCGGTTGGGCAAAAGAAACCATTCGAATAAAATCTGGTTTCCATGATGGGGGATTCTTTTTTGCATTTTACGAGGATTCCTGCTGTTTTATACGTTTATATTGCGAAAAGCATTCGCGTTTCGTGCTTTCTTTTTCTTCTCTTCTCGCCGATTCTCGCTTTCCTTTTCTTCTTCGTCTTCTGACCGTGCTTTTTTCAATGTTACACATTTAGATAATTTATAAACGAGGCGTGCCGACGTGGAAAAGGACCGACTTATTGATCTGTTCGATTAGAAATTGCCAAATGACCGAGTTTGGAAAGTATCGTAATTATAGGCTCGTCAAAAATACGATCCGTCAAAAATTCATAAACTCAAGCCTTGATGTTGTAGAGAAGAAAATTCAGAGAATCTAGACCAAAAGAATAATGCACGCAAGTATTTGTCCGAGGAAGCTTTTTCAACGTTAGAATCGGCATTTATCCAACTCGTTACCTTAATCGGCCCCAATGTTGTATCATCTTGACTTCACCCTTGACCTTCCCCGTTAAAAACGCGTTAGAAATAACCCCTTTTCTTACACTCTTGCGCTCGGCAAAGTGAGCGGGATATGGCGGGGGCGCGGCGGGGGCGGGGGGGGGGAGAGGCGAAAGAAAAAAACCTAACGGAAGGAGGAACGCCGCGACGCTCGTGTGCGCGCCATCTACGCAGCATCCCTTTTATTTTCGCCCGCTACTTTTTTCATCTCTTCTTTCTGTTTTATCGGTTCCTTTATTCCTTTTTCTGCTCCTCTTGCTCGTTTATGTTATTCGCTAAGTTGTTCTTCCTCTCGCAGCGTTTCCATACCATTTTTCCTACGCCTCCTTCAGCTTGTATTTTCCCCTCTTACCAATTTTTTTTCAATCTAAAAATATGCATCTTACTACACCTAACTCCTTATTATTCCTTCTCTGCCTTTCTTGTTCTCCGTCTCGCTCAATCGCGGCTAACTTCAAAGTTTCGATCTCGCGCGCGCCTCGTACGCTTCGGTTTCCTTTCTTTCCCGCTGCCCTTTCTTTTCTTTTTATTCTTTTTTAAATTCTGGCGTTATCCTTTTTTGTTTTCCCCATCCATATACTCGAAAAATTATGTTGCCAAGGAGGCAATACCTTCGACACCGTGAATCGTGAGTTTTTACATATATTCCATTCTTGTTTTCGTTCTTGTCTTCTATCTCTGTCTTGACCGCGCACGTGAGTTTACGAACTTTATTTTTGAGGTTAATTTTGCGGGTAACGGCGTCTCGCATTATTTATTATTGACTTTTCATATTAAAACGGCTGTTCCTTTTGCAACATTTCTTTCAAATAAGATGCGCCCATCTCTTTTATGTAGAGATCTCTAATACTGCTGGAGTAATAACATTTCGAAATTAAATTAACTTTGAAGGAGCAGTTGAAGATCACTATTTATTAGATGCGGTGATCAAGTTTTCAGGATAAATCTAGTGGGTCTTCCTGTAGAATCTATGAAAGACCCTTTAAATTTCAACTCGAGTGATTCTATGATTCTCCATGCTGTTTATCGATACACTTTCTGCATTGTGAAAATGTCGTAGCTCTTTTATTTCTTTTTTCTAAGAGAACCAATCGATAACTGAACACGATTGTGAGTCATGGAGCTCCCATTATTATATTCTGTTGGCAATGTAATGTTATTTTTATGAATTTCAAATATTACCATTATAATAATCCAAGATTATATATTAAATATAAAAAATCCTAATCATTGGTCTATTAAAGTCTTTTTATTTTATGATTTCTTTCTATTTCTCCAATATTAAGAAATTCATTGTTAATGGATTTGATTAAGTCAAGTCAAAATAAATGAAATAGTTAAAAATCTTTTATTGAATTATTCTTTCATCTTACTTCAAATCAATTCTATAATAAAAATCAAATGAATCTTCTTAAGATCAAATCTATTCTAGCTATGATATTCATAGTACGTATAGCGTTATTTATTGGCCAACCAGCGTAGCAATCTTCGTCAGCACAATTTGCAAGTGGTTGGAGTCCTGGGTATATCGACCCCTCCTCCAAATGCTTCCACCCCAATGTATAAATGTGTGCGTAGATCTGGCAGCAGTCCTGGTCAGGATGCAGCCGTATTTCGTTCAGTATGCTTTTGGTCGTTACCTAGTCACTATCGTATCTAACAAAGCAAATAAAATTTATATACGCACATATTTATATACAATTTAAATTCTTGTTAGAATCATAATAATAGATAGTATTTGGAAAGAGGTTATTTAAAAAAGAAAAAAAAAAGGAAAAGAATAAGAAGTCCTGCCCTTTGGGGCTGTGGATCAAAATGGTATGTACACTAGTGGTTCTAAACCTTCTAACTCAGGTATGAATGCGCTCGAGTGAGACGATTCATTATGACAGCTTTTCATAGTTGGTTCTTTTTTATTTCTTCTTACACTGCAGATTTTCCTGTATGAATTTTTTTCTTTTCATCCTTATTTAGTCAGGCTTGAATTACATTTCAAGACATGAGAGGTTCGTTGAGTTTTTCACCTTAATTTGTATTATTGTTATCATTAACAATAGAAATAGAATTTAATTAGAATTACGATTATATTGTTTAATTATGCAAATTGTATCGTAATTGTTATAATGGATTTTTTTATCCCTTACAACTTAAATCATTGATAAGAATATTATAATTTTTAAAATACCTGTCGTAACAAAGTAAACTATATTTAAATAAACTTTTGGTGATACATTTATATTACAAAGAAATTTAATGTTATATTTAATGTTATACTCTTTGTGTTAGTTTGTCTAGTCGAAAACAAATTCAATTGATGCAAACATAAACATTATTTTTTTAAATCGTGTAACTGTCTACAAGAATAGAGATATTAAACGTTAAATTCAGTGTTTTGCTTATTTTGTTCAGAATAAATATTGCATTAAATTGCATAAGGTTAAGCTTACCGTAACCATTCATAAAATTTATTGATTACAATAATTATGTTTGTTTTCAATTTTTGAGGTTATTACGAAGGCATATCGTATCAAGAAATTATGAAGGCTAAAACTAATATATCTATTACAAAATCATATTTCTATAGATTGATGTCAACAATAGAGAGCATTTAAAAGACCCAATAGAATTTTTTAAGACTACAAAATAATATTCTTGATTTTTTTCCTTTCATACGTTACCTAAAAATAATAATAGAGATCTTCCACTATACCCATATGCCGATTCACTGATGAATCTGTAGAGCGTTTATTTTTCTGACTAGAAGGCACATTTGCTCTTCAGTTTTGCCTCCGATCAATATCAGAGTCCACAAAAGGTTGCTGCGCAGCGCAATATCACAAGTAGAGCCTTCCAGTTGGGGGTAAGGAGCCTAGGAGGCTGCGATGCGCAGCCTTGGGTTGCTCTACCCCTCTCATTCTCTTGTAGAATCCCAGCCAGAAAAATGGACTCTCTGGCTTCCATAATTGGCATATGAGTCATGGTGAAGCACTGGTTGAGCTCTATCGATCCATTGCCTGGAGTTTTCTTTGTTGTAATGTTCCAGAGCAGCCATCGTAACACTTGTATACGAATGAATCAATACTGTGAATTCAAATATCTGGGATGATTGACTTTTTCATTGTTATTTTCAGGATATTTTACACAATGTTGAATTATATCATTAGCAAGAGGTGATTAATTCTTTTAGGAAAATTAATTAATCGATGCTGGTGATATTAGTTTTTGTGGAATAAAAATTCATGTATTGAATTTTATGGTTTTTTAAACTAAAATGTATCATTTGGATAAAATCATAGCTTGTAGAAACCAAGATTTTTATTCATGAATGTAAAGCAGTAACAATATTTGATAATCATTACTATTAGAATAATGGAGAGCAAGAAGCCTTATACCATTCTTCTTTTATGTTTCAGGTTCAGACTAGCCATGTCCAGTAAGTGGCGTCGCGTATCGAAATTCAGCATAGACAGGAAAGTAGTACGCGCTAGTCGCGAGAGATAGAATGAGTGGACCTCGACCATCCGAATTACGCTGCTTCAACGAGAATTCTCCGAGGCCCCCTGTTCCTGGTAAGCTTCCACAGGGATTCGCTGGATTGGATAGAAATACGAGTATTTGATAGAAATACGAGTATATTATCCGAAACTGATAGTTACCAGGATTCTAGGGAATGCCTATTGCTAAAAAGCTAATGAATAGATGAAAAGTAAGCTAGACGAGGATGATGATTGCTTGTAGTCATTACGGCTCTCAAGTTTGTCAAGCGAATTAATGCCAGAACTTGAGAACTATTAACTGAATTCTTAGTTCTAACTATCGTAATACACTCTAATGGCACAGTCGTTAGATGACATCCCTTATCAGAATGTATAATGTAAAAGCGTTAGCAAGGCTAAGAACATTTGTCACTCTTGTGTTATTCAGGTGAGGAAAGGGGTGGCTACGTAGGCAGGTGTCAGTCATCGAGTCCGGATCCTCAGCCCCGGCGCTCGACTTGCGATGCCACTTGCGCGCCTTTGGGCTTCGAGCCGGAGGGTCGCTGCGACCGCGTCGTCATGGAGGAGAGGAGCGATTCAACGTCGCGGCTGGCATGTCTGCAATGGACGAGGAGCCTCCACACCCTGCTGGAGGATCCGAAAGGCCTCGAACTCTTCGAGCACTACCTCCAGCAGGAGGGGCACACGTATGCCCTCTCCTTCTGGTTCGCCTGCGAGGGTCTTAAGGAGGAGCGCGATCCCAACAAGCTCACCGCCATCATCAAGGTTCTCATTAGAAGGTGCGTTGACGCTCACTTTACCTCCACCTATTCTCATTTGATGCGACATTTTGTCGGACTCTGGAAGCTACTACCCCAAGAGCTTGTGCCGTTGTTTTACTTAATGGTTTCTCATCTCTCACAAGATATCCACAAATAAAGTTCTTTTTTTTCTCCGGTACTGATACTACAATCAAGAATATTTTATGGATTTTTTACGGGAGACACAAAGATGTTTAGTTTCTTATTGTCACTGAAAGGTTGTTGATCAACATGGATACAAAGACATTTATAGGTTATACGTTTCATCTTTTATTTAGAGATTACAAGGTCTGGATTTATCGTTTTTAAGAAAAAAAATTGCATATACATAACGTATTTATAGAATTAATTCGACCGTGAGGCCTTTTTTTATCCAATTGTAATTTTAGTCATCTTGTCAAAATATTTACAGAAGTTGTATTTGTAAAAGTTTCAAAAAGATAATATTATTTGCAATGCAAAGCAGTCAAAAGAGTCATTCATACGCAAGGAAAACAAGCTTATCTTGATGAATCTAGTCGGAGAAATTTGAAAAGCTTTTAAGAACCGCACTTCATCGATATGAATACTGATAAAACAGAATACACAGGGACGTCTTCTCGGCCATAACAGAAACAAAAAGCAAAAAAAAAATAGAGGACTCATTAGCTAAAAGCGAACCTTTGCGTTGTTCAGGTTTTTCCAAAGGCCGCAGCTAGCGCTCCCCGAAGACGTGCGCAAGGAGATGAGCCGGCGCGTGCGCGAGGGTCTCGCCGACAAGCGTATGTTCGACCTGGCACAGCGCGAGGTCGAGCGCCTCATCGAGGAGACGACCTACCCCAACTTTTTGCGCTCCGACGTCTATCTCCAATACGTGCGCTACTGCCAGTGCGCGGAGGTCAGCGGCTGTCCGAGGCGCGGTGCCCGCGACGACGGGCACGAGGACCTGGACGCCGACGACAACGAGTGCCCGAGCTCGCCGGACGAACCCTCGCTGTCTTGTGCCTCGAGTCTCCTACCCACGCTACACGAAGACAGTAAGTAAATGCTAATTTTACATGAAAATTAACGCAAACGAAACCGGTATAATAATTCTTTGAGCCTAACACTGGCTTTTGAAAAGCTAGTATTCACTTTGAACATTCTACAGACAGATTTATTACACCTTTTGTAAATATGAGAAATCTGTTACGTTATAAGGTTTGTTGGTACTATTTTTCCTAAAGCATTTGAGAACTTGTGCTACTTTGTTAAGCAAATATAAAGTGACTGTTTAATATAGTTCTGAATTTTAATGCAATTTTTCTCCTTAAAGCTTTGCCACACTCTTTTGATAAGTTTCACGTAAATACTTCAGTCGGAGGAAGTTGTTAAAGATCATTTATGAAATTTCGTCCCATTGAATTCTAATAATTATGAACTTGTATTTCTTCCCTTGAATATAACACCTAATAGCTACCGCTACCCTATTATTTACCGTATTCAATTAATTAAACTCTTGTTTCACCCTAATTGTTCATTATAACTTCATTATAAGTCTTAGTTTTTCTCCATTTAAACATTTTTTCACGCTTGCAGGTGAGTTTACGTCACAGCAGCAGCAGCAGCAGCAGCAGCTACATCATCATTATCATCATCATCATCACGCGCACACGCAACAGCATCATCATCCGACGACTGAGTTTAATAAGGGGGAGATGAGACTGACCAAAGACATCCTCATGGCCACGCAGCAGCTCAGGGCTCTCGACGTTAGACCCAAGCCAGAGGCCTTCGCTGGGTAAGTTCGACATTTTTCCACTGTTAGGTAGGTTTTACCGTGGCTACGAGTGCAAGTTGTCCAGATCCTTTTGTATCTATCGAATAGTGTTTTTGTTGCTGTTGCATATGTAACTTTCTTTTTGTTATTGTATTCGTTGGCAGACGGACGAGGCAATAGTTTAAAAAATTGTTGTTCGCGTTTATTGCTATTATTTGTAACCCAGCACGACAATACGATGTTCAGCATTGGAAGAAGCTAGTAATATCTCAGGTCATTTATTCAACTGAACTAACATCGTTGAATAAAAGAAAGAATTACTTTCCTAATGCCTCGAAAATGTCACCCATTCATTTTATTTAACATATCCTTTAATATTGTTATCACATTTTTAATTTGTCGATTTTTCATTTCGTTTGTTTTATTTTACGTCGTTTATACGTGCCCGTTGTCACCTCCCCTGTGTCTCGCTTGCGTGTGAATGAGAATAGCCTTTACCTGCAACCCGGAGCTAGTCCTTACCACGCGTCGGTGCCGAGACCGCGCGCACAATACTCCTCGTACAATCCGGTCTCCAGGCAGGACTCGGAGCTCCAGAGCTTAAGCAGCGACGCTCGCACCGAGTCCGACAATCTCTCCCTCACTGACGCGTCTCTGTAAGTTTTATTTTTCCTTTTCTTTTACTTTCATTATAATTTTATTTTAATTTGTATTCTGTATCTTTATCATGTCTGTCTAATATTTTGTTTTATCTGCGCTTTCGTCGACAATAGTGGTAAGCTACTTTCTGACCGTCGGTAGCAGACACGAGAAGCTGATTTAATTCTTCTATTCGTATGTTCTAAGATTTCGAGTAATAAGGTATTGATAAGATGTTTATAAAAAGCAGTCTTAATCCTTTATATATTTTTGTCTTGATACTTTACAACTCGAGATCCATTCTTATAATGATTAACTTAACTAACTTAAACAATCTGTTTTGTGTGCGTGCGTGCGTGCATGCGTGCGTGCGTGCGTGCGTGCATGTAAAAAGACGTTAAAACGATTGCTAATATAATAATTGAAATCATTTGAATGGCGTTATTTATTAAGTTGTTATTATTAATATTAGAATGAAAGCAGATGACACAAAATATTTTCAACATTACGATAAGGTTGATTTCACACAATTTAATAATTATATAATTATAAGCCCACTACATAGTTGTTTATCTTAATAATATATTTTAATTTTCTACTTGAATGATAGTCTGGAGATATTTAATTGTTAAAAAATAGCTTATAAAGTATTGTGTGAATAGTCTGTCGTCAATTGTTTAGATTTATAAAGTTCTTGGTTATTTCTATTTGATTCTAGATTTTGAATCCTTCTATTTTAAATCCTTGCTAAAGTGAAAAAACAAAAACTTCGGTGTTCAAAGTCGAATATAATTCGAGTTTTTCAAACGTTGATTGTCGATTGTTTCACATTTCGACATTAATTTGTTTATTTATTTTTACGTTAAATGCGTTAAATGTCGGCAAAAAATAAAAAAAAATATTCAACAAGTTAAAAAAGTACGAGCAACAAAAAGTATTTAATACCCATTCGCATTTTAATGGCGTACTTTAAGCATCTGAGGATTACGCGTAATATTAGCATACAATAGAGCATTCCGATCAGGAGTCAATAGAAATTACAAAGTATAAGCCGTTGTTAACTCAACCCTCGATCGCATGGACCTAGTGTCCATAAAAATACCACCCCCCGTTATTGTAAATTAGTTGTTCGAGCCATACGCACTACTATCGGCAGCGCGATGAAATGCGCAGGCTCAAAATAAAACTCCCACTCAACTAATGCAAAATAATAAAGGAAACATGAATAAACAAAAACGAAAAAAACAATCCAAAAACAGCGACGGTACGTCGATGACAAAACGCAACACGCGGAAGCAATACATAAGGCAGTGTCAGGCGATGAAAAAGTCGGCGATGATCAATTGCGATCCCGTCGGCCACGAGAGCATCATACCCCGGACCCAGCGGATATCGCGCGAGCAGACCCAGCCGATGAAGCCGGAGTCGTTCGCGCGGCAGCTGATCGAGAAGCTCGAGCGGATCAAGCGCGACCGGGAGAACGAGGAGAAGCTCGAGCGCAAGCTCAAGGAGGTCGACATGTCCACCAGTCAAAGGTACGTTAGCTCAATTTTACGTTGTTTATTTCCGTCTCGACATTACTTTCGATGATAATTCTCTCACATTAACAAAGCGAAAGCATCGAAGCCAAAGTCTTCCTTAAAAAGATGTTTGGATGATCGCTTAATTTTTAATCTTCCGTATTATAAAAAATTTCCGTATTTACAAAGTTCCTTGGTATTCAAACATTCATTTGCTACGTAATTTCACTTTTTAGGCATTTAACGATTATTTGAAAGCTCATTTAATTAACGCAGCTCGACATTAAAGGCTCTCGCCGAGCCTACGAAAAGTAAATTTATTTTATAATTATTGACAATTCGTCAGTTTTTCGACAGTTTAACTGCATTATTTAATTATTTTACAATTAATTGCTTGACTTGTGCAAGTACATCAGAATATATTTAATTAATATGCACAAATCTTGGTAGGTTTCCAAAATCATTTTAAAATATTCTACGAAAATTATATTCTTCCACAAATATAAGTAACTAATTTTTGATCATCTGGTTTATTATTATAATTTCAAAAAGTTTATATTCTATAAACGAGAGCGAACAAAAAACGTCAAGTTTAACAAATACTTTTATTACGAAAAAGATCAGTGTCGCGTCTGTGGAAAGTCAACTAAAATGCTATAATCGAACGGATTGAACTTCGCAACGAGTAAAAATAGCTTCTATCAGCGATTAATTTCAGCAAAAGTTCTTGGCTTCGTTCTGCAATATGACGCGTTACTCGCGGGAACATTAGACAAGGTGTTAGTGTTATCTAACGATGTTATCCCTTAAAGTTCGTAATCGTCATTGACCGCTCGTAGGTATGTCGGGTTAACCTATCGCTCTTTTCTTTCCGCAGCGACGGCCTGTGCGACTCCTCGGGCGTGCTGAGCGCGGGTGCGCCGACGGCCCCCTTGTCGTCGTCGCTTCCCGGTGCCAATTGTGGCCAGCAGTCGCGCAGCCTCGCCGAGGCGCTCCGCGAGAAGCTGCAGCTCGAGGAGGACAGCGACCAGGCCATCCTCGACCAGCACGTCTCGCGGGTCTGGTCGGACCTGACGCCCTCGCGCTCCCCTAAGCTCGCCTCACCCCGACCCCGTTCGCCCGACAAGTGTCGTCGCCAGCAGTTCCAGCATCACCTGCAGCCGCATCATTACCAACAGCAGCAGCAACAGCAACAACAGCAGCAGCAGCAGCAGCAGCAGCAGCAACAGCAACAACAGCAGCAGCAGCAACAGCAGCAGCAGCAGCAGCAGCAGCAGCAGCAGCAGCAGCAACAGCAGCAGCATCAACAGCAGCAGCAGCAGCAGCAGCAACAGCAGCAGCAGCATCAGCATCAGCAGCAGCATCAGCAGCAACAGCAGCAGCAGTTGGCGAGTGGAGGTCCGGCGAGTCATCAGTACCCGTCGAGGCCATCCTCGCACCGTAGTCAGCGCAAGGAGAAGGACGTCTTCTCGACCTTCTCCGGCGACAGCGGCAACGTCCATGACTTCCCGGAGGCGGGCGAACTCCACGGAGCCGGGAGCATGAGCTCCCTAGGCTCACACCTACCCAAGAGCAAGTCCGTGCCGTCCGATTACGCCGACTCACTGCGCAAGCAGGACCTTTACCTGCAAGGTAATTTTTCACTTAAGCGTCGATGATCTTGGTTACGAGTACGCGTGAACATGTTATAATTCGGGAATTCGTTGTTTTTCAATCCGAGCCTTTGTATATTTAGAGCCACGTATATAATAAATCGTCGTTGCGGGAGATGGACAAACGTCACGAATTACGTAAAGTAACACTCACGCGCACGATTATCCGCGTACACTGATTTCAGTGACAAAGCGAAGGGAGATTAAAGAACGTGAATTTTTCGTCCCCCGCGGAAACAGGTCAAGACCAGAGATACCGAAGGCTGGACGCGACTCGATCATCGGCGACCAAGAAGTCGATGACCGAGCTAACGGACAGTGGCGTATCGGTGGTGAGCGACGTGCCACCCGCGGCGGTCAAGGACAGTCGCCTGCTCAACTGGCTGAAGGAGACGGACGGGAGTGGCGGCAGCGGTGGCGGCAAGGCCGAGACCAACGTCAACGCCAAACTCAACCGCAAGAAGTTCAGCAACCTTCCCCAGCAGCCCTTCGTCGGCGATCCTGGGATGCCATTGCTTCCGCAACCGCACACCGTAAGTCATCCCCTCCCCCGCCGCCTTCTCCTCATTCTCTTGCTCATCAACATGCCGACAGATCCAATTGCCTGGATTTCCATTCTTTCGATCTTGGATGTTCCGACCTTTGTCGGAACATTGTCTTTACACCGAGTTAAAAAAGATTAATCGCCTATCGCGTTGAATGTGAATTTTTTTTGCCGTTGTTCGATGTACATTGACGCACATTCGCACATAAGTTTGCATTTAAAGTAACTTAAAAGAAAAGTGGACAAGTAATGAAGTACCGTTATTGTCATTCGGTACGCAGGCCACGCAACTCGAAGAAGCAAAGAGGAGGCTGGAGTACGAGCAGAATCGCAACAGACTCCGATACCCGAGCGGCGGCGGAGGCGGCGGCACCAAGCAGCAGCAGGACTACGAGCTGATGCCGCCCATGCACTCGTGCATGCAGTCGAATCAGTCGACGCTCAGGAGGGCGAAACAGGACGCCGCTGTAGACTTCACCACCGTTGTGTTCAGCTTCTGCGACGAGAAGGTGCCCTACAGGACCAAGATACCCGGCTACAACGTCACTCTCAAGCAGTTCAAGGACGTTCTACCTAAGAAAGGCAGCTACAGGTGAGGAGTTGCTTTCTCTCGCTTTCTCTCGCTTTCTCATCGACTTCCAGTGACTTTTTAAATATTTCTCTCGTCTTCTTACTGCGCACTTGGAAACTTCTTTGACGAGGATCTGAAAGTTGTATCACGGTTTCATATATTTCGAACTTTGTATTTTATACTTTTCGCGCGGTTTATTCAACCTTGAAAGCCACCCCACGTACACATGCTACGTTATTTGATGTAAGCGAATCAATGAAATACCTCTCACTTGTTTCAGGTACTTCTTCAAGACCGAGTGCGAAGACTTGGACATGAAAGTAATTCAGGAGGAGATAACGGACGATGCGGAGGTTCTGCCGCTCTGGGAGGGCAAAGTCATGGCCCAGGTCAAGGCGCTCGAGTAGTTACCCTCGATCAAAGTATTCGCATCTTCCGAAACACGTATTAATTCGCGGTCTCCGCTTCTTCGTCGTTCGCTGAACGTCTCGAGAGAGGGGAGGGGGAAGAGAGGAGAGCACTTCTGGAGCGCTTCCACGGTTCTTCGCGAAAAAACCTTTTTGAAGGGTAAATTTTCAGACTCGCAATGTAACGCAACGAAAGCCAAGGATTCGTCGCGAGTTTGTTGATTACAATATGAAAGCGGTCTAAGAAGAAAGATGAAACGATGAACATTTTGTTTATTATTATTTTTTTAATTATTTTTTAAACGTATTCCGTGCGAGAGGAACGAATGCGAAACAAGTATTTTTATTAAGCCAAGTTCTTGGTTCAAATACTTTTGTGCCGCGAAAATTTTGTAAAATTTTATATAGTTTTGCGAGGATCGGAATTAGGGATGTGTGTGTAGCGTATGTATATAAGATACTGTATGTATTAATTTTTAAATTCAAACGGTACGGTGATGATAAAACGAGCTGATGATGAAATAAGCATTATTTCAGAGAATAAAGCTGAGATTTATTTTCTATCGGAATCCCCCACAATTTCTTTTATAATTTTAACATCGATGATTTCTTTAATGTTTTATTATTGTAAACGAATTTATTTAACAACATAACATTATTATAAAGAAAAGTATTTATTTGTGAAGAAAATACAAAAAAAACTTTTTTTTTGTTTTTTTTCACGATTCGACAAAAGTATTTGTACCGGAAAGCTGCGCGGTTTCGCTTGAAAATGTACATACATAACGAACGAAAAGAATAACCGAATCCGAGACCAAGATGTGCAAGTGAGTGAAAAATCGGATTTTAAAAAGAAGCTTCTTCTTTTAGCTGTTACTTTTCCTCTCTTCGAAAGACTTGATAGGTACAGTTCGCCTCTTCTTTATAATTATTATTATTATTAATATTATTGTCTCCGACCGACTGTACAAAGAGCTTGCGTAGTTAATCGCCTTATCGAGGTCTGCCATGGACCCTAGATTTTACATAGGGAAAAAATTATTATACGAACAAGAAAAAAAAAAGGTTAGTCGATAAGGTTATAGATATTATGTATATTATATATACATACGTTATCTAGGTTATATATAATATGTATAATATATTATATATATATACACATTTGGTATTCTCTTTTCACGGGTACGCAGTGAAATAAAAGAAAAGTAAACGAGGTACCTGCGAGGTGAGAAGCCGAAGAAAAAATAAATGAAGAGTCAGCACATCGAAAATAGAGGGCGCATCGACACTGTGCCGCTATTCAATGCATACAAACCGTACACATTTTAAAATCGAAAAATCAACAAAACATAACATTAATAAAAAGGAAGAACGCAATCGATTTTTGAAGTATGACTTTGGTACTCTTTTCTCTTTCCGATTATTCAGATTAGATGTATGAAAAATGCAATAAATAACTTGATGTTTCTGATATTTTTTTTAAAACCTTATTTAAAAAGGTGGTGATCGTTTCATTAACTGGCCCGCCTTTTTACAACTGTTCTAAAAGTATTACTTCAGAATATAAAAGTAATCACGCTGGAACAATTTTGAGTTAAATTTGATGACAACAATTTTTACATGCAGTTTCAACGAAATTAATTGTTTAATAAATTAACCGGTTTTTGGTAAAAGTCAAGATCTCAGGTGCAGTTTCCACATACAACCGAAGAACTGCTTACTTTCTTTTTATTTTATAAAAATCTATAAACATATAGATATTACCTTGAGCAGTCGTAACTGGACAAAATAAAAAATGAAAAGTATTGAGGAAAATTACGAGAGTCATATTTTAATAGAAAAAGATTATTCGCATTGAAGAATTGAATTAGACAGAAAAATGGTAAGAAAGTTTTAGCTACTGCGCATGAAAACTTCCAAACGCCTGAAAAAAAACAAACATTGATCTCTTCGTGCGAACTTTTCTTATTCGGGTGCGGAAAATGAATTGTGCCTTTTTAGTGCAGTAAGCCGTTGAACGTGAGCCTAAGCTACGGCTGTGCGTTTTCTTTGTCCTTTCTTTCAACTGCAAAGACATAAGTTTCTGCCGACTTTGCTCGCAGCGAAGCGTACGGCCATTGGTACGACCAATTGTAAAATGATATTGTTTACATTCTTGTTTTTTTCTATTTTTTTTTTACTTTTTGTTAAATAAATGGAAAAAATTTTTGGCAACGTCTTTTGTACCCAGTATTACTCACTTAACGCGAAAGAAACTGGACGCCTAATTATTGTTTAATAGAGATTTTTAAGAAAATTATGTAATGTATAAAAGATTTCTAATTGATACGACGAATGACTTTCTGTCCTCTGCCGAGGTGTTTTACTTTGTATTTTTCTCATTACTTTCTAAAATGAAGTTTAAAATTTTACTGTCGCGGTCTCCGCTGTACAAATTATCGCAATACTCGAGTGCCCAAGAGCTTGACAAATTGTTGCGTGGCTAATAACGTTTCGTTCTTTTTCTTTTTTTTCATAATTGTACGACAAAAATGCAATTTATCGTTATTAATATTGCAATTCAATGGCTTGGTATGGCGCATTATTAATGGATTTCTGCAATGCCTAGGGAGTGCCAGTCGTTTATGTCACGGTGCATATAAAATAATGAAACAAAATCGATAAGAAATAAAAGATAAGGCAAAGACATCGAAATTTGATGTTCGTACAGACAATCGCATGTGTCAATAGTTTTGCTCCTGTCCACGCAGATAATGCAAGAATCAAATTCGTAGTGCGAGTGCCAATCCATCGTATTTCAATATCGTAAATGATGAATTGTTCCTGTACCTAATTGATTTATAATAATAATTATTATTGTATATCGAGAGCATTGAGGATATAATAATAATGCGATTTTCACTGGAGTCACGTGTATAGTGTATAAAAAAACCTTTCTCTATCCCAAAATTTAATTTAAAAGAATTTTTCGATCCTACCTTTACCAATCTCGCACTAAATAACTAACAGCAATGTAAGTAATTCATTAATAAGCAACTCATATTTGTTGTTAATTATAATTTAATATTATGATTAATCATTCAATATTTGGTTGGCTTGGAATAAATATCAATGTACAGCATATTCTATCGAGAGCAAGAAATCTTTTAGCTAATTCTTCTTCACAAAAAATAAAGGAAACGTGATAAATCACGAGTTTTGTGAAACATTGAGACTAGAATTTTCTTAGATGAGTGGTTAAATCGTCATGTGGAGAGGAAATTTATGAATTTAAAAGAATGAAAAGCCGTTTTTTAAGTCTTTTAAAGTAAAAATACTTTAATGGATAATATAACGAAAAGATTTTATATATTATATTCACAATTTTAAGATGATTTTAGGATGAAAAATATCCAAAGGAGTATTAAAATTTTAACTAAGATTAGAAATAATGTCCAAATGAAGAAAACGAGTTTAGATTATTATTGGAAGTATTAGAGCAATAGAAGAAAATATTTTTCTTCTGTTGGCAGTTTCTTCTTGTTCTCAAAGAATTCACAGCACGTAAATTTAAAACAAAATTGTTGATCACTATCGAATTGGATATCAAAAGATATAACTCTTTCTCTATTTACAGATTTGCAAATACATATTAGTCTATTACTGTAGAGTTTAAATAAATTCATGATTTGTAATATATAATCTCTCACATCTTTTTATATTTTAAAAAACTAAAGATTAGAAAATGATTCACTCTGTTCTGAATTAAAATTTTTCATCTTAATGACGAATGGTTTAAAATTAACAAAAATTGAGAATGAAAAATGATAATATTTTTTAAAGAAATTTTCAACATTTAAAACGTGAATTCAACCATATTGTTTCTCAATAATTTATAGCGATTAAAAAATAATCTCTAATTCTTACAAGCTCTGATGAAATTATAATTAGGTAGAGTAGTTCAACTTTAATATATTTATGAATTATGCTTTGACTTACGAACACGATCAGTTCGTAATTAAACAAATTTCCAGCTAGATCGATAATATCATCATCGCCTTTATCGATTAAGAAATACTATATTTTTCCAAAATAAGTATTATCATTCGTTAAGAGATGGCACAACTGCTTAAGTACCGACTGTTATATGGAATACTAGCCAATATACTTTATTGCAAATTAATACGATAAAAGAGTAGTTTACTTTAAAGCGCAGAATAAGAATTGCTCGTGGCAAATTTTCATGTTCGAAGATTACGAAACGAATAAACAATCTATAAAAGGTTTTTATCAGGGTATATATCAGGGTAAATAAATCTCCTGTGGAATAATTATATTAAAAGAAAAAATAAATTCATACATTATTTGTACGATTTGTTTTCGCTTATTTTCTCAAAACGTCTGATCTTTATGAAGAATAGTTTTAAAGTAATTCGATCAGAACCGTAACAAGTGCAAGATTTTGCTTCTTCAGTAAAGGATGCCGGATAAAAATGTTGATAGTTGCAAGTGATTTGAATTCCATAAAATTCGTACTTTATGCGAGATTATCTGAGAATTTCAAGCGATTCTAACTGTAATTATATTTATTCTGCGATACATCGATATTTCTATATTTTTTCAAAGGAAACGCGTTGAAAAGAGTTTTCAAAAAGAGGAATATTTTATGTATAAAATGAAATAAATATCATCTTTAGTTTTGAAATTCTGGATGATGTAGTTCATTATTACGTCAAATAAAATTCATTTTAACGAAAAAAGGCGAAAAAGTCTACTTGGTATATATTTAAAATAGCTTGATATTACATAATTTCAAATTTATTGACCAGAAACTTATGATAATTAAGGTACGATAATTATAATAACAACGAGTGGTTTATTAATTATCTCATTACTGTAGTTAAAATACGGAAGATTATTCGTCGCTAGAATCATCCGAAATAAATAGCTTAATTCTTCAAAAGTAAATAAAAACTTTATATTTTGAAGTAATTGATAAGTAAGTTAGGTTATATAATATATGTAGATTAGATTAAAAAATCTAGATATCGCAAGCAATTTATCGAGAATTTCTTATTAATAATTTGTATAATTAGTTGGGTAGAGATTAAATATTAAATTAATTTTAAAATTGCGTAAATTTTGAATAACTTATAATAAAATTTTTTTTTTCTTTTTTTTTTTTTTTTTTAATAGTTATTACGAGTACGTTATGCAGAAATCTACAGTTGACATATTCTAATTTATAATAATTCTTGAGAGTATTCGAATAATCATAGTAAGATTTTGTAATTCTTATAATTAGAAATATTGAATGCAGTAAAAGAACTTAAGACTGCGTCAAAATTATAACAGTACTTTAAAAATATCTGAAGGCTTTAAAAAGCTATAGAAATAGTAGGTTTTCCATGTATCTACTGATATATTTTCTTACGTGTGTGCAAGAATCTCTGTATCAATAAGAAAAAAGTATTCACATAAAAAGTATGACAACGAAAAATTAAAAGGATGATTTTTGTAATTCTGCAAATTGAATTTATCATTGAGAGTACGACGTACATGGAAGTTTAGTGAAATTGCTTGCGAACGTATGTTTTCATTTGTAATTCTTATTGTCAATGTAGCAAAAATATTTTTACACGTTATATTATCTATTTTCAAATGTAAAACTGCAATTTTGATTTTGTATCCAGCAGTAATAAATCATTAAATCTTCATTCTGTTCTTAATTCGGAATTATTAATTTTTGAGCTTTTCCGTGTTCGGAGTTGAAAATTTTTACCACGGCAAAATAACATTTTTAACTGATTTTTGCGCTTATAATACTTTTTTAAAGAAATAATATTCAATGATACCTGCATTGAATGTCTGACATACTTCTACGCATTTCAGACATTTTTAGTGCAATACATCGGTAATTAAAATGTATCATCAATAATATTCAAAAATATTGTCATATTTTATATTTGTTTTGAAGTTCATTGCTCAGAAGTTTGTTATAATAAAGTAATCATCAAATAACTTCCATGATTTTTCAAAAATTCATTGGCAAATGCATTAAATTGCCTCGTTAAATTTAGCACTTATCGTTAAATATACATTTTCGAACAACTCAAAAAGTTTCTGTTAATGTAAAAGGGTGTGAAAGAAGGAGACTTGGAATACGCGACAGTACTCTACGTTATGTTACACGTTTCCTCTGTAGTTTCACGGTTAAAAATTTTAACGAATGTTACTTGTTATAGAATGAATAACGGATGCTTATCTATTATTATTGCAGACAGCTACCTGTAAGTAGATGTATTTGAATGATTTCAAAGTTAATACAGCTTTCGCGTATATAAAAAAAGAATAATTAAAAATAAATGATAATACCGTTGACAATGGTATAATATTTTAAAGGTTGTATAGTAGAAAAGTAATTAATTAATGTAAAGCAATATACGTAATTCGGGTAATAGACGATGTGCCAAATTAATTTATAATATACGTTTCGTCTGTCGAACGTTTTAAGCTTATAACGCAGGTATGTCTTTCGATTCTTTAAAACATTAAAGACTTTTGTATTCTGTCAATCATTAAAATCAAATAAATAGCGAATACTTTATGAAGCAATGAGCAGCTTTTCGTTGAATTTATGATTACACTTACATGGAAATAGTTAAAGATAATCCTTTTGTCGTGAAAAACTATCAATTTTTAGACTATTTGCTAATTGCAAAAGGTGGTCGTTATTATTCAAGTTGAACGTGTTTAGACAGTTAAACATCTCTGAAATAACGGTAAAGGTAAATATTTTATTACGCTTTCGTAATTTACGTGAATACCTGTAAACACTTGAGTAACGGATGATGCAAATGAAAATACTTTGTTTCTATAAATCTGTAGCAAAGTTTTTTATGGAATAGAGTCGATGTTATCATGACCTCACAATCTATTAATAAAACATAAGATCCGATCGTACCTTTTACGAGCGCGGTTAATCGATTTTATACCTTCCTTATACGACAAAAGGCACGTGCTTTAAAGTAAATGTAATTCCATAATCTAAGGTACATAAGCATGATATCGTGCGATTGCTAACAATATGTATTAGCTCTATTAAAGAAATTTGAAAAACTTTATAATTAACTTAATTTTAATTATAGTATTACTATAGCTGACATTTCCATCGTTCCACACACTATTCTTCTACAATAGAATGTGCAAATGAATAATTGAAATAATGTTGGTGTAGCATTGTAACTAAGTCTTTTTTAAAAGCCGCTGGAGCTCCGCGTAAAATTTACGTTGATCGTAGTTCATATCGGTAAATGGAATCGAATAATGTACAAATAAATATAATAACGGTACGCATCTTTGCTGTTACACTGTTACACGAGCAAAGAAGCAAATGCTTATCCCATGAGTGTAACTGATTAAATATAAAACGACAAATGCTCCTAAGAATTAAATAGATGCATTTTTCTACCAACGATCGATAACTTATTGAAATAAGCGTTTTAATCAAAAATGTGGCGCGAACTAGCTATTATTTTTCCAAATTGTTTAACTTTTTTATATTCTTCAGTTAAAATGTACCGTAAATTAATCGTGCGTTATCACTAAGGTTGTCGAAGTATTGATCGCCAAAATGATTGGGTACTCTTTTTACAGTTTCCAACATATCACGGTAATATAATTTCGGAAATTATTGTTTAATTTCATTTGACGATTCAATGAGCAATGAATGCAATTTATTTACAGACCATTTGTGTCTTCTTGGTACTCATAAGAGGGATAAAGATTTTTGTATCATCGTTGGATATTTAAATTTAAAATCGACCGATGAAAAATATGTGAAAACTAAACGCGCTTACGTTTTTTAGCGCGAGTGTTTCACGTAAAGCAAATACCGACAGACAAATAACCGAATACTTAGACGTGAACAATATTAATTTTAAAAGACAATAAGAAGGAAATTTTGCCGACAGTCGCGCATCAAGGGATAAATCATGGCATTCGTTATTCTTTCAATAAAAGTATGTTACCCAAGCATATTACCCGTGTACCTCGTATTCTGCCGAAATCGAGTAACGAAGCCGAAAAGTAACACAAGAGGCGCTAACTTTTTCTCAAATTCATCCGACTGTCTCACCGTATGTAGAAAGACCAAAGCAATCACGTATATCTCCGCCTATTCCTCGAACCGAATCGCGTACAAAGAGAAACTAGAATATTCTCGAAGATGTTATCTCTCACCTAGTGAACAGTAAAGCACGCGTCTCCTCGGGTGCGGGTGTGTTAAACTCTGTGTGATTGCCTTGGGGCTTCGGGACGAAGAACGCGGACGTGTATTATTGGCCTCGAGGATCGCACCTCCGAACATAAATTCTTAGACCGCGAGGCTTCCGTAACAAAGAAGTAATTCTTAATTCCTTTACAGGAAACCGACAGATAAAAATTCATTGAAAGACGATGCAAGGTATAGGGAGTCGAATGATAATATTACACTTGAGGATATTTTTCTCACAGAGTTGTCCATAGAAAATGTTAAACTGTACGAGCTGAATTTTAGAATGTAGGAAATCGTTAATTAGTTGTATTATTAGAGTATGTGTAATTTGTACGTGAATCTAAACTTTCGCAGTCGGAAAGTCTTATTTTATACGTTTTATTTTCGAAATAACCAATTCAAGTTATCTGTATAATTGTGACATACTTGACATATTTAGTTAAATAAAAGTTAGATTCCGTGATTATGAAGCTGTAAAAATTGTAGGAATGAATTACCGATCGATGAGAAAATTATTTACAATTTTTTACAATCGTAACTAATTAATTGGCGAAAAAAAGTCAATTATTAAAGTTTATTTAATAGAAAATGCGTTAAGTTAATTGAAAAGTAATTTCTACCACACCTACAATGTATAATTTTTATAAATATTTAAGCTTTAAGAAACTAATAAATAAATAATTTCGCAGCGGAAATGAAATGACCGCAAACGTTTCACTGAATTATAAATAGAGTTTTATCTTATTTTTTATGTACGCATATTTATTTACGTAATGATCATGAACTCTTTTAATATGGTAGTATATAAATACTACGCAGATTTATAATTATTTAAATAACAATTTTAATAAACGAAGAAGTCTCGCCGCGCTCAAGAAATCTTTAATGTTTAAGAAATATTTAATGGCTTTCGAAAAATCGTCGATTCATTTCTGAATATTAGTTTTATATATGTGAATGATTTTGTTATTTGCATAAATGAGATACCACGTTCACTTTTCACGTAATTCGAAAAGTACGACCGTGTATTATCCATCAAGAAATTTCCGATGATTTCGTGATTATAATCAGATAATAAAGCGTTTTCTGTGTAAATGATGGAATCTTGCAAAATTGTTCCTGTTCTGTCATATTATATAAGTTAGGTGCACTGTTTTGAGCAATGAATAATCTCTAGGAATAATGGCTATAATGTAACATTAATGTAACATTGACAGGTCATAACTTCTAATGATTATAATCTCTTCGATCTGTTACAACAATATTCAAACTTTATAATATTTGCAGTGTAATTAGAATATATCGTCATCGTGAAATCGGCTGAAATACGTATAATATTGTTTGACGTAATGTGTGTGCTTTTTAAAAGGAGTGTTAAAATTAAAAGTACAGCGTCGAATATTTTATAGTATACACATGTAGCCGAGATAATAAATATAATAGGAGTCGAGGTCGAAAACTTACACACGATGCATTTAACACCTACAAAACTGAACATTCACAACGTCAATCTAAAATAGAGTATGACATATTCCAATCCGTCGAACTTTATAATAAACAACACAGTTTTCACGGGATATAATTCTTACTATTAATAATTTAATAAGCAATTAATTCTGAGAGCTTAAGTGGCATTAACAGTTATGCAACATTAATTATGCAACAGCATATTTTATCATTAGCTTTATAGTTAGCTTCTTGGCACTGTATGGATAAGAAAATTGTAATGTTGGAACAGTGAGAAAGTTAAACAGGAAAGTTAATTATTATTTTCATCTTGGAAAACAAAGGAAAGACATTCCAATAATTTTAGAGGTATAAAACCACTTTACATCCATTGTAGAATATTCCTGAATTTTTCTTGAAAAATTTTCCCGAAATATTTAATAAACATTATCTACGTAGATAATGGATTAATGGGTCGACGATCCATCAAATGTATCGAGGCACTTACTTAAGTCAAAACATGGGAATTTCGCAAAATATTGAAGCGATTATTTATAAATGGTGTGAAGTTGGGTTACAGGCAGGAAATATCTGGAATCGTGTATCAGAAATCGCTCGCGATCCATTATGGATCACATTTGAGTAAATTATTATCATTTTTTCTTCTTAAATTTAATTTAGGAAATCGTTATCAGATTAATACGGGGTGGCAATGAATCTTTATTCATTTTAAATAGTACAACTCAAGTATTAGCGTGTACCGATACATATTTATTGACAGATAAAGAAATTGTGCTTGAAAATGTACGGCTTTTCATAAAGAGCAAAAACTAATAAGATCACAAGTAAACCAAGAAGATGAAACATGATCCTGAAAATAGTAGGACTAAAACACATGGATGATAATCTAAGAGTTATTGATTTGATGTTTGAAAGGTGGACAATATTAGAAAATGCTTTACTGAAGTGTACGATCGTGGTTATTCTTATTTCGAAGAAGATAATAAAATAAAATTCAATAGAATGCTCAATTACATAATTATCTGCTAAAGATGATTTTTCTACTTCAACCTAGTAAGGGTAATGTAATTAAATACAAAAAATAGATTAGATATGTATCTAAAGTAAAAATTAAAAATATATCATCATTATATAAATTATGCAACGGATGAAAAGTAATATTAAAACGAATTTACGAGAAGCAGAGTATCATTGAGTATCTGGATTTGAAATGAAAGAATGCGTGCCTTTTTTATGTTGTTGAGGTGACAAACACCTGTTAATTGATAATACTTATTATATAATAATAATGATAATATAATGGCAGAGCACTCAACGTGATATGTTTGCATTGTGCTCTTAAATTTATGAAATTACCTGAAATTAAGCGTGTTACATATACACTTTACTTTGTTATTAAAAAGTAACATTGTGTTTATACTTAATTTAATATTTAGGGTCCAAAACATCCTTAGAAAATAAGCTATTCTGACATGCGAGTACGAAACTACATAATACTATATTTATTCAATACAAGTATAATTAGTATGAATTTATTTTCGTCTTTTAAATTTTTGATAGAAATAGAAAATTTTAGCCAATCAATCTAATGAATCGATCAGATTTTTTCAAATCATTTGATGCGTATTATTTTCCATAAAAGTACAAAAAATATGAATTAATATATCATATCAACAACATATAAATACATTATTGTTATTTACTATAATTTGTATATCTTACTGATTAAATATGAAAATTTATAAACAGTCGTCAAATAATTACAAGTACCTTAATATACTTATACTTGCTAATATATTAATACACAAGTACAATAATAACATATTGTTTTACGTCAGTTTTTAATTTTAACTTCACAGTGCTTTAATTATTTCGAGGTTGTCGATTGAAAACGTAATTTTGTAAAATTACATACCATTTATTTAATCTCAAGTTTATTTGAAACCCGTAATTATTTCATTGCGTTATTTTCTATTTATTTATTTGTTTAAATAAATTTTTATTAATATAAAATTTAAATAGGTTTTTATAAGAATAATAAAATATTTATGATATAATATAATTTGTCAATGCTATAGTTCATTGAAATATAATTTTTTTAATATTTTTTGAAATATTGAATTTCTGAAGTAAATTAAATAATCAAATTATTAATAAGATTCCCAACGTTTTTTTTTTTTTTTTTTTTTTTTTTTTTTTTTTTTTTTTTTTTAAAGAAAGTCAGATTTTAAACATCTTATTTACAAATAATGGTCGTTCTAAAAAACTAAATAAATAGACAATTTAATATCCTTATGAAATGTACGTATATGTAACAATAATAATTCGTACCTTACAGCAATAACATTTTAGTTTTAAATTATTTCCTAATTTCCATTTTCTGCATTATTTTAATGTATTAACAAGTTCACCAAATTATGGTAAATATAAATTAGTGTATATAATATTCATAATAACTTTCATATACCGAATGGTGAAAATCCAGTTTAAAAGTGATGTTTACCTATTAAAGAACTTTAATAGGTTTTAGATCGTTATTTCAATAGATTATACTTTTGGGGTACACAGTATATTTCTAAGTAAGAAAATCGATATTTTTTAAATTAATATATTTATGGAAATTATTTCATCACAGTGATATTTTTGCAATTTTGTTTTATTTAAAAATATCAATTTATTAGTAGAATGTCTTAATAGAAAAGTAATTCAATAAAAGTACAAGATGTGTATTATTTTAAAAAGTGAATTATCGAAGTTTGAAGGTAACTCGTTTATTCTATGTGATCACTTATAACGATGAGACTTTTGCACATTTATTTTATGCTGACAAATACATGAGATGGTATTTATATACATGATTCTTTCAATCAAGAAAAAAGATTAATTTTATCCGATACGTTGAAAAAAAAGCTTAATCATAACGATTAATAATTGTAAAAGTCATTGTAATAAAAAAACAAAATTTTCAAGATTCAATAAACGTTTTTTGAATAAATACGTAAAACTTTACGTGCATAAACGTATTTCTGTAAATCCTTTATAATTCAAATTTTGAAGCTTAAAATTGCAATAATAATAACGCATAAGATTAATTGTCTCGGTTAATATCTGTTTATGTTTTGTAAGTGTGCACAAACAAATATTTGATAACAAATTAATAACGAGGAATAATAATTTCCACTTTCCAATCACGTCATCCTATGCTAAATGTTATTCCATAATCTTACGCGTTAACTTTTATTATTCATGTTTTACATGTTAAATAAAAAGAGTGACGATTATTACAATATTCAAAATGTTCGCATATATCATTATTGAATTAAAAACATATTGGTTAGATCATTAATTAAGGAATAGTGGTTCGAGCTGATTTTTATGTAAAATATATTTTATAGATTGACCCGCGGGATTTTATGTAATTATACACATTTATGGCATTTTATAAGCTGTGTTTCAGGGCACATATGTAAGAGTAGCACTTATTCAAAAGCAAGCTATTGCCGTATAAAATTTATAAAAAATGACTTACGGATGTAACAAGGACATTCGTGTTTTATATAAAATACCGGTAAATTTCGGATAAAATTGTCGGCATAGCAAGAGCATAATTGAGGTACGTAATCTGCCTAAGTCAAATTAACAAATCGTTGGCCATTCATATGGTTCCAGAGAAGAGAAAACAGGACGCACAAGCGTTATTTGCACACTAAGTACGTATTCTTTTCTCTGTGGCGAAAAAAACAATAAATAATAAACAATTGTTAGATTTGATCTGATTACCTGCGATTAACAATGTATCGAACGTACTTTGAAGCAATTTAAGAGTAATCCCGTTTAAGAGTAATCACAAGAATAGAAACTTGGAATGACGTTTTAGATGGCATTGTATTAAAATAAAAGCTCTAGCAAACGAAACAAAATTTCTCTAATGAACCTTACTGAACGTTACTGCAGTTCGAATGCATTTAAAAAGTAACGTATACATCCGCTTGAAAACAAGTTTTTGTGAGGACGATTACTTTAACGAAGATGTCAAACTTTTTACAAGTATATAAAACGATATAACTTTGTGCGAAATCCCTTGCTCCTTGAAGAAAACAAGAAGACAAAGGTGCCAGTTACACAAGCCATACCGACAAAAGGTGACATTTTTAAACGCGTATCGTCCCTTTTCTGTTCCCATACTCTCCCTGAGAAGGAAA
The DNA here is from genome assembly GCA_018907045.1 of Wiebesia pumilae. Classification (NCBI taxonomy): domain Eukaryota; kingdom Metazoa; phylum Arthropoda; class Insecta; order Hymenoptera; family Agaonidae; genus Wiebesia; species Wiebesia pumilae. Next base: position 3,182,477 of record JACCHZ010000066.1, on the reverse strand, counting down.
ACGATAATAAGACTCGCAAACGAAACCGTTAACGCGCACAGGCTTTTACAAATTGGTTTTCGAACGAATTAAAAATGTAGCGGTTTAAGAACCGATAGAGAAGGACGGTAATACGCATCGTTCGTCGGCTGACTTCAAGTCTCTCTTGGGATCGAGGAAACTGTTCAGGCATAAGAGAGTTCATCGGTATCGCGTTCGCGGTGCTAATGTGCTAATTTATGAAGCAACCGACCTCGTGACTGATTAATTACGGGAAGATAAAGGAAAGTACGTAACGCGAGGGCGCGTGATTCGTGTGTCCCATTAGAACGTCTTTAGAGGACATCGGACGCACGTCTCGACCGCTGACGATGTTTTTCCGTTTGGACTTTATGCGATTTCTCCGCTAGGCATGTGAAATTTATTTTGTTGTTTTAGAACGAAGAAGCATCAAGACGAATGTACACTTGTACACTTGTACACTTGTACACTTGTACACTTGTATTTCCTATACCGAAAGGAAGCCCGCTAAAAAGCTGTTGACCGTTTGTTATGCTTTGGACAAATGGAAGTCGATGCAACTCGAGGATCGTGCAAACATTAAGGTAAAGCAATCTTTTAAATTTGCATATTGATTAAAAATTTTAATAAAAATTTATTATGTGCTTGTGGGTAAATGCGCGATATGATGCTGATTTTTATGACGTTGTAAAATATTAACTTAATATTAATGTTACAAACAGGTTGAAATTAACGATGCAAGTGCATTTTGAAATAATTTTTAATATCGTGAGAAGCCTTATTATTACCAGTAGTACTTCCAGAAATGTGAAAATATTGGCTGAAAGTGTTTCTCGATAATAGGTCGTATCGGTAAGTACAACGATATCTGTATTCCGTATGCGATTGTTTTTTTAATTAGAGCCGTTTATCGGTACACAGTCGGTAATGTCGGTCGCGTATTATGCGTCTGCACGGCAAATATTTATCAATAATTGTAAGAATTAATTCATTAAAATACGTTCATTCGCTTTGCAACAATTGTTTCGATAACTGTTTAGCGCACAAGAGTTTTGCAAACGTGATCGGCTACACGTACTCAAATGAATTCGAACTTGACATTGCTAATTCGTTTGTGTTTTTCATTTTCATATTTATTTTCAGAAGAATTCAAGATCGTGTACATATTAAAAATCGAATTAACATCTAATCGAAGCATTTCTTTTACTATTAATGCTACTGTGAAAAGCGGAGAAATTAATTCACTTAACTAAAACAATTATCTATTCTGACTTTTAAGCCCAAGTTTCTTTCAAAGATATAGAATTAAAAAAGGTTTCTCACTTCGTAGTGAGAAAGCAAATAGCCGAAATGACGATGAATCTGCGATATAATTTATAAGCTTCCGTCAAAATATATATATATAAATTTCATTTCCAACCGCACATAATTAAAATTAAAATTAAAATTCTCAATTAAAATTCACGCTTTATCCGAATACTGCACAATCATTTTTTATTTACCTCGAAATCGCATTGATACACGCACATTGCATTACGTATGAGAATTAAAGTAATGAGAGTAAAAATACGTTACACGCACACATTTCTCGAGAATCGTGCTATAAATTGTATTAAAAGTCGCGTCCGTGTGCATTCATTTACAAGTATTATTTTACGAAGTGCATTCTCCTGTGTCGAAGTCCGAAGTCGAAGTGTTTCAAGTCCAGGGATTACAATTTTTTATAAAAGCCACCGATTTTTGGATGCTGGTGCATCTGTCTATTCGTAATACACTCTATGCTTTAGTTCTAAGTGTCCAAAGTCTAAAAAGTTAGGTTAGGCTCATGGCTTTACAATTTGTTGGGTTTTAGGCGTTTTCGATGAAAAAATCTCGACAAAAGCTGTAGATCGGCCCCACGAGGATAGCGCGCATCCTCGAGACGATCGGACCCCGGTTTGTTTACTACGCGTGCGCGCAAGCGAAAACAAAGACGACGACGACGGCGACGGCGACGGCGACGGCGACGGCGACGACGGCGACGACGACGACGCGTCGGAGGAGGAGATGACCGGGCGAGTCATGCGACCGCGGCAAGCAGCGAAACGAGTCCCGTGACCGCGCGCAATAAGCCAACGACGACGACTCGTGATCTTGTTCTCCTCCTTCCTTCGGTGGCTCTTTTCCGGACGTGGCGGCGCTCTTTAATTGGCCGCGTGACATCGAGGCCCCGGGTGATCCGCGCCCGGAATCCGAGCGGATATGCAGACTTCGCACAGGCCCTCGTCTTCGTCTCTCCTACCATTCGGTAAACCTGTTTTTCTCTTTGGGAGAGCGCGTGACTGACCCGTCGACATCGTCCTCGTTGTCTCTTTATTTATCTGCGCGCCCGCGTGCGTCTCGAGGGAGAGAGAGAGACGCGGCGGCGATGGCTTATCATGTGATATCGATACCCGTGGTGGATGGAAGGTGAGTCAAAGCACTTTTGCGCTTCTCCTGCCCCTCGCTCGCACTCTTTTCTCTTTCTCGGTTGAAGATCGGGTCCAAGAATCGCGCATGCGTCCTGCGCTTTTTGGCTTTTCTCATCATATCCCAGGCAACTAATTTCGGCAGCTCCTGTTCGTATTTGTTCCGCTGCTCGCTTGGCTGCTCGCTTGGCTGCTCGCTTGGCTGCTCGCTGCTTTTGTATAATCCAAAACTCGTTTTCATTTATGAATTCAAGGCATCCATAAGTCACAATTGGACGGGAAGTGTGGAATGGATAAATTAAGAAGCCCCGGGAAGGAAATCAATCTTTTTCAGCGTTCGTGCGCGGCTTTTTCTTTAACTAGTCGATCCTTCCACCGATCATTGGCAATTTATTAAATACTATCGTCAACCATAGTAAGTAATGAATTGTTCAATAATGCGAGCTTGCCAAGAAGTTGAATTAAAATGTTATTTTGCCAAAGCCTGGATTTTCGTATCGTATCGTATCGTATCGTAACTACAAGCGCAAGGACGATTAAAAAGTGTGTCCGATAGATTGTCGGGAAGGAATTCTTACCATTTCTCTTTGTTCGATGAAATTTGCCGCTTAAGAATGCGTGAATTGCGATAATTCTTCAAATTATATGCATTCCTTTCTTATGCGATGCATTCCTTCTGCACTGAGAGCAAAAGCAGTCTTTATGCGTATGTGCTTTAGAATGTTGAAGTCCTTAAGTCACAACTCTGACAATAAGTAATTTCAATGCTTTATCTCGCATTTTGTTGAGTGTAAGTAAACCAAAATGTGATAAATGTGACAGATATATAACGCGATAGAAGCTTTTCAATGAATAGTGATAGAACTAAATGTATCTACCTAAAAAGGCTGTCGTTCAAATCTTTTTGTACCGTATTAATGGTTACGATATTTTTTCAACTGGTATATTCTTATATCGTATTACGAATTTATACGCAATTAAGCGACTTAAATTTCATTTCAAGAATGATTTCAATATTCCGATTAGAGTTTTAGGTTTTTGCATGAAGAAAGTTGGCAACTGTTGTACGACCAAGCGACTGGTCAATCATTACTAATGCATTATTTGCTACCCGTTAGTTTTTCTACTCTATTTTGAACTAAATTGAATGCTCGTGCAAATCTAGAACAAATTCACTTTATAAGTGGAGTGAAACTTACACTCTAACGAAATAGTCCGTATCACTGCATGAAATTACTTTGGATTAACAAATATCACTCTGCAATGAAAATGATAACTTAAACGGTATAAATTTACAATTCGCTTGTAATATCACTTTCATCGTTAACGTGAATATGTGCTTTATACTTGCTGTTTTGTTCTGTCGTTAATCGCGTTATCCATAAACACGTATATATCGGTTTTTTTTTTTTTTTTTTTTTTTTTTAATCCATAAGCGAGGAATTTTGTTTTATAACGGGCTATTAAATAAGAATAAGCTATACGCTTGCGTTATTTATCTTATACACGTATGAGGAACTTTTTTCCCCTTTATCTAACAAAAGTAAATGGAGTTCTGTCGAATTTCGGGTAAATTTTAGCGCGCAACGCGGTAAGATTTACAGCGTCGCTAATAATATTTCCTGAAATGAGACTTGTTTACAATATAAACGATAATTTTTACCATAAATTACACGGCGATTCTTATACGTTTCTCCGTACGTAAGTTTTCAATTTAAAAAATTAAAAACTGAATTACATTGGTGGAAACCAAATGGACTCTGATAGCAGAAACAATAATTGTTTTTTATGTTTAATGCGTAATTACATTTCATTTTCGTGTGTACGGGCGTTATTTACGTAATCTATGATAAATAATTTGTTCAAGTAAAACGGTTGAATTTGAATGACGCAAGTCAAATCACGCACTTAAAAACATTATTGAAATAATTTTTTAGAATACTGGTAAATATTGTTAGTTAAATGAGAAACTGAATTTTAATTAACTTTTTTTTTATTTAAATAATAAAGCGATAGATTTTTATTGAAACAAGTAAAGTAGGTTATAACGACTCGTGTATGTACATCTTTCTTAAGATGACATACAAGATTCTTCAAATTGTAGAGTAATGTATAGGTTTGAAAAGTACGCTCTTCAATTTCTCTGTATAAATCTGAAAACGTTCCACGTAATTTCACTGTGAGAATGTGAAATTAGATTACGAAATATTCCTAAATTAATGAAGAAGTAGTTATAAGCTACTATACTTGAAATTTTTAAAATATATGTTTCATAAGGCTATTATTGAATTAAGAAACGTAACATTGTTACTCTCGTTAAAATGAACTTAATTATTTCCATAAGAAATGGAGTTCTGTAATTTAATACTTTGCTAAATATCTGCCACTGGATCGAATACCGATACATGACGTAGAAAACTTGTAACGAATTGTTTGACGCATAACACAATTTATGAAAGTAAGCGCCTGTATTATTAACATGTGTGTATAAATGATTTGCAACATTCGTTTAGAAATTTAATTCACGCTTATGCAGAATCTCATATTCGGAGAGTCTAAAACAGGAGATCGAGTTCAGCGCGTGACTAACGTCCGTTTAAGACAGGAACCTGTTTTCCAAAGCACGTGATGCTTTTTTCTTAATTTTTCGCTGCTCTTTTATAATTCATAAAGAGAACTGTTAGTTCAGAATTCCTTTCGTACTTTGGAGAAGCGCAAATGCGTCAATTCATTTACATTTATGAATCAGCCTATTGTTAATTTATTTCAATAAGACACAAGCCATTAGTTTATTATCATATTCAAAATGCTCAATGCTGTGAAAGTTCTGAAAACCCTGGCAATAAAGAGTGTCTTACAGCTCCCTCAATTTTTTACTCAAATCACTTCGATTGTCGTCAGATCGTGACAATATATTTACACTTAACCTATTCTGATGGAAAATTAGTAATACGTTTATGAAACGAACACATTTAAATGAAATTGTTCACCGCAGATTGAATCTACGTAACATTGATAAACAGACCACTTGCAATACACTTACGAATTTATATTAATTCATTATTAAGTTTGCGTTATTTCAACCGTCACTGATAAACAAATGATATGCAGTTTTTCAAATGAATATTGCGTTATTGATGAATTAATACTGCAAATGCAAACGTGAATAATTAAGCGCAAATCAGGGATAATAATTTAATTAAGTTATCACTAACTGTCGTCACGGTTAATTAAATATTATTGTTTTTTTTTTTAATTTAACAAAATTAATTGAATTAAATTTATATATTATAATATAACTCGTAGTCATAAATGTAACAGCTTTTGAATATTTTATAACAGAATCGTGCCAAGTGTTGTGTTCTCGACGTGCAAGTAAACATACAGAAACTTTAGTTTGTAATATGTAAACAAATTTCAAGTAAATTGTAGTGAAATAGTTGTGTGTTAATTGATGATATGTTTTTTTGTAAATAAGAAAATAATATTTTCTACATCTAAAATTCTATATCTATAATTTACGGTTGCTTAGAGTTTGTTATTAAAATAACTCGGCGAATCGATATAAATGTGTCGTATCACTGTGGAATTTCAAATAGATTATTTTAATTGTTTTAGCTATTGTGAAGTGGATTTTGTTTTATCAATCTAACATTAACTTTTGAAAATATATTAATAATAATCGTACGAAGTACGATTATCTGCATCTTTATAAATATTACAAATTGTATATTTGATCAAATTTTCAATCTGTGTTAAAAACCCTATACTCTGGGTATTTATAATTTTTAATTTATAAATGTTTATAAGAAATTGAAAAATTATTATAAAAATACTTGTAAAAAGCATAGTTACTAATAAAGAATACTTTTTTAAATCAACCTAAAAATTGAAGCAAAGCATCAGAAATTATACTCGAATTCATAAAATCGATCAAATTATTATTGAGATACAAGTGCTAAATTATAAATACATAAACACACATTTAGGAACATGTGTGTGAACAAAAAGACGTTTATGAGACATATATTAAAAAAACTTGTTAGTTATTATTCATAAGATCTGAATACACATTTTTGTTGTATTATTTGAAAACAATTTTTACATTAATATTTATAAGAAATTAGAGTTAAAAAAGAATAAAACATGAACATCTAAAAATTGAGAAAAAAATAACGTACACACAAAAGGGATTTGTGCGACGAAATGTTTAAGTAAAAAATATGAATATTTACTTGGAGGGAGAGAGAAAAGTTCGAGGCTTATCGCAATGTACATATCCAAGGCATTGTGAATAGTACGAAATTTGTTATTTTTCTTTGAAATCTTTAAGCTTAACCTATTTTTGGTAGATGTTTTAAATAATTAGCACGGAATAATTGTAATCTATTGTTTCTAATTTTAAACTTTTTTGCGCCATTATCTCATGAATTTTAAATTACCTATGCGGATGTAGACACGCGCTTTAATACTTTCAATGATGTTACAAATATAGTAAATACAGCTCAATTACAAATTCAACAACACATTTATGAAAACGAGAAATAGTCGCCGCGTATGAGCGCGAGGATAAAACAAAAGATATTATCTTAAAATTGGCGGATTCATCCGCGTGAAAGCTTTTGGTTTCATATGGGATCTCGTGAGCATGATCACGTCAGTACGATATCACACGATCAAGGTTAACGATCCCATTTTAATTAGTCGCGTCTTATGACTTATCGTGATTTTCGTTGACATTTCCATTCTGTGGACAGCAAAACTTGAATTTCATCTCGGTATTCTTTAGGCTAATTTATACGTCTGAAGCACGAGATTTCAAACGTTATTTCGATATTGCTTTAGTTGTCATTTAATTTTATTTTGATCGATCTTTTTTTAAATACATTTATTGTAAGGGAGTTTTAAATTATCCACTCGGCGTATATGTGTTATTAAGGATGGGAAATATGGCAATTATATTTATTATCTTTACGTTCACACTCTACTTTTTAAAAAAGGCAAAAGGTAATACTTATTAGGTTCGTTTCACTTCAGTTTCAACGTTTTCATAATAAATAAAATAATAATTTTAAACTAAGATCATAAAGTTTTACGTACTTTAATATTTTTCGTTTATAGACAAAGTTATAACTCATTATTTAGGATCCTTTGAAGCGCATTAAAAAATCACCGTTAACATTTGCATAAAATACAAATTAAACATAAAAATAAACGTATTTGATCGAGAATCGTTGCAACTTACTTCATATTTTATTAATAGGATACGTGTTTCACATGCGTTAATTGTATCGCTTTATTCCAGAATGAAATTGAGTGTCCGTTGAATTGAAATATTTAATGGTACTTACACAATAGTGATGTCTAATTTTCTAAGAACGTCAGTTTTCAAACGAATCTTAAAAATATATATTTTTTTTACAAGCGAAACGAAAACACGACGTCGAGAAAGGTTTCGGTTTTATTTGCTAAAAAGAATTTTCGGCGTTTATTTATAGTGATCGATGACGAGTGGCGAATGATTATACTCGCGCGATATTGTACACGAAAAAAAGACAACATGTAAAAAGGTATAAAATAAGAAATGTCGAGTCTCTTGTAGCTAGTAATAATAAGAATTTTGGTCGATGTTGATAAAAAAATGTATTAAAATATAGCGAAATAAACATATTCACCCTGAACAGCATATTTGCAATTTACGTGCAATGCGTCAGGGTGATGAAAATGCTGCTATTAAAAATTAAGATATTATTTAAATCCGTTAGATGGCAAGGAACAAAATGTCTATCATGCGTGATCATTTAACATCATCAACTGTTAAGTCAATTTTGCGACGAACTTGGACGTTTAGTTCATACGTGCGTGTCAAAGACGTAACACGTGCACACAAGTGGGATTCACCTACAGGAGATGTACGTGCGTCTTTCTCAATTATGATTCTTTATTCTTATTTAGCATTATTATTATTATTATTATTATTATTATTATTATTATTATTATTATTATTATTATTATTATTATTATTATCATTATACAAGAATGTAGAACGACTGAAAATCTGTTGATTTTAAAAGTAATTCTTTTCTCAGTTTTTCGCTTTACATTAAACAAAAGCACGAAAATAAGTTTTATTCGTCCGGGTTTTACCATAATTTCTTAAACTAAAGATTTTTCGATTTATTTAACGATCCACCCATACAAATTAAACCCCAAATTATTGCAAATAAATAAACCTGCGTGTAATTTATATAACAATTCTTCCTTCTTCTTTTCTTCTTTTTGTCTTACGGATTTGTGTCCAATCTTTCCGGCCACCTGTTTTCTTCGAATTCATTACTAGTCCTTGTACGCATAATTTTTGTATGCACCGTCTATGTGTAATTATTCTATCCTTCTACTAATTTCTCGATACTTATTTATTGTCACATTTCTTTGTCTATTAAAATCTTTTCCTAAACCATGCATTATTACAAATGAATATGTTGGTATTTTATTCTATTTTTTTACGATTTCATCTTCTTTCATTTATTCTGATTTTTAATTTTGTATTTCCTTATCTTGATTACTCTTATGTTAAATTATGATCTAAAAACATTAATTGATTACAGCTAAACGAGCACGCGAATCGTATATCGTTGTTCTGAGCTTAAATATTTATCTATGCGATACAAAAGTTTGAAGGGTAATACGGTAATAATTGAATTGTTATTATTCAGGCGAAGAAAATAAATAAATAATCACATATAAGGTAAATATTAAAGAAGTGAAAGTGGGCGAAATACGTTTAAAAAAAAATTAAAAAGGTTGTAGAGTAATAGAAAGCCACGATCGTGGCAATAAAAATTATATAAAGTGTTTGGAGCAAAGCCGAAATAAATACGCAGGATGAATTTATAAACAAAAATTAGAATTTAGAATACCAATAAGCTATTTTTCGTGTTTACCCGTGCAGATAGTAGTTTTGGTCTTAAAATGTAATGCAAAGGATGAGAAATAAACGTTATATTAGAAAATCAATAGATGAAGGAGATGTATTAGAGTTGATAAATCATTAAAAGTAGCTTGGAATTATTATTACTAAAAAGATACTAGTACTACGATAGAAAAGAAAATGCTAAACAAAGATATAAAGTAATAAAGATTAGAGGGAATTCTATTGGGAAAGAGATAAAATGATAGGAAATGGAAAAACAAAATATTTTAGTCTGAAAATGCAAAATGAGGAGGAGAGGAAGATTTCTCAAGGAATTAAGTAGATAAATGTACGATTTAGAAACGAGATAGCGAATTCTGGCAAGAGCTAGAAAATAGAGGAAGAATAGGTGAGAAGATAGGTAAGAAAAATAGGAAATAGAGCGATAATGTAAAGGGAGGCTCAAAAGCGATAAAATTGGAAATGCAAAAGAAGGAAGTGCATAGAAAGCAAGTCAAGAGTAAAATATGTATAAAATAAAAGAGATTAGACGAGGGAAAAATGACCAAGTAGAAGTCGATGGTAAAAAGGTTAATTCAAGTTCGAAAGTATAATTAGGATAAAAAGAGAAGAAGTGGAAACCGGAACAGAAGAAAAAAATATAGCAATTCATGGATAAGCAGGAGGGAGATCACAAGAGAATGAACAAATCGATCAAGATGAAGCGGAAATTAAGCGTGAAATTGTTGGAAAATTGGAAAATATGTGGCGAGGAATTACGCCGTAAGCAGGATGTCAGAGTGGAGATGATAAAATTGAAACAATGCATAAAAAGTACGATTTAGCGCGTTGAAAATGTAGCACAATCAACAATTTCTTCACGAACCTTTACGAGAGTCATGCAAATGTGTTGTGCTTTTTAAATAAGTAATACCGGTTACCTTGTAATACTGCTTGAAATAATACTAGGAATAGGATAAATTTTTGCTGCTAAATAACGCGCATTTAATTGCGGCGGAATCGGCGCGATGGAGGTCCAATCGAATCACTTTACGTGTGATTTCAAGCCGAAGCAAACTAAAAATACTTCCAGCAATTTTGGTAACCCTCCTCGGTCCGTTCCTTACCTCGAATGAAAGTTCGCACGAGCACAACGAGAAAAGCGTATCCTCGGGCTCTACAAAGTATACGTGCATTAACAGCAAGAGCAATACGGCTGATTTCTGTTAAGCGCTCGTAGGCTCATTCCATCCAATCAAGCAGATGTTTATATCGGCAATTAACGTGGCGCCTAGAGCGAAGGAGAAAGCAGTCCTGTATAAGGAGGCACGCGGCGTTCGCCAATGACGTCGGTTAACTTTTCTAGCGCGCGCACATCCGCCGGAAAATCCCAGATCGCGCGCAGATCATACATATCACAGAGATGGAAAACACGCAGACACGGAAGTGCGGAGAGTCCGTCACGCGAGTCCAGTGGACGAGGCGGATGCATCGTCGCGGTCGAAATTCAAAAGGTTCGCTGCTACAGTCGGGGAAAGCTCTACTTTAGACGGCTTAAAAGCCTTGTCGATGATTCACTTGGATCTAGTAGTTTATGAGCTTCTATTGATGTATTTTTGGGGGAAATGGGCAGAAGTTGCGCATCCATCGTCACTACTGCTTTATTATCGAAAGTGGCAATCGCCATTTTGAATCGCTGAATTTACATTTTGGTTACGGATGGATTTCGTAATTAGATTTACTACACGCGTCTTATATTCGATTACTTTGTAGATTTGTGACGATACCGTTGACTTGGGCTATAAAACGTTAGACTTGGAAGCGTTTTTCGTTTATGATTATTCTGGAGGTTGTGGTAAGGGTTGGACATGGAGGCTTTATGAGCGGTTGAATGTTTCGTGAAATGTACGCGTTCAAGCAGAAAAGCCACCGGATTCGCTAGTCGATAAACGTCACTTAATCGATGAAAATAAATAACTAATCTATTAAATTTCTTTAATATCTATGAAAATCTTTATCTCTGATTAACCTCTTAAGATGTTTCGATTTTTACCAATGCCATATAAATTGACGATATTAAATATTAACTAATATCCAGCCAATTAAAGTTATTTTGATTTACAAAGATTTTACCGTCATAGCTAGTTCATTAATTAAAACTTGGAATGCTTTTGCAATGGCTAGAATAATTGATGATAAATTGATTACGTTTCTAAACAAAGTTTCGTTACGTTAGACATTGTATGGAAGACATGTAAATAGCATAATTATGCACGTTATCATTTCGTGCCGGACTTTTCGAGCTTAGCAGTATTTTTTTTTTTTTTTTTTTTTTGAGTGTATAATTATTGTATAATATTATTTCAAAAACAATAATGAAAATATTAATGCAATGTAAGACAAAAATCGAGTAAAAATTATGTCACGACGAGTTGTGTAAGCAAAACAAATTTGTTGAGCCCCTTTTCTTACCAGAACGAAGTGTTTTGTTATTCTTCGAGGGCTCCTGGGTTCTCATACATCATCTTCATGGAAAAAATATACCAATTAAGCTTTCGAGCTGAGACATCTCGTACATCTCGTAAGTTTCTTACACGTACCGTTTCTCTCGTTGAAGTTATCGTGCCGCCGTGACAGTAATTATATCAGCGCATTATCAATACATTATACAAATGTATTTATTCCATTGACATCTTAAGACTTATCAAGATAAAATTGTAAAAAAAAAAAATTCCATTCTATATAAAGTTTTATACGCTTATCATTTAGGAAGATTCATTATTGCTTCAAGTACGTGTGACAATAATATTAATCCGTCACCTTTATGAAGTTTTCACTTGAAATTACGAAAAATAATCATGAAACATTCGTCGCAATTCAACTTGGAGTACATAATTTTTAATTATACATTATATTAATATTAAATTTTTATAAAGAATTTCGTTGACGTTTCCATATACGTAGGCGTTAGGTTTCCGTCATGGCTATTAAAAAATTTGATATCGTTAATGTAATAGAACCCGCTTGTAATATATGCAAACACGACGTACACTACTTCTTCTTTTCAACAGTACCTTACGGATTTTAACGACTAAACTTTCTCGGTCAAAGTCAAATGCGACTCGCCGCAACGTCATTTCAATCGTTCGACAAATTTATATCACTCTTTCGATTCAACCAACAATTTCACTTTAAAATTATAGCAGGCCAGAGGAACAAAATCTCGTTTTTAGGCTAATTAATTTTGCACGCGAGGTTTTTTAAATAGCCAAAGCACCGATATCACGAAAAACCGAATGGCATTTGGCGATATCGACCAACTCAAAACGTCGCGGCGTTGATATTAAATTAAGAATTCGCAAGTTGAAGCGAAGGCTCGAAAAAGGCGCTCGGTGGGAGAGATTTCCACAGCCGAATTTGTTTCCTCTATGCGTGAATACCGTTAAATAATAAATTACGTTTTTTATGCAATGATAAAAGAAAGAAACGAGAATGGACATCGATGAGAAGTATGCGCGTGCTTGGGTTGTCCAGGAACTTACTTATTCACGTTTGCATCTGTTAATACGACATTTGAAAGAATGAGATGGCATACGTCATTGGCTAAAGTAAAGAGAATAGTCAATTGAATTTAAGCAATTTTTGTACAACACTGCAATTCATTGTACAGTGCAATCACATTTGACGAACGGCAATGATCATTGAATTTATGTCAATAAACATCTCGGTACAATGTCTGCCTGTGTAGGTATTCGCAAATGTAAGCGGCGCTCGGTATATTACGTGCTCAGTGCGCACTTTTGCATTCGCCTGGAGCGCCCGTATCGTATTGGAAAACCTCGATACGGCGGCTACGACCAATTCCGAAAGATGATCGCATTTTCCACCGCGTCTTACAGCATTGAAATAAGCGAAGGTGCGCGCGGCTTGAGGAGGCGTCGCGACGTCCTGGGATCGCATTTTCGTATTTTCGTGAAGGCAATGGAGTTCGTCCGCGAATTCGGTGTTTATAATTCCAGAGCCGAATCGATACTACAGCCGATATATACTACGCTCGCCGGGCTCTAATCGCCAGCACGCGTGCGAGCGAGCGCGAGCGAGGAGCGAGCGAGGAGCGAGAGAGAGCGAGAGAGAGAGCGAGAGAGAGAGCGAGAGAGAGAGCGAGAGAGAGAGCGAGAGAGAGAGAGCGAGAGAGAGAGAGAGAGAGAGCGAGCGAGGAGCGCGGGGGTTGGGGCCGTGGGTCTGGGGGCGGGAAGGAGGTGGGAGAGAAGGAAATCGGCGGCGCTCGCACTTGTGCTCGGAGCATTTATACGGCAACGTCGCTCGGACGCGTGTATTATTCTGTTAATCGTAGTGCGCTAACGTATCGCCTCGTCCTGTCCGGCCCGGAAAACGAGAACGAACGCGACTCTATTATTAGCTTCCATCTCGGGGGTGCGCGCACGAGAATGACGAGGCAGGATCACAGCCGATAGAAAAGGAAGGACCACGACAATCCACCGAAGGACTCAGCTGCCAGGTTTGATAGCAACAGTTATACCGGCGGATAATTTCGTTCGAAGGACGCGCTCACGAGTCGCACTACCCGTAGGGATGGATCGTAGGCCGGATTTTTTTACACCTGCCTATTTAACCGCCTGATCGCGGAACCGTTTGTTGCCCACTTGAATAGTTTTTCGTTTCTTTTGAAGAGACGCGATTGTCCACGTGTCCACGTGTCCACGTTCGATGGGAAACGTGAATTTTATTTGATTCGGATGCGCGCTTTACGCAACAAAGCGACGCAACAGTTTTACCTTTCGTTCCGATACAATTTTAATGTCACTGCGGGTGATCGTGCACTTCCTTCCGAATCGCGATTCTCCGAATGAGGGTCACGAGTAAAAGACGCGTTATCGATGTCATAAGATGTCGCGGCCGATCGCGAGCCCGTATATAACGAATTTCCTTTGCGCGCCCGAAATCAAAGCACGAAGATATTCGACTCGCGCGAATCGCGTACAGTGCATTTGACAAAACGCACATCGAAGCAGAGTATACTAAGAAGTTCCAATGATTAATGCCATGATTATGCAAGCGACGAATTTTTAAATTACGCGTACAATGATGCAAGATGTCCGTTGTTCGGACGAGTAAAGACGAGAATTGCTGAACCATTTTGTTAAATATCCGGTTCTCATAAATTGTCTTACACGTTCGCTAATCAAAGAATTTAGTGCAATATATTTACTACCTGTATACGACTAGTTCGTTAGATTTTTTTTATTTTCTCTCTAAATATTTGTAGTTTTCGTAATGAAACGAATAAATCGGTCGTCGTCTGGCACTCGTGTGTATACGGCTAATTTGAGTTTTATATATATATATACAAGCGATGAATGTTCGTTCGAGTATCATGAGAATTCGAAACATTTGAGATGTACATTGTAAATTCGGTGAGATTAAATTTATAGTTCCGGTGGCCACCGTAATTGCACAAATAAATCGCCAAATTTCGCGAGGTAGTTGATGGTAGTTGATGACAATGAGAGTCGTGCCCTTTTTCAATTTGGACGTTGCGACGAAATTCTCGATTCTCTTTTATTTTCTAAATGCCCAAATTAATTGCATAAGATTTTAGATTTATCAAACAATTCATTGGCTCGCATTACAAAGTGATCGCTCTACAAGTCGCTTGCGAATCAATGGCTCACAACACATATAATAGCGAATTATTTTAAGCCAAATACTACAATACCACAGTTCAATTGTGTATTCTATGAATTTATTCTTGTACGATTTTGTACGATAATTATGAATTATTTTTGTGATTTAAATCCACGTACTTATCGTAAGTTTTACGATATAGAATCAAAGCAATTCTACAGTTTTATACTTCGCGAATACGTATTAAAAATGTACCTTTAAGTGAATTAATATAAAATTGGATAAAAAGAAAAATTTCATTGCATACATATGGAGTATATGATGCATGAAAATTTAATAATTTTTTAAAAACAAGCTTGAATTCGTAAATAACTCATTGTACATTATTAAAATATTAAATATTATTCAAAAACATTGTTCCTCCTAATATTTTTTCATTATTAATGAATTTACGGTAATGCTTGTTAAAACGTTTTTCCGACATCAACCAGGATATAAATGAACGTAAAATAAATAAGTTATGCCACAAGAAATAAAAAATGTACAACAAACTGAACAGCTGCCGATAGAAAATATTTAAAATGAGCAATTTAATATTTTATGCAAGTTGATTTTTTTTTCAAAGAGACAATAATAGCTCTAAAAATGTTACGAGTTTGGTACATGCATTTTAATTTTTAATCGATTCCGATATTTTTTGCTCTTAGCTCATATATACTTTGTGCATTTTCCTAGAATAAGATCCCCAACTATAAAATAGAGATTTTCATTATTTTTGAAGGAAAATCATTTTTGTTTTTATAATTATTTTTTAATTTATCGTTGGAGCGTAGTTCGTAAGTAGAACAAGACCTTCTTCATTATTTGACGTGTCATGAACGAACATGCTGATATTACCTTTATACATACACAATCTTATCGTTAATTTCAAAGTACTGAAAAAAATTTTGTTGATTTGTAAACTTAAGCAGAAAAACGTTTTTCTATTTATATTTATCGATTAGTTCGATGATAATAAGTACATTATTACGCTTATCGTTAGAACGAGAAGCTAATGAACATTATTGTATTTTAAAAGGTATACATTTTATATTAATTTAATTAAGCTGTGAGTGCAAATGATAGTGTTAATTAATAGAAATGTTGCGAATTTAGAGCTTTTAATAAATTTTACTACATTACTATTATTTCATAGTATTTCTCTGTATATTGTAGTATAATTTTAATGTTACACATAGCAAAAACGGAAGAATAGTATTCTAATGAGATAATGAATTATTGAGTTAATAGTACCGGCTACTTGTTGTAAGTACATTATTTGTTTGCGCGCGCCTACACACACACACACACACACACACGCGCGCGCGCGCGCGCGCGTGAAAAAAAAGGCAATGAAATTTTGTATTAAAAATTGACAAATTATTTAAAAATAATGCGTATGCAATATTTACGTTATCGATTGTGTCAATATAAACTAAGATAATTTTTTATTCCTTCGCTATTATTCAATTCAAATTTTAAATAAAATTAATCTTCTTTACTTACTTTATCCACGAATTATTAAATCTTTATTCATAGATACATTGTGAATCTTTAGACTGCGAACTAATGTATCCATCCATTTACTTCAATTATCTCACATTTGAATGCTTATATAATCATATTTGAATACAAAATTAATTATATTTTTTAATTAGAGCGTGAAAAAAATGCAAAATCATTAATTGCACACTAATTAATGTTTGCACAGCTCTTATTTAAAATTGTGGAGAATCACACAGAACGATATCATAAAGATTTTTCTAAAAGATTTGGTCCAATTGCATGTATTGTATTACACAATTACGATAAAGAAATTCAAGGTACACATTTGTTTTCTTAAAAATATAAATTTTTACAATATATGTATGTATGTATATATATATATATATATATATATATATATATATATATATGCACATAATATTAAATGCAGGATTTCACGGCCCATGTCCGTATTACTAAGCAACTTATTGAAGTACAAGTCGAACGCGAAGCGTGGAATTTCTTGGCTAACACGTGCATTTATTACTTTTTACGAAGGTAAAATTATTTGAAAATACCGAAATTATACGTATGAATATTAATGGGTGAATAAAGTATTTGAGAAATAAGTTTTTCAGAGTTAAATCAATTAGTTCAGCCGATAATAATCTGAAGTTGGTTAAATAGATTACGCAAGCGCATAAAACAGCGTGAAATAACGCTAGTTAATATTTCTTGTTTCTAATAGTTTCATTTTTTTCTTCTTAACTTCTATATTATATCATAAACTATACAGTATTTCTTTTTGAGCATTCTTTGTGATGAAAACAAACAAATTTAGATGTCACGGAGTTCGTAAATGCTCTCAAAAATATAAGTATGTGACTAATGATGTAACAATTGTAGTGTGACAGTAAAAAGGTTTTTATTCGATAGAACAAGAAGAATCTAAGTGAAAATACTAATGTGCTGCAGCTAACTTACTTTAATGTTAAAAGTATTTAAAAATTGGAATAAATCAAAATATTCATTCTAATTTAAATCTTTAATAATACTTTATCAATAAATATAATAAATATTAATAGCCTTTGTTAAGTTTTCTCAAGAAATTTCAGTTAGATTTTGGATGATTTTTTAAGCTGATTAAAAGAATGAATGACGAAAAGAATTGTCACTTCCTGTGATCGCATAATCGCACACACTTGTGTGACATCGAAATTGCTGACAATATACCACAAAAAAAAAAAAAAAAAAAAAAAAAAAAAAAAAAAAAAAAAAAAAAAAAAAAAAAAAAAGAAACAAGAAAAAAAAAACGATTATTTTTGTCAACATTCAGGATAGTTTAGAGATTAGCCCATAAAATTATGAAATAAAATTTTATCCATTAATACGATACCCAATTGTTCTCTTATTTTATGAGAAAGGAAACGTGTTTCATTACGTGAATTCTAAATATTTATGACTAATAAAGTAAAGCATTAAATTATCTTTGCAGTACTAGCAACAATAGAAGCAGATGCTATGTACATATTATTCCATACAATTTATCGTTTTACAATTAGATGTTATTTAAAAAACGACCGATGAAATATAACAATCAGTTAAGAATTTATGTCGTATAAGAGTAATGGCGATAATTTTTTTTATATTTATGTGAAACTGTCCATTATTATACGATGCACGGAAAGTAAAAAGTGCGGTCGCACAAGAAATGCGAAGTCAAGCTGCGATTATTCGTTCAGGAATTCACGTAATATAGAAATTGCATAGAACGTTTGCAACATTTACAATCGATCGTATAGAAACTTCTTGTTTCTACATTTCTGGCGTAGATATTTTATGGTTTATAGGAAACGTAGTTGAAGGAAAAAATGTAACGAAGGTAAGTGTCAATAACGATTTCGTCGACTTTCAGACTCTCTCGCACACATTCTACACTACACCTATAATCTTAATAATTCCGCATAAACAGATAATCATCTAATTTCATTGTTCACGGATCTAAGTTGAAAAATAATTATAAAACTATTATTTCATTTTTTGTCGATGCAATTGATGAATTTATTCAAACGTCCATCCTAATGAATTTTAAATAAGTTTAGCGTTACGGATTGCACGCGCGGTACTCTTAAAAAATTAGTGTAAGTTAATTACTGGAAAATTAAGATTATGATAAAATTGAATTTTTTGTTTAATTTTATTGCAGGTTAAGCAGCTGAAAATTATTTTCCTTAATCAAAATTAAATTCCAGCTTTAATTTTCATTAGTTTTCATCATAACGAGAGTTAACGGCAATCGATCAACATAACAGTAATGTGCGCACAAAAATATTTACACTTATTTTCATTGAGCAAACGTTGAAAAATCGATGAACCCGGACCAAGTCATCCTAAAATAATCTTCGGGAGGTCGACTCTTTGAAAATCGTAACCATACAGAGATAAAAGCAAAATTCGTTCGGCCCGAAAATGTCGTTGTTCGTCGTAGTCGTTCTTAGTCCAAAGGGAAGGCAAAACCCATCCAAGTGAGATGCGATAATGCGATCGGGAATTCGCGACGGAATTTACCATATTCCGTGTATGGTAAAAAGGAAAAACAACCGTGGCAAAATTTACTTGCGTTGTCGATACGATTGCGTTGCCGAGCCTTTGTGCGCGCTCTTCGTTATCGAAAACAAAGATCGAATGCTAGTTACGCGTCCTGTTCGAAACTCCGAACGATACGGGGTTATTTTTAGTTACTTTTGGTCGCTTCGCAGACACTTTGTCAAGTGTTTGATGCTGATCATCGGAAGTGTCGTCTTTTCGACTCTTTTAATTAGCAGTTCATCGCTTTTCATTTGTGTGTCGCACAAAGTATCGCATACCGTTATTTATTTTGATGAGTACGCTGGATTAAGCTGCATTCGTACAAAATGGTATCGTTTGTTAGTTACTTTTACATCATCGCACACCGATGCTGCACGCAACTATGGTACCACTAGGAAGATGTTGATTTCTACTCTTTGGGTGAAAAAAGGCTCGCAAAGTAAAAAAAGCTCGGGCTCCTTTTTGAATTAAAGAACGCGGTGTTCTCTTGAATAACGAATTATAATTTTGGTGCATAAATACAATTTGAATAGCGAATACGTTTTAGGCGTACGAAATTTTCCGCGCTTGACCTTGACAGTCGGGGATCGCAAATCGCACGAATCCAAAATGCGGATCACGGCTTAGAAAAGGCAAAGAAAGCCAATCACTAAAAATGTTAATTCTGCAATCTTAATTTTTATCGAGGACTTTGTCGGCGTTCGATCAGCCTATTAAACAATCGTCAAAAATCAGGACCTCGTTTCCGGGGTTATTTCCATTCGAACGCACGTCGCCTCATCTAATGTTTCCTTGTTTCCCATCCGCAAGTTTTTGTCAGTAAATTTGCATCGAGCGAATGCTCGAAGGTTAATTCAGGATCCGTACGACAACCGCGAACTTTCCCATCCTACATAAACAATCGCAACGCTCACTATTGTTATTTCTCTCGACTGGCTTCTAAGCTGCAGTTGCTTCAAGTGCGTTCTCCGGTACTGTTTTTCATAAAGGAGCATAATCTTGCAATAGCTTTATAGCGAAAATCTGATAATGGAAGTTATGGTAATGCCAATTCGTGGTGTTGTGACTTATTTTATTTGACGCAAGGGAATAAGAGAGTTAAAAATCACTTGATATGCCTTTGAAATAAACGAAGGCTCAAAGTCTTCATTTAGCTAGTGATATGCAAGACCTTTTATTCGAAATTCGTTTAATAAAAACAATTGATTTTAGAATTAATTTTTGTAATTATTTTCTCAATCGGCAAAGTTGGCACTTAATTATGAATAATATCGCCCCTTTGTTTTTTATAGGACGTAAAAGTTAATTTTTTTACAATATTTTTTTCGTCGTAAATTTTGTTTCTCTATAATGTTACAGTAAATAGCACATATTCAAAGAAGTTTGTTACTCCATAACTATAAAGATAAAATAATGGAGTAATAGAAAAGGAAACTCAATATTAAATAGACTTAAATAAATTAGCTTTATGTGCTCAAAATTCGGAGCTCTACGTGTTTTTAAGTGAAACTTAAGAATATAAATGAATTATTCAACGATAATTATCCTTTAATTATTTAAAGTTTAAAGTGAGAAAATAATTTCAATACGTATAAAATTAAACAATTTATTTCGTGAATTTTTAAGCCAAGATTGAAATCCAAATTATTCTTTAAATAGCCTAATTCGATTGATTCGAGTTTGGCCGTTGAGCATCAATTATAGCATCAATTATAGCATCAACGTATCCATCAACGGCGAGATTCTGTATTTATCGTTGCCCATTGCTCAATTCGTCCGTTTGCACAGTGGAGCACTTCCACAGTGGAGCACAACAATGCATACCTAAAGAACTAGCCACGGCGCATTTGGGCGCATTTTCTAATACGCGAAGCATAAAGAAAAGTCGTTCGTTCTGCCGAGGGCAGAAGCATCCCGAATGAAGGCGACCCGTGGAAAAGCTGGGAAAATGTCTGACCGAAGCGCGCGTCTTACTACTCGTCGCGACGTCCCGACGCCTCTGCCATCCCCTCCGCCCTTGCCGACCCGCGCTCTAGGGAAAATTGGTACAAGTGGCCGGGATTGACTCGCATCACGTGTCCATCGATTGTTTTGTTGATCGGTGTCGGGGGCACGAGCGGCTCCCGTTGCGCAAGTCGACACCTTCTCCTCCTCGTTTGACCGCGCGAGCGGTCGGGACGTCATCGGGACCTCGAGGTCCGCTCGTGAGAGCTGGTGCGTTACACAATAAGCGACACTCTCCTTCTACCTCTTTCTATCTTCGTCCCTTCGCCCGACGCCCCGGAGTCGGGGAGAAAAGTGAAAATCAGCAACACGGCGAGAATGGCAAATGTAATTCTTCCTGACGCGCGCCGAATTTACCAAGCTCAGCCTTTTTTCCCCGGGACTTCCAGTGTCGGTGGAGGTGTATTTTTTGTATAAAGTGTGCGCTTATTTGATTGTTGTTGGTTGCTTTAAGGGTATGCGCTGCTCTGGAGTGGATGAATCGGTAATCGTTAAGTCGGTTCTACGAGAAAATTGAACGAAAGAAACACGTTGCTGTACACGCGCGCAGAGATTTCAAAATGCGCTCGTGAACTTTATTTACATTACCAGAATAATTATGTAATTCCTCGTTCACTTAAAATGTTTCTGTCGTAAAATACGAATACTTATACGAATACTACTTCGAAGATTTAAGGTAAAAAGAAAATGTCGAATTGATAATATTTATTATTACATTACTTTTGTCGCGAGAAATGTAATCCTGAGTTATATGCAACGAAAGGCATGTTTCTTGTGCATCATTGATATTGTTAAACATGATAATTCATTAAGAAACACGTGGCAATTCTAAGGAGATTCATAATACAGACGTAAGTTGAGCGAATTTAACTCGAATTTATAATACGGACTATAGTAGTTAATTAACGGTT
Source organism: Wiebesia pumilae (assembly GCA_018907045.1). NCBI lineage: Eukaryota > Metazoa > Arthropoda > Insecta > Hymenoptera > Agaonidae > Wiebesia > Wiebesia pumilae. Next base: position 3,160,443 of record JACCHZ010000066.1, on the reverse strand, counting down.
TAATTAAACGGCTGTAAAAGCCATTCAAATGCCAAGAATATTTTAAAACAATATTTTAAATGTCTTAAAACATTCTTGGAACTTGTGGTTTTTAAAAAGTAATGCAGATCTCATTGTAATCAGCGCGTACTTAACAATAAATAAAAGTCTATTAAAACGAGTACTTTGTATGAATGTTTCGCGAAGAAGAAAACAGTTTATTATTAATTCGTAGCATTTTGTGAAGCGATAATGAAATTGCGCCAAGTAAGAAGATCCGACAGATCCAAGCGACAATCCGACCAATTGATAAAGAAAATTCTTTTAGAAAATTCCTTAGTTTCCTCGCGAAGAGCCTAAAGATAAAATCATCGTACAACAAAGTTATATTTCGTAGGTTCATTCGTTCATTCAAGATGTTTTCCAGATTCTTGAGCGATTGCGATTCAAATCGCTCGTTAAAATGTTAAAGCTTCTTACCGTTCGCGCCAAATAATTTTTCAAAAAATCAAAGGTTCGCACTCGCGAAATCGTTCGTAACACTTGCCCTTCGTCCCTCCGCGGCTCCCCCGAAATTTTCAGGCTGAAAACGGACGCGACACTCGGCGCCGGGGTTTCGACAGTGACGAACGGGGGTTGCGAAACTACCCTGGCGACGTCTTACGTGAGTGGCCACCCTCCTACGTAAGCCACGTGCGCGTCGCGGCGCCAGGGTACTGACACACTTTCATCGGGCCTCGTGAGCCCATTCGCATTTTGTAACGCGAGTGGATCGATCAACGCCGACCTCCGTAAGCGAAATTTGACTGCGATCGCGATCAACGTTTTGTCCGAGAGTTGTGAGGCTGCGCTTCGACGAGAAGAAGCTGGTAAACTTGCCCGATGAGAAACACCCGTAGAAACTAGAAAAAGCACTTTTAATAGAGGGTTGCTTCTTGGGTATTTTTGGATGCCAAATGTTGCGAATCTGAATCTAGAGTATTCAAGTACTGTCATCTAAGGAGGTAAACCTGATTTCGATGGGAATTGCTATTCATGCTCATCTAAAGTTGTGTAATGTCGAATGATTAACGGGATCCGACTAATTGTCTAATGGTAGAAGTTTAAATCCAGTATCCATGGTTGATTAGAATTGTGAAAAATTATTTTTTAGATTCTTGCATTTTTTCATACGGTAAGTTCTTGAGGAAAATCCCAAACGAGTGATTACCTTTTAATTAATTATATCGTACAATAATTAAACAAATTTAAACTCATTCGAAGAATTATTTGTAACATAGCAAAATTTGTCACTGTTTAGTATTTATCATTAAGCATTAAGAGAACACATAAATTTACAATATGTTTGTACTTTCATAAAGACGTGCATATGTACACGAATCCTGCGATTTAAAGAATTATATTTCTTTTTCGTAATTGCGTGGAAATATTTGTACAAGATATTTGTTCTTGAATTATAAACTTTGCTCGTAATCAAGCACGTATTGCCTCTGTTTCAATGCCAATCGTCGTAAAAAGTACAAAAATATGTCAAATCTATGATCATTTACGAAATACGATCGTATAAAACTTATTCTCACAAATGATTCTTGAATGCTTAATTTTAGTCGTTCTTCGCAGTCTCTTGGATACGTATAATTTCAGTAACACAATATTATAACCTTATTGCGATAGATAAATTTGCGCAAATTATATACGTGAGTGAGTGTGTGTTTGTGTGTGGCGTGCGTGTCATTTACTTCATTGAAATTGCGAGTGTAGGTGACTTAAATATATGATTGACAGAGTCTTTCCGAGCGAGTAAATGAAACAAATATTTGTTAGAAATGTAATATGATAATTTTTTTTAAAAAAATACTCATTTCGATATATTTCTACCTATTTCATGTTTTACTTTTTCCGCTGAAAGTAATAGCGAGAGAGTAACGCGACGACAAAAAACTGTATTGAAAGATATTCACGGAATATATGGACAGTCAAAAACACAGACGATGCTTATCGTTTTATAAAAAATAACTTTATGTTATCGTAAATTAAGCTGTTGATACATATTTTACGTGTACAAACAATGGAGATATTTCGATAAAAATTTTTGTGCAAAGCAAATCAACGCAATTGATTTCAGATAAGACGTCCGATCCGTAATGAGAGCTTGAGACAAACAAATATTTTTTGCATAATCATTCGAATTGTATTTTTCGGGAAGTAGGATTATTTACTAATGATCGGATTATTTACTAAGGAACTAGGATTATTTACAGGATTATTTATTAATGTTTTGGTAAAACATTATTCATGTCGTAACTTGAAAATAATCTATGAAATACTTTCGAGACACTTTGAATATGTGTGAGCGATAACTTTTTCGTAAAGAAATTATTTTTTAATAAAAATATTACTAGTTGGAAGACTTGCCTTTCGTGTTCCTATGATATAAGAATCCGAGTGGAATAAAAGTTCGATTATTCAATTTAAACGGCAATTAAAGCGCACACCGCATTTACAAATAGAATAATGAGATTTAATTTAAGATTCCTTTATGTGCAATATTATCTATGTGCAATACAGGTTAAAAGAATACGAATTCACTGTTTTCGATCACGATTGTTAATTATGTTTTAGAGAATGAGGGCCAACTGTGATAAAATAACTGCATTTTTTCAAGTGTATTTCGCTTGAAAATATTGTGAATAATTATGTGCGTTTCGCACGAATGCGTGTATAAATACGCGTAAGATTTCCGATTTGTAAACAATGTTTTAATTCTTGAAGATAAAATCCGTTGGTTATGTACATTGATACTTTTGTAGCAATTAATATAAGAATGCGCCAACGCGTGCATGCTTTATCGAATCAAAGATGAATAATTATGCATAAGGAATTTCATTAAGGAACAATACTCGAGCTTATAAATAACCACATAAAGAGGATATAGATAAGGTAACAGTTTGTTATATTAGTAAAGTGTGGATACAAGTGCACTTGAAACAAAACAAATTATTATAATTTGATTTTTTAGTATTTTCAATGTAGTTTAATTGATTGTTCTATTTTTTTAATGTTGTTAATTACTGTACTAATTCTTGTCTTCTACTCTATGTTTGTTCATCGGTTCACGATTCGTCTTAATAGCGTATGATAGGATAATTTGATGTGCCTTACATTATGATTACAAATCAATTTATTACGATGAATTGCCCGAAAAATAATAACGCGTTATTACTGATTCGATGTTGCATATCGCATAAATGATTCTCTCGAAAACTAATTTTTATATTTTTATGTAAGTTTTATGCGTGATTTCAATTATTCACGCAACATCACTTCCAATTACACATTTGATATTTTTCCGATTCCCATGCTGCAAGAAATATCGAAGTTATTCATAATTTATCCTTCTGATTTTACATTTATTTATTCGTCAAGTTGAAAGAGTACATACGCTTTTCATAGACACGTGCCAAAAATTTACTCGAGATATTCGTTTAAGACATTTATTCTCGGATTACAGGCTTTGTTTGAAATCAGTCATTCGTCATGCATATCTGGTTTTTTCTCGTGGCAATTATTATTATATAAGAATAGAGACACGTTAAATTTATAATTATTTAAAAAGTTATATCGCGTGCAATATTTACCTGTAAATATCGAGAGATAGTACTTCCTTCCATGCGTGAATCATTCGATGATTATTTAACATCTTCGTATTTACTTTTCATCTTTTAATGTCGGTCTTCAAAAGCTGTTCTAATTCATACGCTTGTAAGAAAATAACGAAATAACGCGATTGTATTGAGATCGATAAATATTTAGGTAAAACCCGTGTAGAAAAGTGTTTTATCGTTATTACAACCTAAGTTATCTTGCAACTTCTTTTGCAGTGTCTCGATTAGCATAAAGTCTCATTAACATATTATGCACCACCAACAGGAATTTCGTCTACAGTTAGTCGAATCAAATATAAAATGATTTAAGCAAAGAATTCGTTGTTGGCACAGTTCACAACGTGACATCAGTATTTATCTTTCTAGAAAATTACGAACACGTTTTTCCTGGAGCTATTATCATTTCTAATATCATTTCTAATATCATTTCTAATATCATTTCTAATATCATTTCTAATATCATTTCTAATATCATTTCTAATATCATTTCTAATATCATTTCTAATATCATTTCTAATATCATTTCTAATATCATTTCTAATATCATTTCTAATATCATTTCTAATATCATTTCTAATATCATTTCTAATATCATTTCTAATATCATTTCTAATATCATTTCTAATATCATTTCTAATATCATTTCTAATATCATTTCTAATATCATTTCTAATATCATTTCTAATAGACACCGACCAAATATTAAGTAACAATGAAAGCAGCAACAGCGAGAAGAATCTTCAAATAATTAAACAGAAATAAACTGGATGCGTTTTCACGGTCCTTTGCACCCAAAGAAGCTCGAGAGTAGTAAGTGCGTCTTATAGTTGATAAAGCGTCAAGCAAGTGTAGGTAATTTAAATTTTTGTAAATACATAGAAACACGATAGATAATTTTAAATTTTAAAAATTTGCTTGCGTTATGAACTATAGGGTCGAATACAGTTAAAAGAATGGCGAACACGTTGGGAGGTAGAAATGCTTTCGAGGAGCGTATCACTGTTAAAGAAGAGTTTTGAATTGTGCAAAAGTAACGAAGAGTAGACAAGAGTAGACGCGCCTTAATGAAGTTGATACCGGGTAAACGTGTTTGTCAATATTTTTATTTTATTATCTTTGCTGACATTTTAGATAATGCAAAAACTACCAAACGACGAAATCGCGTTTGATATTGTTGAAATAACTAACGCCGTTTTATGTGGTTAAAACGCGTTGTCCCTTTAGAGATAAATTAAGAGATAAATTAGTTTTCAAAGAAGTTGTCGTTGAATTGTCCAAATGAAACGCTTTTGAGTTTCGAGAATCTGCTTTACCACACTAGTTGAGGCTGTTTTTCGCTGCCAATAATAATACATTTTCTTAAACGTTCCTTTTTAAATGTACAAATAACTTTTTTTATTACAAAAATAAGAATGATATTTAATATTAAAAGTGTTTATGAATAATCATCTAGTATCAGAGTTATTAACAGTAAAAAAGCGAAACGCGTAATGAAAGACGATTGTATCGGTGATTTCTGTTAATAAAAGTAGAATCAAAGGTTGCGAATAATGTTAGGCTAGATTATAAAAAAATATTTTTATTTTTTTTCGCACCTTCGCACTCGAGGTTTTGAATAATTACTTTTTTCATTATTAAACATTCAATTCATTTCCAAATTTTATTACGTTTTCGCTCGGTGAAGTCTCTTTTTTGAATGCTTTTTTTATTTATTAATTTTTTTTTTCTTTTTTTTAAATTGGATGTATCTTATCTTATCCCGTTACATCTTTTAAACAAAATCGCCATTTTTTAGCATTTAATTTCAAGAGATGTTTTTCTTTTGCATACGATGTCTGAAGTCTTACGAAGAAGTTTTTTCTCTTGAAGAAGAAAATTCTTCAAGAGAAATTCGTACGATAAAAGTCACAATCTTTCGAGAAGTAAATGCATCAAGGTAAACTAATCGTTCGAAACATTGTTTACATAGAGGAAGCAAATATATTCCAATTAAACCAACTAACTTTTCCGTATGTTAAACACGCAGATTATAGAGAGAGTAAAAAAATTGCCTTCCATCGTTCATCCAATTAATCCGAGTATGCTTAGTGGCACTTCGTGCAACGGATGTCATTGTCTAATTCGTGCGAAAAGTGATTTGCTTAATCCATCCGTGGTTAGCGTTCCGTGATAAAGCCAGTCAAAATAGGCCGAGAGTCTCTTTGCGAACGTGGACACGCGTTCTGTGACGATTTCTGTGACGCCCGGAGTGGAATTTCACTCGGAGCCACGGTTGCGAAGAGAGCGAGAAAAGCAAAGTTCGAATCGACGGCACCTGCGTGATTAAAGTCGAAGTGTCACGTCGAGGTGTGACGAGCCTCGCGCACTCGTCCGTCCTTTGACTCGGGCGTGAATCCAAGTTGAAAGTGTCACGTGACTGCCGCCACTGCATTCGCCCATCGCCATCGCCTGCGCACCGAGGCATGACTTTTTCCTCGGACTTTTCCTCTCCTCGACGCCTGGACGGAGAGGGGCTTAAGGGGGGAAAGAAGCGCGACAAACCGCGAGCGCTTTTCTTCGCGGAGCGACGCTGCAGTCGCAATTAAAAGACGTTAGCGGAACGTTCTCGAAGACGGGGAATGGGGATCGTCGATCGACCAGTCGCAAAACGAGGATCACTCGCTCGACGCCGCCTCCGTCCTCCCCCGGAATTCTCGGTGGAATAGACAGCGCGCACCTCGTAACAAGCGCGATGACATCACGGGCAGAGGCCTCGCACACGCAGACGGACAAAACAAGGAGAGAGCAAAAACGCCGCCGTCGCAGGAGGAGAGCCTCGCGCCTCACATGACCGCCAAGGAGTCACGAGACCCCGAGGAGATTAAAAGCCAGGCGCGCACACGCGCGCGAATAAAGCGAATTCTCGCGGGAGCACGTGCTCCTGTTTATCATCGCCGCGAGCGAATAATAATCGATTGTCTGCGCCTCGTTCCTTCGTCTTTCTTCCTCGCGGCGACGACGGCGACGACGGCGACGACGACGGCGACGACGACGACGACGACGACGACGACGACGACGACCGCTGCATCTGTACCACTGGTGTCACGCATCTTCCGAGATCGCTCGCTACTTCGGGAATATTATCGATTGCCGAGGGGCGCAGGGAGATGCACCTTTCAGCGATTACGTTAGTCTGCATCATCGGACGATCCTTTACTATAATGCGTTTACTATAATGCCTGAGACGATTGTTGCTTGTGGGAGGCGTGGCTGCTGTTCTGAAAATGGATTGATGTGATGCAGCCAGACGTTCATTGGAGCGAACGACGTACTCGCAATTAAGGGAATGTGGCAGCGACGTTAAGCCTTGAGTAATTTGGTGATTCGCTATTCGTTTCACGACCTAATCTGTCGTAAAAATAACCAAAGATGCTGAGATGGTCACGAACAAAAGTTGGATGTTGTCCGTCTCGTGGCTTTCTTTCTATAAAGAGTTACTTTGATGCTATCGTATCCCGATAGCATCGAGTAAGCGAGGGTTATTTCTGGTTCTTTGGTAATAATGCTTGTGCCGTAATATTGAAAATTATAATTAATTCAGCGAAATTTTCATTAGCTTCAACTTTACTAATTACTTTTAATAAATGCGTGTAAGAGCAATTGTCTTCGATGATTCAACTCTAAATAAAGTAAGAAGTGAATGAATCATTTATTATAGAGTGCTTTAACACTTTATTTTTAAACGAATGCGTATGAATTAATAACTTAATAAATGTCCTTTAAAACTTACATCTTACGCATTGCAATGTTTAAGGTTTTTTGTATCGAGTAGTAGATTTGAGTAGACGAATGAATAATCTCTTCTAAATGTTTAATCAGTACTTTGATTGTATTTAGAGAATAGAGTGAAATTACTTGTGCAATCGATGCCGAATGCACCGCTTTAAAAAGTCGTGAATTTATTTTAAAATTTTTAATGAATTAAATCGCTTTCACGCATACGAAAGTTACACATGAATTTTTTTTATAATCGAAGATAGGATGTTGACGTTTCATCGATCATTAATTGCCGCTGTTACAAAGAAATGGCAAACTTTTGGAATTTCGATTAACTACTTGCGCGTACTCTTGAAAATTTATTCAATACTCAATTAGGAAATAAACTTGAGATACATCACGATCCTTTTTTCTGTATTAGTTTTCGCATAAATCGCAATTTAAACGAGTAAAAACTGATATCACGTTCTGTATAAAGCGCGCAACGATGATAAAGTTTCCACAATCGAATCAGTATAAGCACGTTGAATGGAATGAGGCATTCGTTAAAAAAAATTTGGCATTTGTTATTTTAATTCATCACCCCTTTTAAAAGTTTTAAAACTATTTTTCACGATCAATTTGATATATTGACGGTTGATGAATAATCGATAAAAGCGACAAAAATATACAGACAAGATGTGAGTGTCTCGTATATCGTCGCTATTCAATGCTGTTATGAAATCTTTGGTGAGTATGAGTCGTCGGTAGTTAAGGAATTTCTTCCTCGTACTGTTCGTGCCTTAATTACGTTGTAGTTTGTTCTAAGTGACTTGACTAGCGATAACGCGTTTTCTCATTGTTCTAACGGGATCTTATTTCTTATTCACTTGCGCTCTGCTGTTTTTCGAGATGAATATAACTGTTTTTTTTTTATTTCATCACTTCGATATCGCATTGTATTTTCCTCTGAAAATGCATCATAAAGTTCCATACCGAGCAAGTGCTGTTGCCAAACATAGAAGATTTTTCATGAAAAATAAATTGAGATAACGCGATCTTATCGACGTTCAAAATACGACAAAGGAATTTCATTCTTCGCCAACGATTAAACTCGTTGAGTGAAACGATGATGTATTTTTATTTGCCTTGAATTTAACTTTGTTATCAAGCGTTAATCTTCTTAAATCTCGTAAAAGTTTCAGTTACAAAAGTAATAGTTTTTAGATTGCGCAGCCAAATGCACGACTAATTTTCCTTGATTACTCTGCACGTGACTGTGTCTGTACCAAACTGCGCATTCGTAGATGTTCTATCACGGATTTTATTGGTCGAATTAAGAATGACACTGCAGTCAGTGTTCGATGATGTGCTGTAAATATAAATGTAGATTTCATAAAAAAATAACAGCTGTGGTTAGCTTCGTGAAACGAATTTCTATTTATAGGAGAATTATTGTAATTAATCTGTTGAAAAATAATGCATATTATAGCATACCAGCAAGCATTTTCATCTCATAATTTTTAGATGAAATCTATGCTTCGCATTTATCGACTATTATTTTCTTTATAAATCTTTCTCGATACATTGAAATATTATCAAAGAAGTAAAGTATGCCTTCAAATACAAAATGTGTCACAAATACTAACTGGATATCTCACGTTTTTACATTTTCAATTAATTTTTTTATGAACAGTAGTATCCTTCCTATATTATGTCTTTGGATTTATCAAAGATTTAGTCAAGGCTGTGCAAAAAAATTAATGAGCTGAATGATATACTTTTCCGACGTGTGTTAAGCGATGCAAAAATGGCAAAGACAGATCGTATTATTGTGCAATAAATATTTATAGTTGAATTATTTACATTTAATCAATACATTTAAGAAAAAATTGACGTTTATGAAAGTTATTGATTTTGATTTGAAATTGAATTTTATAATCAAAGCTTAATATAGGCAGAAAAATAAGCAAATGAATATCTTTAATTCAATCATTTAATTTTAGTGAATTTTAATTTCTAATCGAAATCGACACTCATAAACGAAAAAGAAAGCAAATAAAAACAAAACTTTAGAATTTTTATCATTCTACACGCATCGATTAAATGTGAACTAAAATATATTTTTAGATGGATATTTTCCAAAGAATATGACAGTATTCGATAATTCTAATTTATATTACATTTCTACCATTTTTTAAATAAAACAAAACTTTGAAAGCATGCACGCAACATTATCAAGTATATACTTGATTTTATGTTTACCACAAGTATTCGAAAATATTATTAACCTTTACGATACTACACGGTTCAGGAATTACTAACAAAAATACAGGAGTTTTGTATTTAAATGTAATGCAAAAACATGAAGGAAATACGGAACACATAATTTATTTAAGTTATTAAACAAAATATTGAGCAACTTCATAAAAACGCGATATATATATATATATATCACTGCAATCCGCATAAAATTATTAAAAATAGTTTTCGTAATTTATAAATCACAATTAAATTTAATTTTAATGTACGTAAACAATTTTGAATGTGATATAGTGATTGTATTAATTTATATATATATATATATATATATATATATATATATTATAGAAATTATTTTCCAATATATTCGCATACACGTTCATGTGCCTTTTAATTCTAATTAAACAGATGCGAAATTTACAATTGAATATTTGTATATTTCAATTTCAGATATCCGTATTGAAAAAAAGAAACTAAAAATTTAATAATGCCTTTGTATAACTTAAGTTATACAATAATGAGAATAAAAATTGATTGGATCAATAGAAGCCAGTAAAAGTAATCATTATAATCGAAATTTTGGGAATCGAATAATAATTACGTTTATTACTGGCACACTAATGCAAGTGTTAGCATTACACTATTTGCATGGAATATTTGCAGATTATCGTTAATTCGTTTATAATTGTTAAAGCGCGATTATTAATATTCAACTTGTGAGGCAATGCAATTGAAAATGTATTTCCTACGTTAAATGAAACATTTAGGCTCACCTTTGGAATACAATCGAAAATATTATAATCTTGTGGTAAAGAAGTAAATTTTTTAATTTTGGAATGAATATTTAACACAGTACGTGGTAAAAATATGAATCAAGTTAAAATTTTCAAAATGCCAAGGACAAAGTTGTCTTTCCTAAAGTTGCTGCAGTTTAAAAAATCATCTAGCAATACAGAAAAGAAAGGTAAAGTTAGCCCTTAGTAGTGTAAAATTTAAAAGAAGGCAATTAAAATTTCAGCAACTGAAAATTTATACGACATTTTATTTGGATGAATAATTTGGCAATTGTTTTTTTAAGGACAATACACATTCCGCCGCCCCCTTGGTTTTCTTACGAGTCGATTTATATTTAAAAATTAAGAAAGAATCTGATTACCGTTTTCTTCTTCGGTAAAAAATATGATTTGAATAATGTTGTAGTAATTATACGTATCTGGATATGCATAGATGCAATTAGATTTCAACGAATTTGAATCAACTTTTTTTTTTAATTTCTCATTGATTATCAATTTGTTTAAATTGTATGTCTGCTTGTGTTTCAAACAATTGCGTAAACTCCATTCGTTTTTATTGTACTAAAGATAATGAAACTTATTGCGCATTGTCTATTCGGCTTAATACAAAATTCTGGTACAAAGGTCGTATAGAGAAAATAATGATAGAACCGGATACGATACAATTTAAAAACTCGATGTAAACGTTTTGCTTTTGTCTATTTTTATTGCACTGATTCGTGTTTTAACCGGATTACCGTAAACTAGGATAAACTAAACAAGGGACTTTTCGCAAGTTTCCATAGGTACAACAATAAGAGAATACTCTTTTCATGATAACGCTGACGACTTGTTTCAAAAGTAGTTTCAAGGTCCTATTGAACAAACGAATAACGAACAATGGCATGTAATTAAAAAAATACTTCGATCCACGTGAAAGCTGAATCCACGCTGAAATAAGTTTCGCTTGCATCGAAGAATTTGTTTAACTTACAGCCTAGCGAGTACGTCGGCATATCGAAGAGGCGACTAAATGTGCGCTCACTTGCAGAATGAAGAAGAAAAACAGCATGAGCGAGGAGATCAACGGGAAGAGTCTCGAGGGCGGTTACGTGAACCACGCCCTCAGCGAGTCCGGGTTGGACCTCGCGCACTCGGAGCTGCCCCACAGCATCCCCAACAGCTACGTAAGGACTCAGCGCGACGTCCTCGGCTCCTCCGACTTCGTCTGTGAGTTTTCCTTTTTTATTCTTCTTAACGGTGCGAAAAAATGACGTTCCAAGCTCTTCTTCTACGAGTGATAACTTTCTCGATTTTACTCTGAGAGATATTGGTAAATATCTGGTGGTCGGATAATGAATCGACAATGGATAATGCAAGCTTAAGAGTTTTCAGCTTGAAAGTTATATGATAAACAGAATTTTCTTCGCATGCTCCGAGGATGCCGGAAAAGTAAGTTTACACGTCGTTTGAAATTTCGTAGATGAGTAATTGTTGCGTTCGCGATAGCGAGATGAGAACGAGCGAGCGAATTAAAAGGGCGCTTTACTTTAATTAAAGTAAAGCTCGCGTGGTCTTCGACATCCTTGGAAAGACGCTTTCATTTGAAAATATGTCACTGCTTATGATGCGGATGGCAGTTAGTAGTTAATTTTCGAATGAGCTTTAGAAAAATATTATCGCTTTATCGTATATTCAGGAAATAAATATAATACGATTAAAAAATTTCTGATGAAACTATTAAGTGTTATTGTAACGTCTCGTTCATTAATGTTCTCGATATTGATCCATTAATATTTATCTGCGTGGTCATAAGTTGTAAGCTGTCATATTTGTTATTCAAAAATTCGACGTAGAAACTAATTGATTGGTGATTACTATTGTAAATATATTCAAATAAGCTACGCTGGAAAAAATGGCAATAAGAAAAATAATGAAAATGACGATGGAAAAAAGGGAGCAGATAAAACCAGTTATTTGTCTACTTATTTGTTTGCCTATTTATTAATCTTACAAGTAATGATATTATTTTTTTGATATGATAGAAGATACGCTTTTAATTATAATAAATGTTAAAAATTACTAATGGCGAATCGTGAAGCGGATGAGATAGAAGTATCAGTTGTTGATATTTTCGCTATGAATAAATATTGTCATGTTTCGGTATTTTGTTGAATTAAGTTTACTTTTTCATTGACTCGTGGCTTCCGAATGTTTCTTTACAAAGTAATAATATAACGCAATAGTGGCGTATAAACTTTAAATACATTTGTTTAAATATATTCAGAAGAATGTACAATGATCGAAGAATTATAAAGAAAGAAGGTTTGGTATTAGTGAACAGGTTCTAAACTTTTACAATCAAAAATTCAACGTTGGAATGCCTCAGTAATATTGGCGGCACCTTTAGTCATTCTCTTGCCAAGACTGCAATGGCAGCGTTTATTCGCGTTTCATTCTTTTATTTTTGAATTTTATTATCATAAAACACAGTATGCCAAATCGTTGATGGTTGAATTAAATTTATTCCTGTTAACAAAGTCTCATCGACACTCGAAAATGCGCGTGCTAGTTATTTGAAAAAAGAACCATCCGTTCGTGATATAAAGCTCCGTTCGTTCTTTTGTACGTTTTTACTGTTCATTTGAAAAGCACAAAGGTCTTTTCAAACGAAAGTTCTTATCAATGAGAATAATTACGCCTACTTTCAAATATTAAGAACATTGTCATGGAAAAAATAATTGCTTTTTGTAGAATTAGTTCAAATGAAAAAATACCGGATATTATACTTTTAAAAATTTTTAAAATCAGTGTTGTATTAATGTAAAGAATTTTCTTGCGTTATTAATATTTTTGCAAGGCTTTTTGTTTCTAATGCAAATTATCTGGCGATACTCAATTGAAAAAGAAATAAGAGGTACGTCAATAATTGATCACATTGGGAATATGAGTCGTGGTAAGGTTAGGATTGATATAAAATTTGTTTTTTAAAAAAGTAATTTCATTGCTGCCGCATTACAATAATATTACATCTGTTAAATGGAAAACATTCTGAAGTACTATTGTTTGTTTTCATTATTTATGCTATGCCGTTTACAAGTGATAACTTCGTAACTCGTGTAAACTGAATATTTAACAGTTATGGATATCGTATAAAAATAAACATTGCAGTGACATACAAAGGTCATATAAATAAAGAACGTTATATTTAAATCAATGCCATATAATTATACAAGTAAATGCCTCATTGTTAAGTAAAGTATACCTAAAACGTTAAATAATGAAAAATAAATACATAAGCGAAATTAAATCAAATTTTGTTAAATCAAATTGTGCTGGTGCGAAAATATGAGAGGTTCGTAATGCGAACGCCGGTGAATAGTGTTTGGAAAATTAAGAAATTGTAAAGCGATATATTTTCGGTGGAAAAAAAAGAAGAAACACTCAACAAGAGCGTTCCCTCCGTTCCTCGGATATTAATCGACTTATAATTGCGAGTTGACGATCGAAAGAAGCCTAGGTAATTAACGAGAAAAAGAAGAAACAAAAATAAAAGAAGTCGTTGAAATGAAAAAAGAAAAGAAGGCGAACGTAATTCTCCAAGCACGAAATCGTTAAAGTTATTTTAAAGTTTAAAGTTAAAAATCATTGATGTAATAAAGGGCGTTCATCGTGGCTCTGATGCAAGGCACATTATTTTCTTGTCGGTCGCGGGTGGAACTGCCGTCGACGCTCGACGTCGAAATCGATTTGCGCTCCAGGAGTTTTTTCCTTCTGCTCTGACTCAGTCGCGAGTATCGTATCTCCTCGATAAGTTTCGTTTTTGCGCGGCAATGAAACGAGTTCGGAGACTTGATGCAAACGCGCGTATACGGCTTCGATCTTTTTCCGATTTATCGCGGAAAATCGCTTGGGGTTTGCGGGGCTTTTCTCGGAACCCCGCACGTTTTCAGCTGCTTTTTTGGGCTTCGACTGCGCGTTGGCGATAGACACAAGCCCAAGATGGCTTCATTCGTTCTATTATTTTTTTAAATTTAGTTTTTGTTTACTTTTCTTCGAATGCCTGCCCGTGCCCTATTTTATTATTCATTGCTTACGCTCGAGTGGAAAAATGAATTTCATTTTTTTACGAGTTGGAGAAAAGCATCGTGAGAATTTACGGTTTGTGTAGTTTAATATGTAGTTTATGTTTTGCGCATGATGCTCTGTTATTAATTATCGTAAGCTAATTGTTGTCTAGGAAATGAACGATTGGCTTAAGTTTTTCCTTTTTATTGAGCTTTAAAGTAAAACAACGTAAATTATCGATCACTTGTACCTTGCTTAACAATAAATAAGTCAGTCATATAAACAATTCATAAAAATAAACATTTCGCGGATTGAAACGTGATAAAGAAAATTAAGAACGCACAGCAGAGTAATGTATATATATACACGTGTCCATGTACAAAGCAACTTTCAATGTCAAAGTACGTTTTAGTACAAGATGTTTCAAAGTTTTCCATGTTTCGTACGACATGTTTCAAAGAACTTGGTAAAAAATTTCTCAACATCCTGATGAAATATTTCATTACATATATTTAATCTTAAAATGCTATAGAATGAAGTCTTGAATGTGTACTTTGACTGTCACAGTGGTAGAGGATCCGGACGCTGGAGATGATGAAAGCAAACAGCGCGAGGGTCCGCTGAGCTCGTGTGGACGTCAAGCTACAAGGCGATGGAGAAACGTCTGCACCCGAAAGACCCTCTACAAAAGGCTACCCATCCTCAACTGGCTGCCGCGGTACAACGGTCAGGACGCCCTTGGCGACCTCGTCGCAGGCGTCACCGTCGGCCTCACCGTCATACCACAGTCGCTCGCTTATTCGAACGTCGCGGGACTGCCACCGGAGGTGCGTGTCTTCTTCGATCATTGGATACAGTCGTTTATCTTTGCTCCTTTGTGCATTCAAATGTATCCGATTAAATGTATCCTGCTCTGTAGATATGGATCGTTCCTTCTTTCTCGCGACAAGAGCAGCACTCTGATCGCTTTACTAATGTTTTTTGCCCGCACCGCCTTATTTTCTTTTCTACCGGCACTCGAAGCTTCATACCGGTTATTACGTAAGGTGACTCTGTATCGATCCTTAATATTACTTAAAGTTTAAATAAACGCGCTTAATGGAATGAGTTAATTTGTAGTGAAACAATTTAAGTTAATCGGTGCGTCGTGTTGTTACAGAAGATGCATTATAGATTTATTTGTGCTAGAATCGGCATAACATTTTATTATTAATAGAAAGATAAGATGATACAATAACGCAATACATTGTATTCCGTTGGGATAACCGGTAAAATTCTCATGTAGTTCCGTACTAAGTTATAATTATTTCAAAGTTTTAATACAACTTGAAACTGTTGGCTATGGTGTTACGAAGCTTATAAAAGTGACATACTTTGAAAGAGATGTTTCCTCGTATAAACGTATAATTAAAATAAGTACAGAAGATGATATACGCGCGTCTCGAATAGAGATATTTTGTATTTCTAGCTAACGATTTATTTTCCATGTGAAATAAATTCTATTTGATACTCGTAACAACCTAGTCGCACGTTTAGAAATGTAACCTGAATTTTTGGCATAATTTAATACTTTCACTTAGGTTTAGTTTTCATGCTGTCATCGCTCGTTTTTTACAAGCATAGAGTTTTATTTCGATTAGCTTGAGTCTTTCTTTATATAGCGATAAAAATAAAAAATATATGTAAATATCCTTGACATAAATGCGTGTTAAGTTTTGTTAAATAGTACAAAAATAATTGAAAGATTATTAACCGTTAGTGTCTTTGAGCATTAAAAAAAAATAGCAACTGAGCGTTAAAACCAAGCGTTAAAACCAAAAAAGTGGATTAATTATCTTACGTATCGTCTTTTGTTTCATTTATAATGTTTATTTGCATTTAACGTAAATCTATAAATTAAATGTTTATTTTGTAAATAGTTTATTTCATTCGAATAAAAGATTTAATTTAATTTGGTCCCTACTCTATAATTTTGTAACGTATGTCCATAGTCCAATACGTATGTTTTAATACGTTTTTAATGGTTATTTAAAGTAATTACAAAATCTGTACACATGCATGGTAATACCGGTACAAGCAGTCGTATCTAACACCCATTACTCTTGAAAGTGTTTTCATCTTACTACAAGTTAATAGTCAATGTTAAATAAAATGCTGAAGTTTTAAAATTTCGAACAGAATCGTAAATGGTATTAGGTTGTACACATTATTTATCAAAGATGACGAAACATGTTATACTATTATACTTGTTATCGTTTTTACAGAAAGATTTTTTACGAAATAATTGAAAGTTTAAAATAATATATGGCTACGAAATGTATTCGAGATATATTTCTTCAGTAAATATATATCTTCGTGAAGGTTTCGTTTGAAATCGATTCGTAATAAGGTTATTACTACGGCTGAAAATTATGTTCCAAGCAACATTGTTTGATGTAATGTTTCTTTTGCAATAAAATTCTGTCTATTTGCGTAACATCCTCGTTTTTAATACAATCAGCTCTACGGTTTATCTTGCGACGCGAGATCGCTTGTAATAAATGACCGTTAACATAATTTACAACGACCGGTTTTGTTTTATAGTTTGAACAATTGTAAACTAAATTCCTTATTTTTCTGTTCTCGTAGTATGGTCTCTACGGAAGTTTTTTGGGCTGCTTTTTCTATATATTCTTCGGATCGTGTAAGGATGTGCCCTTTGGACCCACTGCCATTATTTCCCTTCTCACTTATCAGACAGTCGGACAACTACAGGATCCACAAAAGCACGCGATTCTCCTCTGCTTTTTGTCCGGTGTAATTGAATTACTCATGGGAATTTTCGGACTCGGTAAGTTGCTGCCACGTTACTTTCATTGTGTAAGTACTTGGTTTCCGTTTTCAACAACAACACATCGACGGAATATGCGTTCACGTTATACGTCATAAGTGAAATAACAATTGTACTTCAATGTCAACAGAAAAATTACTCATTTTATTGCTTTGATTCGGAATAATATAGGGAATAATGTAACGTTATAGCATAAGCTATTTTTCGACTTCCTTCATTCTATCTTACATCAGGCTTTTTCTTCCTATAAACATTAGAGCAATGCAATATTTCCCTTTATTTTCCATTCGATTCGCGTGCAGCGATGTAACAAAAGTATTTTGAGCTTATTTTCTAGCGTAATATCATTAAACAATTAGATTTTTTAGAAAAAAATTCAGGTTTAAAGTACCGTAAATATAATTGTTACTGCGCCATGAAGTAGTGCAGTGTTTGCATTTAATATTATACAGTGGTTTATTATGCAGAGCTACATCTATTTGTTTCTTGAAGTACACGCTATTTAAAAATTGAAGAAATAAAATGCCAATGCATTAGCTTAATTCACTAAGAACAGGCTTTCGAGTGCGAGAAAAAGCTGAGTACTTTAAAAGCATCATAATTTTATTACGCCTTAGTTGCTCCACAGCGAAATTCTTTCGTCGATAAGTTTTAACGTAAAACGTATCGCTTTTAGGTTTCCTAATTGACTTCGTGTCTGGTCCGGTAAGCTCCGGATTTACGTCAGCGGTAGCCCTAATCATCGTTACATCTCAAATTAAGGATATTCTGGGAATTCCGGCCAAGGGGTCGACCTTCCTGCAGATGTGGCGAAGCATCGGTGAGCACGTGCATCGAACCTCGGTGTACGATGCGGCTCTTGGAGTGTCTTGCATAGGTCTTCTTTTGTTGCTTCGAGTGAGTATAAATATTTAATTTACTTATTCGTTTGTTTTCTGTTATTTTCTCATGTAAAGGACGCTAATGTAAATTAGCTGCAAAAGAATTCCGCGAATATAAAAGTAAAATACAATTTACTTTTATGTTCGTAACGCATTAAAATGGATATGATAACATTGTTGCGTTTTATGTCATTGTAATAAGAAAAGGACAAAAATGTAGAATATCCAAAATTTAGTACACTTGCATTATGTACGGATAATATAATGTCTTTTTATAGGCGCTGGCTTCGATGGCCATTGGATCGGAAGAGCAACAAAGTCGCAGTACGAAGCATAAAATATTGAATAAAATTTTTTGGATTACCGGCACATCTAGAAATGCATTGCTCGTTATCATTTGCGGCATAATAGCTTACAATTTTCCAAATGGCGAGTCTCCCTTCCATCTCATAGGTAAATCATTCGTCGACATGTTTTATCGAACGAATTTTAAAGCTCTTTATATACGAATAATAGAATAGAATATATAACGATCTAAAATCGTTTAGGATATATTCCAAGTGGAATGCCAACGATGCAATTTCCTCCATTCGGATATGTCAGAGATGATAACACCACAGTGTCTTTTATTCAAATGTGTTCGAATCTGGGAAGTGGCATTTTGGTACTGCCGCTTATTTCACTTATGGAAGATATTGCTATCTGTAAGGCTTTTGGTGAGTGGTTCCAAGTATCTTTCTCATGCGATATTAGAACTGTTTAAAGTTTTTCAAGCGAAAGCTTTGTACAACATTAATGAAAAATCGAAATATACGCTCGCAGTCGAAAAACGTAATAAATATCGACATTTTAAGCGATTTTATCTCATTAGTGTAATTGACTTGCTCGGCAAGAATTTGAAATTTGATGGAATTGACAAATTTAATTTCTTAACAAAGACGTGAAATCACCATGTTATCGATTAAATAATAAGAAAGCAAAGAGTTAAAACTTGAAGATAACAATGTTTCAGCCAATGGGAAGTCGGTAGATGCTACTCAAGAGTTGCTCGCTATTGGAATCTCGAATATCGGTAATTCATTCGTTCAAGCTTTCCCCGGGACTGGAGCTCTTAGTAGAAGTGCTGTAAGCAATGCCTCCGGAGTACGAACGCCAATGGGAGGAATTTACACTGGTATGTATTGAAAATTTACCACCTTCGACTTGCTGCAAATTATAAAATTGTATTTTTCGAAGAACAATTTTTCATGGAAAATCCGACTTCTTTCAGGCTTCTTGGTTGTGTTGGCTTTATTCTTCTTAACTCCATACTTTTATTTCATACCAAAAGCAACGTTGGCCGCCATAATTATCGCTGCTGTCATTTTTATGGTCGAAGTGAAAGTTGTTAAGCCCATGTGGAGAACGAAGAGTGAGTTATCACGTTTAATAATCACTTGTGTACGATAATAGCCTATTTAATATTCTAAATGATTGTATTATTTATTTATAGAGTCGGATTTGATACCGGGAGTAGGAACGTTTATTGCTTGTCTTGTTTTACAATTGGAAGTTGGAATCGCCTGCGGAGTTGGCCTTAACGTTATGTTTATATTGTATCACGCCGCTAGGCCTAAAATTTCTGTCGAAAAACTAACGGTAAAAGAATTCATTCGTCTTAGTTCTTAATTAATAAATAGCAGAGACTGTGCTGTTAAAAATAAAAAATCAAAGTTTCATTAAAGTGCATCAAAGATCATTATAACAGTCACGATTTCTCTTCAATCTCTTTAATCTCTCAATTAATAATTTACCGCGTAATCTATTTTAGGAATAAGTTTTATTCGAGACCAAAGTCATTGGCTACAGCTAATTTTTATTTAAATTATGATATGCTTGCATTTACGATCTCTTTTAAACGTTGTAAACTGATTGTTTAAGAATGTATTCGTAATTCATATCAGTTGTCATACTTACATCTATAATTTACATCTATACCTTACTCAAAACAAATTCTTATTTAATATACTATACTTTTTTCAAGATCATATCAGAATGTATTATTCGTAATATTATTAGCACGATTCTTAAATAAAAGAGTATCGATAAACTATTTGATAACAAATTAACGTGATATTTGAACAGAGCTGCCGGGGTGTGAATTACCTGATGCTGACACCGGATCGCTGCCTCATCTTCCCGTCCGTGGACTACGTACGCAATCTCGTGACGAAGTACAGTCGTCGCGAAGGCAGTGAGTCGACGCCCGTAGTTATTGACTGTACACACATCTATGGTGCGGACTTTACCGCTGCAAAGGTCATCGAATCCTTGACGAAGGACTTCGCGGCGCGGGGCCAGCCGCTGTTCTTCTACAATCTCAAACCCTCGGTGTACGCCGTGTTCGAAGGGGTCGCGCCCAAAGACTTCGTCGTTTATTATACACAGGAGGTTCTCGACGATCTGTTGAAGGAGAGGGCGAGTTACGCAAAGCAGACGTTACAGAGCGTCATCGTGCCCTAGCTCAGGTTATGCGGGTTTCCCCTCTGGAATCCAATGACGACTACGGTAATGTAGATATCCCTCGTGGTGTTTATACTTCCGGTTTGAAACACTTTACTGATAATCTGTATGAAAAATTTATGTTGATGCATTCGATGTATTTTTTTTTTTTTTTTTTTTGAGTAATTATAAGGGATCAGCTTGTTATCTTTCGACGAATCTCATGTGAATTCGTATAGAAAGCATTACCGAAGGCTATTCAAATAAATACTCGTGATGGGCAGTAATTTTATAATTTGTTTTGAAGCTATAATCGCTTTTCGTAGATTTTTCGTAAAGATTTCAAAGAAGATTTTAACATGAATTGGAACTCGACTTTTCGTCATCATTAAGATAAATTAATATGAATTATTACATGTATTTTCTAAAGGATTTCTAGATCTTTTTTAGTAGAAATGTACATCCTATCTAGAAATTCCTTGTATTTGAAAATGCTATTAGATGAAGCGAATAAGAAAAGATTTTGAGAGTCATTTTACATTTTCATCTTCATCTTAGTACAGCCTCGATTCTAACTTCTGATTCTTAGTTCTTGTATTTTCCTCGATGAGGATTATTTTAATAGCATACTGTGAAGTTATGCGCAAGGCATCATTTATTTTATATAAATTATTACGTATTTTAATATGAATATAAATTATACCCCAGTATATATACATATATTATGTATAGTTTCCATGTAATTGTAAATTTATCGATTTTTCACTTAAAGTTGTAGCTGTAATATTATAATACTGACTTTAGTTCTTAAGAATTTTAAGAATTCAAAATAATAAAAAGAAAAGATTCAGCATCTTGATTGTAACAAAATAATATATTTGAAAAAATTGCCAATGTTTCGTTATGAAGGCTCCCGAATGAATAGAAATTTTAAATATATATATATAAGAAAGAAAAATAATTAAAAGCGGCATCGTTAAGATTTCAGAATGTTTAAAAATGTTGAAGAATGTTTGGAAAGCTCGGTGGCTGATGTATATATAAGAAGCATTATGTAGTTTTTAAAAGTACCGTAGATTTTTAAGATATTCTGTGATAATTTTGTAAAAAGAAGAAGGCCTGTAAGAATATAGCGTGAATGATGCTCGAGAAAAAAGTACAGAGATTACATACACTTATTACGTGTACATGAAGCAGTATTCAAAGTCTACAGTATTGTAGAGGTTCAGGAGAATATGTAAATTTATTTTCGGAAAAATTAAACTGAGTACTTTTGTTAGCTACATTTAAAAAAAGAGAATATTTTTAAAGAAGTAATATGTAAGATCTTATTACCGGCCGAGTGAGACATCAAAATTTTATCAAACGATAATCCGTAAAGCACATTCATTCGGTTCGTTATAATCCATGTTTCATTATGTAAATGAGCGTACAACGTAAGGTTTATTGAATGTAATTCAGAATATAATTCATTTTTTAAAATTTATATTTCACGGTGTAAGGTTTTATGCTAAATGAATTTGGTTAGAAGATACAAAGGTAATTCTTATATTTTTTAAAATTATTGCGGTAGATCTTTAACGATTTTATTTTATATATAAATTCTATTCTTAAGGCATACACAGAAGAGGTTTTTAACAGAATTCAACGACTCATTAATTATGAAACCAGTTATAGTATTAAAGGATATAGAATTTTAAAGTACGTTACAAAAATAATTTTTATCTTAACCATAACACTGAACTTATATTTTTAAGTTATTTGGAATTGAGGAAATCGATACTGAATCTCTGTTCCTATTACGTTGTTATTTCGAAACAAAGTATGAATGTTTGATGTAGTATACAGTGGATTCGAAATAAAGATGCAACAATCATTTATTGTTGATTAAAGTAATTCTATAGTTGTACGATGGTTATATATTTATAAATATGATCTATCTCTTGTTTATCACAATTGGCTTTGTTTATTTTGATTATTATCAAATTTACCTATTTATGATGCATACCTTATAATAATTTTCCACGTTAATCAATTACATTTATTTACTACTCTTAATTTTTCCTAATTCGGTAAAGCACGAATTACAACAATTCAGAAATCTAATTAATTCCTTCCGTTGGAGATTTTTCAACGTGTTCTACCTTTTGTAATTATAATACAATTTTATTATCGATTCTATTCTTATGTCTATATCAATTCTATATCAATTTGTGTATTATTATATTTTCATTTACGTTTACTAAAAGCGAGCTGACAAATTATTCAGTCTAATATCTCGTGATCTTCTTTAGCAAAATCCTTAACATTATTACGAACAATAACACATAATAAAAATAAACTTTTCTTTTTTGTTACATTAATTAAGTTTTAATTTTATGTACAGTTAATTATTTATTTTTGCTTCATGTAAAAGGTATTATTGCGTAATATCAGGATAAAAAACAAAAGGTATGTATTGTCACTACTTTTGCCAATATCATTTGTAATACCACGAATGAGGTTCTACAATATTTTCTACGATATTTCTTAAACAGGAGAGTTATGTGTCCTAGAAAGGGTGGTACTCTCATCTGTATCTCTCTATGGCTAAATCTTGAGTACAACATCAGAGATAACGGCTAGGTAATTGATAATGTATAATAAGCATTTTGTTTTAAAAATTAAACAGTGACCTTGGAACCGTCGTTTTAATCATCATCAAAAATTACTTCCAACGCTACAAATTATCTACATCGTTTTTTGAATCTAAGTACTGGTGTGAAAGTCTACATTTAGTTTTGATGTAAGTTGTTCTACATGACGTAAGTTTATTATAATTGTACATTTTGTGTCCGAATACGTATGACCTGTATTAATTGATAATCACGACGAAACGGTTTTGTCACATCTTTTGACTTTTAAGTTGATTGATTTTCGTTCTCGGATTAATATATTACTTACATTGCATTCGGTCTTTTTTATTATTAAATTGATTTTGACATTCGAATTTGATTTATTTACCACTGATTATACTAATCACCACTGTTTATTATTTAACAATAATTGCACTTACATTTTAATTACGTTTTTAAATACTGATCGAAATAGTTATCCGTGCTTCCAAATCGAATTTGGAATATCATTATAATAGTTAGGTCGTTTGGGATATTTTTGTAATGTAAAGGAAAATAAATTGAATAAATACACATGCTATAGAAATCCTTTTTTATTATTACCTCTTTGTATAATGCGAGCCAATGACTTTACAAATACTCAAATCATTGACCCTCTACGATAATAAACCAAAATGTCGCTGATAAACCAAATAAATTTCACGTACTGTTCAGATTTAATTATATTATATTTGGGATATGAAATAGACTAATACGAGTAAATGATAATGTACATTTTGTAGGATTTTATATCGATAACATTATTACGATGTTGTAGTATATTAGAACAACTTTTCTACATCCAGATTAATAATAAGTGCATTACAAATTTTATTGGGCGTAAAGCCGTGCAAAGTATATTTTCTTTTGAGTTACGAGTTAATGGCTAAGTAAATTTTACAAATTCTTCACTTCTAACTTAGGTTAATATTATTTCGAATTAACGATTTTTAGTCTCGCCAAAACGAAATATAAAACATTATTTTGGAAGTATCACGTGACCTCGTCGTATTTTGATATGCAATTATCTTATTTTAATATTCTTTTACTCTTTTCATTATTCATATATTAACGCATTATTTAAACATACATAACTGCAGTGCGTATTGCAATCTTCTAGTAATGAACAATGTTAAAGATTTTTTTTATTGATATGTAACAGTATTGGAAAGAAAAGCTTTGAAAGAACCTTCCAATGGTTAAAAACAAAAACGCTTTCAAAAATTGTTGTTATACCAGCACAAATGAAATTGTTCGAGTGAACCTCAACCTTTAGTAAATATATATATATATATATATATATATATATAATATAATAAGATACTGATCGAAGCAAAAAAGTTGCTTCACACTTTCTACGATATGTCAGATTGGATTTCCATCCAATAAAACATTTGGAAGGATCGATTACCAAGTTCAGGCACCGAAATACTTTATTGACTAATACTTTTAAAAATATCCAAACGCGTTGCTTCTGAAAATTGACTTTATTTACCTTTTAATTATGAGTCTAAATCTTAAGTGGATTTTAATTTTTATATTAATCATCGAAGAAGAAAATCTTCCTGAAAATTAGAAATTGTCGAATGTGAATTATCTTTAGAAACGTTTAGAAACGTCTCCTCAGAGATAAAAGTTCAAAAAGATAACGGAAAGATTGATTAATAGTTTTAATATTATCAGAATTATCAGATACGATGGACTTGTGGATTCGTTGTTCGTGTTTTACAACCAACCGAAGTCTATACCCGTTAACTGGTAAAATCGTCGATTAAACGGTCGATAGAAGTCTCTAAGGCGTCGGATGGCAGCAGGATCAATGAAGGGATGATTCCGGCCTTTGTTTTTACCTGTTATTAAAAATAAAACAAGTCATGAATACTTGCTAAATAATTTAACAATTGCTAAGTTGTGCCTCGAGACTCGGTAACTCGGTAAAACGTAGAAACAGTTGCAATTTACATTTAAATATCGCATAAAATAATTCAACTTAATCTGAAACCACGGACTCAATCCTATTTAATGCTTCTTAAAAGTATAACTTTGAATAACAATAACAATAACGATAGCCGTGTAATTAATTATAAGAAATTTTACAATGAAGATTTCGCCCGCGAGGAAATACCATAGAAATAATGCGCGATAAATAATCTTCTGGAGCCATCTCTGGACACGAGGATGATTAGAGAACTTCTGATCCAATTGCTAATATTATATCCTGATATCTTAGTAATATATGAGCTAGTATTATTTTAGTATTAATAATTCAGTTTTGCATAGGAACAAATAAAGCTTTTCGTACCAAGGCAATGCGGTGTCGCCCGTTCCTCCGACTTAAGAAGACACGGGAAACCCTTCGTAGCATTAAAGTAAAAATGCTTCTCTGAAATCAGTCTTTTAAGTCCAAGAAAATCCTGAACTCTTGTTATTTCGACCGCTGGATCGGCAATTAGTCGCTCTCCAGAGACGAAAAGCAGTTGGGAAAGTGGGAAGTAGTTGAGCCAGCGCTCGAGATGTTTTGCGTACACGCCGATCTTTAATGGTGCCCAAGTCGTATCCACAACCTAATACGTAATTGTAAATTTACAATTTCATTAATTTTTACACAATTGCCGCACCTATTTACTCCGAGATCTATACCAATTTCGAGAAATTGGTATAGATTCGTATATAACGTTCGCGTTAAGTTTAAAAAATTGCTGCATTTATATTAAATACGATTAATATAACTTATGTAGGCTCATAAGTTACTTAAAAAGTGTTGCGATCGTTTGATTTTATTGTTAACTTTGTCTTGAAGCGTCAAAGCTACGAACGAGCTACGAAAGCTGTCAATGGCTTCGGTATGGTTTACAAATTAATCAAAACTCTCCGCGACTCGAGCGATTCTTTTACGACGTTATCTCTTATCTCTCTCTCTCTCTCTCTCTCTCTCTCTCTCTCTCTCTCTCTCTCTCTCTCTCTCTCTCGGTTTGAAACTTCGGTAAACAACGCAATCTCAATGTGCTTTGGTAAGAGCTTTGGTAAGAAACTGCGAAAGTCGCGGTGTAGGAAAAGCAAGAGCAATATTTGAATTTGCACGCTTCTGTATTTCCTTATTCCATGGAAATAATACAAACCTGTGATCCATTGAGGAAAGCCAGATGCTCGAATCTCGGTATCCCTGTCCGCTTACTCTTCACTTGGGTGTAGTCGGAGATCGCTCTGATAACAGGATCTCTCACGACGACTATCAGTTTCGTTCCCGGGTCCATGTGTTGGACTCGTCTCGGTGCTTCGGAGGTGACGAAATACGAGGGTGTCTTCTCCATGGTGATTTGTCCCTCGAGGGTCGCCGGCATCTTGTGCCTTTTTACATACAGTTTACGAGCTCGTTAATGATGAAATTTTCAACTCTTTCAACTATCGCCAAGCAAGCTCTGACGAACGAGCTCTGTATTCTATCGCGCAATGTACGTTAAAAGACAATCTGAACTTGGAATTTAAATGAAGCTTTGAGGGCGTCAAGAGGATTCAGTGGCATTTCCGATGCTGGCGATTATTTAAAAAGTAGCGTATTTAAACTTTGCGTTACCTATACCAATGGAATCCTTTGGCGTAGTGGTAGTCGAAAAAGTGAACCTCTGAGCCGGCGGCTCGGATGTCCGGATGGAGACGTATAAATTCGAGAAGTGCCCGAGTGCCACCCT
The DNA here is from genome assembly GCA_018907045.1 of Wiebesia pumilae. Lineage (NCBI taxonomy): Eukaryota > Metazoa > Arthropoda > Insecta > Hymenoptera > Agaonidae > Wiebesia > Wiebesia pumilae. Next base: position 3,133,426 of record JACCHZ010000066.1, on the reverse strand, counting down.
TTCTCACGCCGATGATTAGTGCACTTGGAAGTTGCCTGTTTGCTATCAAACCTTGTTGACGCAGAACTTTGTACTTTAGTGGTACGTCTACAGCATCCTGTAGGATTAAAGTTAATGGCGTTTTATAAAAGTTACGGACGTATTCCGTTTGTAAGTTTCGCTTGAAATGGTTTGTTTTCAGTTTGTACTTCAGCGAATGGGCTCAAGTAATATATATGAAGCTATAGGCAGTGATGACGCATAAGAAATTTTCAATTGCTTTACTATTAATGCATTTAATTATTAATAACTTTGGATGAAAGAGACTGTTTATTTATCGAAGGAAAATTCTCGTTCGATGAAATTCGCAAACGCGTTTAAATGATAAAAGGCGAGATTAATTTGTAAACTCAAGCAAATCTTACCTTAATCGAGTCATTGTTCGTCCAAAGAGGCACCAACTGAACTTTCGTCATTTTCTTCTCTAAAGTCGAGGTGTCGTCCAGCGGAATCTCTTTAACCTGAACATCGGCCGAGGATCGATAAAATAGATTGGGATTCCCGGGCGTGAACTTGATCTTGTGGAAGACGACGCGTCGCGACAGTCCCCCGAAAATGCACAAATTCTCAAAGATGACGAAGAGCAGCACGAAGGCGAAGCACGCGACGACCACGATTTTTTTCTTACAAGAAGATTTTTTAATATCCATTTTACTGTTGTACTTCGTGTGGACGAGGACGGTTTGCGCCTTTTCATTTTCCAGCTTGGAAGAGCCTCCTTTTAGAGTCAATGAAACCTTGCATTTTTTATCCAATTGAATTCAAAAAGTTATTCCAATGTATTCAAACTATGTGACGCATGTTCTTCTGGTCGAGTTAAAAAGCTTGCAAGACTTTTAAAAGTTTCTTACTGCATAATTAATATCTATTTAATATTTATGAACTTCTATGATAAACGCATGCGTATGTATGAGAATTGCCTTTTACGCATACATATATTTGTATGCGATCATTTTCTGCTTCCAAAAGGCTGAAATTTTTATTACGCGTACTTTACATCGATTGTGATCAGTTAAGTCACTCCTTAAAATTCCTTTATTTTCTTGTATTTGTAACTGTATTTTTTATATTGTGCCGAAGAAACGAGTTACATTTTTAACTCTGAAATTGATCGGTATTTCGAAACTCGATTTACGTCGCTTGCTATAAAATTTCATAGCTAATACATACGTAAATATACGCCGATATACATGCTCAATACTTTGAATAGTTATTTTTGAAACATTGCGTTTATCTATACATGGTTAATTAAAATGGATTTACCGTAGGTCGTTCATATTGTAAAACGGATGGTAAAATGGAAGCCTTCGTTAATAATGTGCATGAAGCGCGTACAATTGAAATGAAAGCACGTAGAATATGAAATAACGAGTTTCCGTTTCATGTTTATTTTACTCAAAATATCAAAGTAGACCATTCGACTCTTACGTTGGGGAATTGCTTATTTACTGGATTTTATATTTTGGAGAATTCAAAAGCAATCGATAAAATCTTAATACTTTCCTGTATTTCTTTTTTTTTTTTTTATCATAAATCAGCATTTACAAATACAATGGATTTTAGAGACTTAAGTAAAGCAGAAAATTATATTTTGTAAGGACAATTTTTGTTTGTACGTAAATCATATACAAAGCATCTGATTTCGCGCAGAGAAAATTTGAAGGTGAAATAGAAATCGTTTTTGTAAAAGTCATTTTAATTTCCGGAAAGTAAAATATGTACAGACGTGTAAGTTTCAACCTGAAATACTATAAATATATTATATTATATATTGGACAATGTATAATTGTCGTACTTCGTTAAAGGCCCTCGATGTAAACGTATGTGTGTTTTCTTTTAAATACAACTTATGAGAAAAAAATATTTACAATTACATTATAAAAATTAGTTTACTTTCTAGATTACTAAATATCGAAGGGAAATAACGAATCCATTGCTTTGCATAGTATTCATTGTGCTCGTAATCTTTGATACCGAAAATGAGAAAAGGATTTCAAGTAAAATTTTGTCTTCTAAAGATTTTAAAGGATACTCATTAATTCATGATTTCAAAAATGTACTAAATTCACACAACATTATAACATTTTAATAGGCATTAAAATGTTTTATATCCATTTATTAGAGTTACGATTATTGCAATTATCTGAGATCGTTAAAAGAATGATGATGAAGCTGCAGGAATAGAAATTTGTACAAGGAAAATAAAAGTAAAAACGCGTATAGTTGAGTTTGAGTGAGATAAGCACAGATGCCGAAAAAATTGACTCCAATGATTATTAATTGGTTATACATGATGTGCATATGAAAGTCATTCTAATGGGAACGAATCGACTTATCCAACTTTTAGTACAATTTGTCAGCAAATTGGCCATATTGTATCATTGTTTTAACACTAAGACGATAAAACCTAGTCACATATGCATTTGCTAAAAGCGACATTTAAATAAAAGTGAAACAATACAAATGCAAGTATTTCACCAAGAAGTGTCAAAATAACGTAAGTTGGCTTTCAAATGAACGACAAAAATCCACAACTACAAGTACATACATCTCGAGCATCTCTTACATTCCAGTTCTAATTCAGTCCGAGCAGTTCGCAGTAAAGCAGAGCACACATTTTGCTTTCTCAACACAAATAAACATTACGACACACGTTATAACTAGATTTGAGCTACTCACGAGGGCAGCAACGCGTCAATACAAAGAGAAGGAGGGAAAAGTTCGCCGAGGATCCGAGCACCAGGACGCGTGCACGCGGTTACTCACCTGGACGTCGGTCACGACGTGCTGCACGACTGTCCGTGGCTTTCCCCGACTGTGTCCACGGCTCGACCCGGGCTCTAGACACGCGGCCACGATGTTCGCGAGATCGATAATAATAGTAGCCGGAGGTCGGCGCGCGCACACACGACGAATCCCCTCCCGAGGTCCTTGGGCGAACTCCGTCGCCAGGATTATCGACAACGCCCGGTCGGTAATCTAGGGCTGGATGAGCACTTTTTCGAAAAGACAACCTGCGGGATACCTGTGGAGTAGAGGCGGTCCTTTCGAAGGAAAGCCGCTTTCCGAGGAGTGTGCGGGGGTCTTTGTGGTTGGATGTAACGCGCTCATTTGGTAACGGAATCTGGTGTGTTATAAGCAAAGAGCAAGAATATTTGGATTGATCGTTACAGGGATGACGAGTGGATGAAGAGAGAGAGAGAGAGAGAGAGAGAGAGAGAGAGAGAGACAAAACAAAAATACAAATGTAGGTCGTCGTTTGAAATCATCTTGTATTCTTAGCAGTGCTCAAAAGTACAACCATATTTTCTTACATTGTAGCGAGTCGAAAAAATCGCCCGATAGCAAGTAGCATTCGTTTCTTTCGAGTTCTCGATAATCGGAGAGAAAATGTGCAAAGTCAAATTTGTTCGTCGTAAGCGCTTAGATCGCCGCTTCAACTTGCGATCTAATCACAATCGATGACTTTTTACCATTGACTTTTGGTATCCTTTAATTATTCTTTAATTTTATTTTTCAGGAGTTGTAAAATACCCGTCTATTGTTTATGCTGTACAATTACGTATTAACTCTCCTCTGTTTATCTGAAAAATACGAGTGAATGTTTTTTTGTATGCGCAGTGGATAAAAAGCAATTAACTTTTTTCTTTCTTCTACTTAAGCCTGTAATTTTTTCTCTCTTTTTCCTTCTTTTTTTGTTTTTTCTCCAAACGAATTCATGGCTCGAGTAATTCGAGTAATTTTTACTCCTGTACGAATGAAAATCTTTTTCCGTTTTGCTGCAGCTTCAAGCGCGTTGCATCGACACGTTAATTTTTACAATTAATTTCAACAAGTATTGCTGCTGCGCCTAAATACAAGCTATACAAGTAGCTTACAAATTATTAATCAGTGCAAAGTATAATCTTATAAAGTCTCGCATTAGAAATTGTAACAGTTTTTTAGTCCAACTTGAAAGTTCTGAAATGTATAGTGTAGTTTAATAATTTATTTCGTAGGCAGTCAAATATATTGAGAAAATTTAAGTGTCGATAGATTAGATTATCGAATGAGTTTCCTACATTTACCAGGACGTTCATCGAAAGTAATTATTTTAATTTTTACCTAAGTGAATATTTTATTTTTTCAATAATTAACATTTTACTTTAACTACGAACAACATCCTCCTCAAATTTAGGTTACGTTTAAAGTCATTTCATTTCGTTTTTTCTTTTAAAAGGTATAACGTAGGTTAATAACGAAAAGATCAATACTTAATCATAACTTTTATGCATAAATAGAAAAAATCATTATGTACGCTTTAATTATTTACAAATGAATATGCGTTTCTCTTTTTATCTGAAATTGCGTATTTAGTAACAATTACTAAAAATGTCCACTATTACGTAACTAGCGGACGTAATATTGAAGTCGCGTTTTGCGTTATTTGCGCATTTGAGAATCATCATATTAATAAAATGAGTAAAAATAGCCTTTAAGCCTACGAATACGTTCGCTCTCGTATATTAGAGATCAAAGAGAAACAATTTTTATAACTTTCGTAAATCTTCGAAATGATTTAACAGTGAACATACAATTTACTATAATCGCCCAACATAAACGTGTGATTAGAAAATAATTTTACACTAAGATTTTTATCTTTAGAGTCATGAAGAGCGCGCGGTATGCACTTTGTGCACTTCTGATTACTTTATCCTGGTGTTTTCGTTTTTCGTTATCTTCGGTCTAGCTAGATGGATTCGATGAGCCGCGACACTTTTGACTTTTTCAAATTTTCATTTCTAATCGAAAAATAGCTATATTCGGTAAATATTGCATATGTACTTCTATGCTTAATTATGTCACTTGTATATACTAAAAGAAAAATATGTGGCACTAGGGTCAGAGAATATAAATTATTACATTTATCATTTATTACATCTCATAATAATAATTAATGTACCTTTTTACGTTCGTTAATCATTATGCAATTCACTTTTTCTATTTTTATGCGTCTCACGATTCCTGACCACTTGGTCCTTAACATAATCGAAGTGAAATCAACATTCTCGATTACCGCAAGAATATTCAAGAACATATTTTTACTCGACGTGATACCAAAATTACCGAAGTACGCGGATGCAATGCAGAAACATTCGATAGATAAAATTGAGAATTAATGTAGTCGGATAGCGTGAATCAAGTATTAACCGATGGCGTCAATAAGATTTTCGCGATGAAATAAGAAACATATAAATTGCGCGAAGATAATCGCGCAGTCGAGATTATCGCACTTAACATAGAGATAATCGCCAATTTCTCAACTGCGGTTTTGTCAGTTTAGTTCGGAATTCACTGCGGCCTCGTTTATCGTCGCCAATTTGCCAACGTGCACGGGATATTCCACGTATCGCTGTTGTAAATGAGATTTAAGAGGTAATCGTCTTATGATCAGTAATTGTTCGCATTCGCGAATCTCGAGGCGATTGTAAAACAGTATTGATACCGTACAATACAGTCGAACGCTGGACATTTCCTTGTTTATCTCGGTAATGCTTTTGAAGAGTAGTTGTTTAATTTATGAAAATGTAACTTATGGGATGTAGAATATCGCCCGGTCCTTATTCTATATTCGTCTGTCATTATATTATCAACGTAAGGTGATAGGTTTTTGGTTGTTTATTTTTGTTGAAGTACAATTATGCCAGGGATTAACCGAAAGATTATTCACCTAGTATCCTTACAAAAAGCGACCAATCTCTTCTCTTAAATCAAGTCGAGTAAAAGGAAGTAAATAAAAGGAAGAGAGAGAGAGAGAGAGAGAGAGAGAGAGAGAGAGAGTATCTACTGTCTTCGACTCGGTTTAGCAAAATGGGAAATCCGATGTCTCTCCGATTCTTGTTTGCGGATGAAATCATTCTCGAGACGAACATCGTTACATCCGCTGGTTCGCGATCACTCGATTCCCGTCCCGAGGTTCGAGTAGATGAGGCCAGTGCGGTGACTCCTAGTGCTGGTCTCACTGCCCTTAAATGTACTTCCAGAAGAGGATCCAGTAGGTGACGTTGAGGCAGGCGAAGAGCAACGGGAAAAGGAAGCGCGATACCCGGTCGATGTTGAGGGCGCGTACCTTCGCTCGTTGGGTCTTGGTTGGCCCGGGTGGTGGCGTCGCACCCACCGATTTCTGCGAGCGTCCCGATAGCAGCATTGCATTTTCCTGTGTGCGGCAACGATCACTAATTCACCGTCGAATCGACTCATCCCTTTGTCCCCCACTTTGCGAAGCGAGAGCATAAATATAATTTTCTTTTGAATGGTTCGATGGATGTACCATCGACTTTTACAATCACGTCGACGTCTGGACATTCAAGGGGACATTCTGGACATTCCTTTAGCTTGTTCATCGTTCTAGACGACACAATTTTTAAATTACTGTTTAAACTACTCTTTAAATTAACGTTTCAACTTCTTTCGATTAGGTAAATTCGTTGTTTGATTTAGTAAGAATTTTTAATCGAATGTAACGAAAACTTATATTTAAAGGTAATACAACGTAAGATTTTAAATTTGATGTAACAGGCTTACAATAAACAATAAATTTCAAGCGCGGTAAAAGAATGTACGCATATATACGTCCTACGAGATTCTTTAATTTTCATTCAATTTTGTCTTATTTACATTGGTAAATCATAAATTTACCTGTATTTTCGAGAACACTTTTTCCGAAGACAACTAATTTAAAAAATCCAATGTAGCAACATTTTGATTAAAATCGCACAATTCTGAGTCTATTGGAAGTGCTATTATTTACTTTTCAAAATAACCTTTTTGATGATATATTTTTACGATTTATTACTAATATAACTTTAAGAGTTTAAATATATATTACCTAAACTTTATATTTTCTAAGCGCAGTAAAGCTGCATTTTGTAGTCTTGTTATAATAGATACTTGATGATTAGTCATAACAATTTTTTTTGAAAAATGAGATTCAGGTTAAAAAATAGATTTATAAATTGATCATAGTTACGTCATTATTACGTAGATTTGACCATTTTTCCGGAGAAAATTTACGAATTTAAGAAAAACGTATTTAATTCTATCATTGTTCTTATTTTACGTTTGCAATTAAAATCAGCATGTTTTTCTTAATATTATCAGATATTAAATACAGCTTCAAAAAATCAACATGTTTTTCAATTTTCGTGGACCATTTAAGAAATTTTTGAAATCTAAATGAAACGATTCGTGTAGATTTATTTATCTACCGGTCTGTGAGCACCGAAACCAGTCTGACACATCAAAAATAATGAAATGCGTGGAAAGGGCACGACCGCAGCTCTCGCTTCGTAACCTGGAGGACCATCGGGGATGACATGCGAATCTTTCTTCCCAGGCGTTACCTTGCTGGCGATATCGAAGATCTTGTCGAGTTTGGTGTTGTCTGATCCAGCGCTGGGCGCCGGTGCTGGTGGTGGCGGTGGATTCTTAGGCGGCATCACTTCCCTCGACTCGCCGATCACGAGGACGATGTTCACCAGGCAATACTCCATCAGCGCCATGAATACAAATACCGTGCACACCGACATGAAGGCGTCCACGGCCTTCAAGTACGACACCGGCGGCAACGACGCCTGACTCTTCGCGTGCTGAGTCGATAAGGTCAGTAGGGATGTCACCCCTAGGGTGACACGCGCTGGCGCCGCTTCTGGTTTTATCCAGAACGACACCCACTATTCGATGCAAGAGAAACGTTAGGTGAATTTCAATGGATCTGAATATGTGTATTGTACGTTGAGAAGTTGATTGTTAAGGAGAATGAAAATTAACTGAATTATAGAAGTAAGAGCCTGGGTTTCATGGTTATTTGTGAGCACGAGGATTTTTATTTCACAAATAAAACCTTGCCAAATGAGTTTTCAAGTGTAAATCAAGCAAATGAAATAGGCTTTCGAGACTTCAAATTATGCAGATGTCAGTGTGCTGATATCTTTGTAAGGCGGTGAATCGTAATTAAATCAAGTATGAGGCACTTTTTCATCGATTTTCATTGACTTTCATTGATTTAAAATTTGAAGTAAACTCGTAAAGGTTTTTCTCTAAATTTTGTAATGACTCATACAAAATTTGAAATTAAATCCCTTTGAAACGTGAAAACATTACTAACTATCAAAATCACATATTTCACACATTTCACACATTTGCAAGTGAAAAAGTATTACTAGTTTACACATATTCAGTTGATATAGTACATGATTTATTCATTAATTTTAACACTTTTGCTATCGAGAAGAAAATAAGCCACTTAAAAGAAATTTTTTATCTAAGTTTAATTGATATTGCAATTATAAGTAAAAACTTACATTTTTCGACTACTTACCGACATTATTACAATCAGACAAGTTGGTACGTAAGTATGAAACAGGTAATAACCTAAGCGTCGCTTAAGGACGAATATGACTTCAAGGCAGGTAAAGTTACCTAATAACAAGAATTAATATTAATACCAATAGTATCAGTTTTATATGATTAAAAACATAATGAGTTACAATAATTTTGTACTTAATAATTATTAAGTCGCCTGATCTATAAGCGTACTTATACAACATTTTTTATACTTTAGCAGAAGTTTGAGTATTTCCTTTACATGTTTAAAAGTTACGTATCTTTTGCTATAATTTATAATTTCCTTATGATTATTATTCACAAATAAACAAGGATGCAATATCGGGAAGATCCTTTCTGTACAAATTCTTATTAATAAATTATTTTTACTTCATCATTACATATAAAATTACTTACAGATCGCATAAGTTTATGAAGTTTTTTCTATAGTATTTTTAGACATCGAATGATATTAGCGATTAATGACTGCACTCAGTAAACTGTTCTTGTTTCTTTTTCAGACTTGTTTGTTAATCAAGACTATTGATTAACAAAAGTTCAAAATAATTGTCTTTCGAAAGATAAACGATACGTATAATGAAAAATGATCACTGCTAACAAATAAACTCAATTGTCATTTAAGTGGAAATCTTTTCCCAATAAAATTGTTTTTTGCACGTATATTTTATGTCATACAATAATTATAATATTTTCTTACCTGTTAAAAATGCATTTCAAATGAAACTTATTAGACTGACTTTATTAAAAATTAAATTCTAAGTAAGAACAATAGCTTTGCAAAAGAACTGAGTGTAACTCAAAAATGTTTTTCTCATACATATTTCTCTTTATTTATTATTTAAATAAACAAATAAGGTACATCAAGATAATCGTATCACATCTGTTTCTTTCGCGTTTCCTTTCTTTCCTTCACAATTCACGAAGTCTTTCATTTTTCAAGTAAAAAGATTTGATTTTCACGAATCATTGATACAATGATTTTCAGTGAATAAATTGCCACTGAATAAAAGCTTAAATAGAGAACTTTCGAGTACTCGTTACTAGCACAAAGTCAGATTAATTAATTCCAGCGTATCTTTTGATATTGAACTCATTTATTTAATGAAAACGATCTTTTTTAATTTGAAAATTCTTTTTGCAAGAGCAGAGCCACTCGGATACAAATGATTGAACCAAAAAGAAAGCTCGATTTCTTGAAAGAGGCGTTAAGAGTGATCCAGCAATTAAAATGCGTACCGGTGGAGTAGACCTGCGTGCAGTCGGCCGTGTAATTCTTGACGAGCTGCAACTGGGGCAACTCGATGTTCTCGTCGACGACGAGCGGGACGTCCGGGTCCCACTGGAATATCATCTCGTCCGTTGTGTGCGACACTGTTGACCGAATTACGTTGCCGATTACGATATCTTGCGGAGAATGAGAGGAGAAATAGTGGAAAAGCGTCGCTTGAATGGATCTTTAGTATGCGATCGTTCATGATCGAGCGCTTTAACTTTCGGACAGAATGGAAGAGAAAACGTTTTGGAAAAAGTAGTGCATTAAGGAATCGTCCCTATTTATTTTGGTATGAAACTTTGGGAGAGTTTGACATCTTGACGATATCACGCGATGATAGTGCCACACGTTAAATTATGATAGGCCTTTCGATGATTTATTCGCTATAAGTTTAATTAGTAAAATGTATGTCGACTATAATTTCCAATGAAAGTGTAAAATTTATTATTCTTCTATGAATCTTATCACACTACGGTGTTTAAAGCTTATCAGAACATCATAATAATTAACAATATTACATAATTTTTCCGAAAGTGAAATATGGCTATTATGTGTTATTATGTCTATTATGTCTATTAACATTTAGAAATGTGTACTCAAAGCAATTATTTATCTTATTTTTTGCTATTCAGTGTTTAACTCGAGCCTAATTGCTTTACTAATTTTATCAATTCTTACAATTACTCGAAATTACAGTGGTGAATCAAAGCATTTATAATTAGCAGTTAATTAACATTTCATAACTCTATCGCGATATATTTAAAACTCTGTATATTTTAAACAAATATATTGAAAAATGGATTAAAAAATACTGGCGAAATCAGCCAGTTAGTTATACGTAATTGTAGGTACTTATACTTCAAAGGAAAACGTTACATAAGCTTAAATTTGAGAAAACAATGTTATAACGTGATAGAAAATGTAACGCGTAAAGTTTACAAAGAGATTCGCGTGAAAAATATTTACGCTTGTGTACAATATCACGTGATATCACGTTATTTATTACCTACAATTTTACATTTAGCGATCACGTGCTGTTACGTGTTGCTCTACAGATTTCAAATCTAACTATTGTGTTATTCTTTCGGCTAAAACTAATTGAGGCCATAATAAAATTAAAAAAATAAGAAAATAATATCGTACATGACGGAAACTGATCATTAAATTATTCTTATCGGTGAATTACGAACTCTTAATATATTCAATCCAAAAGATAAGCGCTTAAAATAAAACATTTTATAAAATCCTTAAACAAATAAGAAAATCTCAAAATAACCAAAAAGAGGTTGAAAAAAATTGGGTGAAATTTTACTAAATAACATTGGTAATACATTTATATTTTAATACTTGAGACACAATATCAACCGCATACCACGCCTTGATGTACGTGTACATCAAATGTAATTGCAAGCACTGTATAGTGGTTATCACTTTAAACGCCTATCTTCTAAATAAAAAGAACCTAATTTATGAGTAACTTCTTTTTTTTACATCCTGTTGCCGATCTAAAAATGGATGTACACTTAAGAAGAGATAAAGCATCTAATTGTGAACTAATTGCATTTTAATTTAATTATTTGTATTAGACTTCAAAATAAATAAGGATATTCGTTGTTTTGTAAGTAAATAATCTTTTCGTTTTAATTGGTTCGATCTCAAATTTGAAATTTCATAGTAATTTGCATTATATAAGAAGCATTGCATTCTACTTTTACGTACCTTTAAAAACTTTTAAACAATAGATATAATATACAATATTACAATTTATTGTTGAGAATTTAGGGGTAAAAACGAACCTTTAGAACCGTTGAAAATATAAAATTTAATTGTGCATTACAATTGTACGTTTTAGGAATATACTTTGAAATACTAAGAATGAAAATATTGACTTGTACAAAAATGACAAAAATGTTTTATATTTCCCAGCATTTTTTTATTGGTATATCTAGTAAATTAATGGCGTACAGACGCGTAGGTAAGAGGACTATCATTCGCTTATTTAATACTAAATTTAATACGATTTTGAAACATATAAGAACAAATGTTTGACTTACAACTCTCCATCTGTAATTTACATTCTTGCGTGTCATGAGGATATATAAGAAAATTCATTGCACATGATAGTTTCAAGGTTAATCTGAAAACGAGTGATTTTTTTTTCATATAACAGCATGATTTAACACGATTTATTATCTTTATATAGTCAAACACTAAGAAATATTGCGAAAATAAAATAAAAACTGTAGTATTTAATATGTACTTAAGATAACCATAAAGTACGATGTATATGAAAGTATGGCAGGTTAGAAACTTATTTTTCATAAAAAAGGATAAAAAATAAATTATTGCTTTTTCGTTATACTTCCGAATTTATATTCAAAAATTAAAATATTAGTTTCATCTTTCCTTTACAGATTTCTAGTCTCGTAATAAGTGAGCTATAATATAAATAAAAAAAAATTTCTTATATTAAAGACAATAAAAGAAATATAAAATAACGTACTTAACCATGTACAAAATGGTTTTGTCCTTATACAGCCATAAATAATGGTTGGGTATCGTCATCGTTTGAAAAGTCACGGACTTGGCATTTTTGAAAAATGAGTCCGGTCTCCACATATTTTTAAGCCAGTCTACTTCTAATAATCTTAAAAACATGAAATTGAATAACGTAATTATAAACAAATCTTCGGAGAAATTAGCTTTTCATCGAGTATATCGGTAAGTATAAATCACGCAGAGGATGCACTGAAAAGCAAAATTATTTGGTTTAAAAAACTTTGTCAATTACATAGTTACAATTAAACTGTAGCATATGGCCAGGAGGCAATATATTTTGTAGTACAGTATAGAATATTCGATTAACCTTACTGTTCTTCAACTAATGTTGGCTTTCAGTGTACATATATCATATTGAATGTAAAAAGTGAGATTTATTTCGAGTTTTTCAGTTAATAATACAATTCTACTGTTTTATTACTCTAGTGAAATAAAAGAAATACCTATATTCGGACGTCATGTTCTCTGGAAGTCGTAGCCTGTTGTCTTTCCACGTTTGTGCAAAGAAAATGTCGGCAGCGTACGTCTACAGGGGATCATCAATCAGTGGCAATTCATAAAGAAACATTAAAACCAGCGCATAAAACAATTCTTTTAATATTACTTTATGGTACAATGTACCTAGTCATACAATGCAATTGTTTTCCAATTGCAATCAATTTCTTTATACCGTTAGAATAAAAGTTGAAATACCGTGCAGTATAAGGATACACCGATCCAAATTTAATTGACAACATTTATAAAATAGCTATTAATTTTGAGCACTTATTTGCTTTTACGCGCTTAAAAAATCTTTAAAATTCGTTGGAGCTCTGGAAGGTTTCAAACAACAAATAAATCAGTACAATAAATTTTCCATATTAACCTTGGTAGGATAACACCTGGAAGTAATTTTATGTATATACGTAATAAGCGTTGCGGGATATTAACTTTTTACGTGAATGTTGTTCCGTTCCTTAGCAAATATAAAACACGAATTATTCGTTCAAACTGTAAATTACTTAAATCCGTGTAATTATTTGTCAAAAGTTGAACAAGTAAAATGAAAGATAGCCGTTCCCAAATTCAAATATTTCCAAGTAAATTTTGGTCGAAATTTTATCACGGTATATATTTTTCTTAGTTTTCAACAAGGAGTGGATTTCCTTGTAACGTTAGAGATCTGAATACCCAAAGGATTATTCGTTATTCAGCGATGCTAATATAACTCGTCTAATTCAAATAATTCAAATTCGAGTCTGTTATTACAAAATGAAATAAACAAATGAAATAAACCAACCATTGAGTTTTCATCAATAGAATCGAGACCCATGACGGTTACGTGGAAGTAAACAACAGTCGCCTGTCCGTCTTTTTTCGGAGGCCTCATTTTATCGTACAGCTTCGGATCTTCAGGCAGCAAGTCATAAAATTCCAAACTCTTTCTGTAAATAGTCGAATGTCCTTTGAAATTAAATGTCCAGTAGCAATGAATATCTTTTATAACGAAGCTCTATTATCATTTCAAAATTGTAAATAGTATTCCTGTATTTTCTGAAAATTTACGAAAATGCATAAGTTTTTCATAAAAATCGCAGAACGATTAAGTTAGATCTGACCGATGATAATAAGTGTTGCTCAAGTTCCAATTTTTACCGAATAGAGTTCTAACCGTAGAGTATTTTATATCTGCATTTTGCCATTTAAAATATTCGGACATTCGCAAATGTAAACCTTTTTGATATAAATTTTTAGCTTTATTCGATAATTATTTTTTCGTTTTTCTATCGTTGTTATTACATAAAATCAGGAAATAATAATTAACCGAGTGTTTGCGTAGACGAGGAACTTTACGAAAATTCAAGTTTCATCCGATGTGTATTGATGTACGAGAAATTGCCAAAAGTTTACAAAATGCCGTTCAAAAGGTACTAATATTCTTTGAATAAGTATTCTTATTGGATTTTTATATTTTAGTAATCGTTTCAAATGATTTATGCAAATAATTATTTACGAATAATTTGATCGAGTACATTCTGTATTATTTATATTAGATTTTTTATTTGATATGGGAAAATGCTCTAATGATAATTCATGAGTAATTTTATGCGGCTGATATAAAAATACTTTTTAAATGAAAGTTTTAGTTTAAGAAAGCTTCAATATTGTTCTTAAATTCTTTCTTTCGATATTAAACTTTCTATTCGGTTCTTGTGTGATTACATTGTCGTTTAATAAAGAAAACTCGTATTATATCATATTATATCAAAAGATTTTTGTATAAATTTAGAAAGAATAAATACGTCCAACATTCATACGAGAACAAGATAAACGCTACTTTAAAGGACGAAACATTGTAGTTAACGTCTTAACGGAGACCAATACGAAACGTTGCATTAAAATGAGACATTACGAAATAAAGTATTGAAAGTTGACATTATGTGGAAGAATTAGAACGAAGCACTTGACTTTGTCGAAGTTATTAACGCATTCAAATATTCTTTCAAGTTCGTTTGGAACAAGGTTGAAAATCTGCAAGGTGATGGCATTTACGCGAGGATAACGATTAGTCTTGACCTATTTTTCCTTGACTCGTCAAAAATCACATTCTTTACAGTGATTTCTGTCACTTTGCAATTGTACTTCCTTGACAATAACATTATTGCAAGTGACATATTATTAGGTACTGTTATCCACTAACTTCTAACTTCTTATTATCCACCCGATAATAATATAAGCATAAGTTAAGCCTTATAATATCGGATGTTGTGGAATGTAACTTTCGTAAATAAGTTTTATCTACAAGATGTAAATTGTTCGAGAATCGTTATATTTGTCAAGTTCATTTCGATTCAATGACTTTCATTTAATAGAAATTTATATTTATATTATTATACACGAGAAATTGTTATTTATAAATATTCATTTATTCAACTATATTGGTCTAAGTAATTATCCGCGCTTAATTTGCCTTTTATCAAATTAGTTTTTATTAATTGGATTGTAATTTATTAAATTTTAGCAAATTAAAAGATTTAAAATTATTTATCAGAAAACGCTCAAAAATTAATATTATCATGCATCGTGATAAATTATATGTGAAATAATGGATTCGCTTCAATTGAAATAATGAAAGGAATAATTATGAATAATATTCATAATTTGACGTAGATCAAACAAATAATTATTTAAAATTTATTGCATACAAATTTCATTCGAATTTGCAAATTAGAGGAATGAGATCAACGATGTAGTTACACGATTTAAGATTGTATGACAAATTTATTCTATAATAAATCGTTTATTTTTAACTTCATGATTTGTTTTAATTTTATTTGTTGTCTTGCATTAACATCAATGAACGTTATCCCGACAAACATTACTAGCATTTTTTGAAATGTCATTTACTTATTATTTCATTATATTTTCGTTAATTATTTTAATATATTCATAGTTTTACATTTTGTATAAATTTTCATTTTGAATATTACACTCGAAATATTAAATTACATATGCGAGAAATTATTTTTCACGATCAACCTTAAATGTTAAGCAACAATCTTCTGCTACAAATTTTTTATCATTATATTTTGAATTTGAAAATTTCCTATGTAAACATCATCATCGCTAGTAATCGCAACTTCAGTCGTTTTTAATCTAATTTTGGTTTGTAATGAGCATGGATAACTAAGAAATGAACTTCACTTCTTCTATTCTATAATCGAATTATTTTTCGATTTGCCAAATGCATCGATAATTTTTCAATATATCACTATATTGTTAATTGATTATTTAATTGTCTTGCAAGATACAACTGTCTTAATGGAAAAATATGTACTATTGCGTCGAAAATTGTTATTTCTCCATGTTGTATTTTTTTAAACCTTTACATGAAAGAAAAGTGTACGGTTTAGTGTATTGACGCGAGAGCAGCATTCAACATTTTGAACTATTTCAGAGTGAATTTATCGTTTTTAAATATTTTATCGGAAAGTTGTACTTTAAATGTCATAAAAGTGTACTATCCTTTCTTGTCCGACATTTTTTAAATGACGATGCATTTCGATGGACGTGTGTTACATTTTTCATTTCGATATTTGTTTCAGAGTGTCACAAAATGATTTTAAGTTATTTTTTCGACTATAAAATTCTATATAAGATCCGCAAAGTATTGGTAAAATTAAAATAACGCATGTTCAATTTTTCTATTGTCGGTTATTTTAGATCCATTATCGTACTTTTATCGTAGCTATAACATATACTACATAGCAATAGCAATAGCAATACAATGTTTTACGAATATAGTTATTTATAATAAATTGATAATTAACAAGATGATATCGCGATTATTTGCATTGTATTTTCAAATCGTGCATCATCAGCTTAAGTTCATAGTTCATTGAATACACCAACGAAAGATTTTTTAAAAACATTAGACAAACTATATCAGCTTTACTATTTAAAAATTAATTTTCAATTTTATGAAAAGTTCAAGAGGTAAAATGAAATTCTTAAAAATCGTTAGCTTGTCTTGAATAATGTTAATATATTTAGATTTTTGTTTGTATGTAGAAAAATCTTTGTACGGTAATAAATGTTTTCTGAAAGTTTCGTTAAACTACGTTACAGAGTTAAATTCTTATAATTATTGTTTTCTGTTTTATATAATTTATATTTTATTTGCAAGCATATTTTTAATTACGACAAAACTAAAAAATGTTACAATAATCGAGCTTTTAATTTACTTTGAAGGCTACTGATAAAACATATTAGTTAGCTTATCGTTGTAAATGATTCCATAATATTTATCGTGACTTCACTCCAATGAACTCTGTAGATAATTTATTCTTTCAAAATATTGAAAAGTTAGGCAATGTGGTGAAGATTATATTTTTAAAGTCAGGCAAATCTTAGTGCACGAAATTTATTTAAAATTCTCTAAAAATTGAATACCAAGTAAAAATAGTACGTTAATAATAATTGACTTGCTTCATATAATACAGTAAAAATGTTGAACGTATTTAAATTTTAGTCCCCGACACTCGATACAAATGGCCTTCTTTCAACAATTTTTGCCTGAAAACAGTATCTGTTCAAAGTGATTGGTCGATCGTCTATAAGGAAAAATGATAAAGAAGCAATTGTCCGTCTCTTACTTTCAAGCAGTCAAGCTCTCGAGTGTACAAAGCTCATGAAATTTCAACTCGAATCTGAAAAGCTCGTTCGACCGCATAGAAATGATCCCGCTTCAACGGAGATCGTTACGAAAGAGAAAAGCTCGAGCCTCGATCGGTACTTATCCACCCCTAGGAGACAAACTTCCCTACGAGCTTTCCCTACGCGAGCATACAACGTAACCCCGAAGGGGTTGGCCAAGACCGCGGGTTGAATATTTACCGACGAGAGCGAGTAACTCCGTTGTGAAATGGTGTGCTTACTGCGCTTCGGCGATCCCAATGATCGGCAACATCAGCATCAGCATCAGCATCAGCATCAGCATCAGCGACAGCGGTAGCAGCAACGGCCGACGAGGATTCGGTGCATCGCGGCTTGTCTCCCCCATGTTCGGCGCCCTCAGCGCATCTTACGTCGACGAGCGCCGGACTCAGTGGAGGACGGAGTCCGGGGGCTGGCGAGGCCCGTGCGACGACGACGACTGCCTCCCGCGAATTGCGCTAGACCCGGTGTGAGAGGAAGGTGCTGTCGGCCCTCCCCCTGTTGTCGAGGGCGAGCCAAAGGTGGGGACGCCTCGGAGGGTGGGAGCGCCGCTGACGAGGGCTCGTCATCTCGTCGCGGACAACTTCGAGGGTGGCATTTCGCGGCGGTCCTCGCGCGTGCGGAGAACCAACTGGCGAACGCCTTGGGAGCGGAGGATGGTATTTTTCAAGAGATGGGGGAGGAGGTTCCAAGTTTCATGACATTCCGTTTTATAATTTGCCCATTATGGAGCTGAATACAAGGTTATGCGTTTTCTTTCTCTATTCACGTGCGCGTGAATTTTTAAATTTCTTAGCATCTTCTATTCAAAGTCGATATATTACGTTGCGTGGATGTAAAGCCTATATTTTTTTATTTAAAAGCTTCTAATTTTTCAAATTAAGGACCTGTTGGGAAATATTTGGGAAGTCGACGAAACAAGAAATGCGCGCGTCATATTATTTTACAATGCATTGACCGTAAAAAGTATAAAGACGATAACGTCGATAAACTGCGACAAGGAAAACAAAAGTAATAAAATAACAAATTTGTTTGATAAATTAGAAAGTAACGATGAAAAATGTAGTGATACATATTAAGTTTATCGCTTAGAAATTGAAAAGCATAGGCTTTGAGAAAACTATCGTACTTTTGAAAGTATTTATATTGTAATTTCATGTTAAGTAACGTATACCGTGAACTGTATTTTTATTTTCATCCAAAAATTATAACTATAATTGTACACTATAAGTAAATTTCTAATTTTGCTTTGGTATTCTGAAATTGCCTTGTAACTGTAATTTATCGTTGACGACCAAATAATATTATAAATTAATCAAAATCTAATATCTTGTGATACTGTCAATCTTCGTTTTAATTTAACTTACAATCAGAGTCTCATTTTATACATTCAATTCAGAATATTCAATATTAATAATTAATAACGTGCGTTGATATACCTCGGAATATAAGGAATTTATTTAATTTCTGGCGATTTTATTATATCGTACGAATCGTGTATTACAAACTATATCATTTAAGTTATTGATTTGAATCACTGAAATTCTAAATCAATATTCCACTATTAACATGTACAACGTTACGTAGATAATTACTTTCAGTCTTAAAAGATGTAATTAAAATTGCAATAATTAGGCACGTTTAAGAAACATTAATAAGTCATTCATTGGCAAAACAATACGTTATTAGTAGAGTGCGAGGTTGATGAAAGTTTAAGGAAATGTAAATATGAATATTTATAAGTTCGTAAACGCAAGAACGCAATTATTGACATCGAAAACGCAACTTAACCGTTCGAAAAAAAATCTATACGTTCGCGTGTGTACTGGCATTTTCATTTAGCATTCATTTCGAGAATATCGAAGCTCGCACCCTAAGCGGATCGAAGCGCCCGTGACTTTTATCTCCCTTAGCAGCGGTTCGGTCGAAAAAGTGCAAACGACGGTCGGTTCGGGCGCAGCTACTCGAGGCACGTCACTGGTGGTGGTAATCCCTCGTGAACCTCCATCAGCCGTTTGCTCCGAAAAATCTCGAAATCTTCCCCGATGCCGCTGCCCTCGACCCTCTCAGCCGAGTTTACTCGAATGCGGCAGATTCCCTTCACCCCTCCCGGCGCCTCGCGGCCTCGCAAGGTCCCGACGATCGCTCTTTCTTTTGTTTCGCATCCCCTCGGCGCTCGTTTCCTCGACTCGCGTCTTCCGGCATTGTCCGGGTGCCCCTCCGCCCCTTCATCGAACACACACGTACGCGGTTCTCACGAGTCCCGCGTCCGCCTCTGCTTGCTAAGTACTGTTGTGCCACGCGCCAGGCATTACATTTACATCGTCCCCGAAGATTTGGGCGATAAGGGATGACGGGAGATGTCTTATTCATTTTTCTCGAACCATTTTTCTCGTTCGCACAAACTGAACCAGCGGATCTTGAACAAATTGCCTAATTACGAATGGTCGACGCAGCATCTTGGCAACTCTCCCCGTGGACCGCGAATATTCATACAGATGTTTCCTACTGAAAGATCGAACGATGCTCCAGTTTGATAAAACAGGTTACTCTGTATTTTACCGTACAAGCGCTATTTTGATATTTGACAGTCGTTGCGATTTGTAGCGTTGCGTTGTGTATTTGCATCGCTGGCGTTAGAACTTTACTTTCTTAGGCCAACTTTCGAATTAGCTGCTTAAAATTCATTTACAATACTTCGGTGACGACTAAGTTTTCATTTGTATCTCCACTGTTTCCCTTACAATCGTTTAATTGCTTAAAAATTGTTTCTCGAAACAAATCACAGATTGCACGACATTAAAAATCAGAGTTTCAGAAATTAGCCGTAAAGAAATGCTTGTTAAAGTTCACAGAGCGGCTGATTAGTCTACTTGTTTTGCGAAGCGATGAATTTTTGCCAATTTTCTTTTGCCAACAGAAAAATTGGTGCATTGCAAAAATGTACTATTGTAACTGCCTGAAACAAAATTGAAGATTTGAATTTTTTCAAGCAACCCTTTACATCTGTCTCTGGATATATTTTCACATTTACAGCTGAATTCGATTGAATGTGCGCGAGTTTGTTCGATTTTTCATAAATTCTTCTGTAAAATTTGTCGAAAAAAATTGTTCCAGTAAATACTTTTTTAAAATATAAAATACAATAAGGTTTTCAATACCCACAAGGTATTGAAAAAAAGGTTTGCTAATGGGAAATGTTTAAGCGACCTCCTCAGCGGACGTCAATCTATCAGAATTTTAACTTCCGGGAGTTGCGAGTTACGAATCACGAAGCGACACTTCGTGACGTTTTCCGAAAAATTGGTCCAGTGCACACCTTGACGTATCGAACATTCAGCTGCGGTTCTTCTTCTTCTTCTTCTTCTTCTTCTTCTTCTTCTTCTTCTTATTCTCTTCTTCTTTCGTGACTCTTTTCCTTTCCTACTTCGAGGGGTGGAGCAGCGAGGGCGGGGGTGGAAATTGTGCCGCGAATAGAAAGTCGCGCCCCGCGCCCGCGCGCTCGAGTGGCCACTCTCGAGATGGCAGTGCGCGAGGGGGTGTTCGCGGGGTGGAGGCAGTTAGGGGTGCGCGCCAGCCCAGACGAGAATCTGTTCACGATGAGTCGCGTACAAGTTTAGTAGGCGCTACGAGAAGAGATAAGGACTGAAATAATATGCGCTTGGGAAGTCGTTGAATTTCGATCGTGCATTATGCATCTTATTTACGTCGAGCGATGCAGTTGTAATTACTGCGCTTGCGATTAAAATGGTTTTTTCTGCGCGTGAAACGCGAGTCGTTTATGGGCCATTTTTGTAATAATGAAACGAAAAATAACAACAGAGCGCGTGGCGTGCGATGAAATTACAGGTGCAAGTGGGATTTGCCCGAAATTGAAAGTGAGGGTTTTTATTAAATTATTACAGAGCAAGGTTTCTGTGAGTTCGTGTATATTCTTTTTACGCCTTAAGAAAGTAGGGAATACTCGTTCGAATCATTACGTGGTTCGAAGGCTGAATTTTTGTGTTACAAGTACTTGTAACACTAAGAGCCATTGCCGTTGGTGTTCGTTGATCTACCTTCGCGAGCTTTGATACCTTTGCATTTACTAAAAATAAAGAACAGACAGGTATCGCGAAAAGAATTACATGAATAGAATTACAGAGACACGCCGTATGTTAGTTTTAATAACGGTTGAGTTCTCATGAATTTCGTCGTTAAGAGGGTTTAATTAACTTTATCTTTCGTTTTTACGCGCAGTAATTAGCAGTACTTTGGACGTACGAAAAGTTTATTTATCAAATCAAAGCATACGTAATTGGAGCATATTAGGTAGCGTTAATTACGCGTTTGAAGAATCTAGAACTTTTGTACTTCGGAGAAAGGTGAAATTATCTATCCAGAATTTTTTATCAAGGCAGTCTAATGTTAAATGAAAAAAATTAATGCCTTTCTATAATTTCTTCATATTTCATGAGAACCCTAAGGGTTTTAATTCCCTTTGATAACTACAATTCATTTGCTTTGAACAAATTTATTTAAACAAGATAAATTATATGATTTTTTCTGCCTAATTTTTTATATTTATAATTAAATACTGTTCAGGGTCTGCTATCAAATAGCCGATTAATATCGTAATAGATTTAAAAAAGATCTGAGTTAATAGGTAAATTCGATATGCTTATCAAAGCGAATACGTAAGTACATAAGACAATGGTGATCTAATGATTTATCAAATTCATGGGCCATTGCTTAGCTAATAACGATAATAACACGATTTCATACCTTCCATCTAAGTGTTTCAATGTAAAACACTCGTTTTTACGTGCTAATTGTCTTGTGTAATTGAGCTATCTATACATACGAATAATACAACTTCAAGAAAGTTCTTTATATAAGAATATTGCATTTGTTTGCTTTGTTCAATATTGCTTTCTTGTTGAATGACAAATACCAAAGAAACAATGCAAAGTATACAATGTTTATTATTGAAGACTGAACTGCTTTCCGAGTACTTAACGAACCATTTATTTATTTATCTGATATATCACCTGGATTTCTATAATTCCGCTTGGAAAGGTAAAATAAATGTCCTTTTTAAAATTTACAGGAGTGGCTAGAATAACGTGTAAGGATAAGGAGGACCTGTTTAAAAGAGCACGATTGCAGCTTAATATCTTCGTATTAAGCGGTACGTCACTGTAATCTATAGGGATAAAAATAGCAATGACCCGTTCCGAGAGAAACACAAACGCAGCTCTGCTTCTCCTGAAAATGCGACATGTTAGTATCGACAGGAATATACTCGATCGCGATCGGCCGAGCTCACGGATCATTACCTCGCCACATTGTTCGCAGAAGACACGTTTGCAGTCGGTGGATGCGCTTCGTCGCAATTAGAAAATCCGTGCACAGGGGCATTTAGCACGCCTCGCTGGAGCTCTAGCACTTCGTCCCGGATTCCTCGTACGGCGTCCGGAATTACGATCGCCGTGACGCCGGGGGGGATGGTGCGGGTGGGTTTTGCGAGGAGTAGGAGTGTTAATCGACGCTTCGAGTGCTGGATACTTGAGCGTCATCGTTTCACAGATTCTCGCGGTCGTCGACATCGCGGATTCTGTTGCCCCTTGCGCTAGTCTGCGCGCATGCGCGTTGCTTTATTAAGGATCGGCCTCGCTTTCGCAAAGGGAGCCGAGAATTTTTAAATGCCTCTTTTACGTTTACAGTATCTTTGTTTTTTAACGAAGCTTACCCGGGATGCCGTGACGATTGTGTCGAGTAACCGTTCCCTTTGAACTCATAAATTAGTGGTATAGCGATAATTATAGATACATTAGTATGGCGATGTATTTATTTCATTTTTAATTCTTCGTGTTCGTCTGATCGGAGTACAGTTTAGCACACGTTAGCACACGTTTTCTTAGATTGTTAGTATTATAAATGAAAATTTGCTTTATAGTACGTAAAGCAGCAAAGTTTTTTCGCTTCACTATCGTTGCATTTTCGAAGTTGGTATATTTTTATTGATGTGTGTTTAACCGAGAAATTAATATTTGGAATATTTCGAGAAAAAAATTGTAACACGTTATAAATTAAGTTATCCGCATTTAAAAAAAAGCAATACAATATCTTATTTTACTCCCTCATATTTTTGCTCGTTATCGTTATCATTATTTTTCTTTTTTCTTTGACAAACATTGCATTAACAAACGTATTTGGCTATAAAAGTAAGATAATAGATCCTACACGAGAGCTACGATTTACGGTCCAATTTACCGAATAAAGTACATTGTACTATCAGAGCAAAAGCTGCCATCAACAAAACCTTGTACTTAAGGTACTTTACGATTTCGATTTTCTAGTTTCTCGTTCTTCAATTGTATTTTACACTTTTTTAATATTCATTTAATGCTATTTCTGTAATGATGTATATTTTACCGCTGTTGACGATTGTAACGAATAAAAGCGTATGAAATAAGTAAAACACAACAATTAAAGGATTTTTAAGAAACTATAAGTATGAAATTATTGGTCAAAGAATAAAACCTCGAAAAAATATATTAGTATTAGTTAAAGATATTTTATAGCCGAATGAACAAAACGGATATTCACTTTTTCGCGATGATCACTGCTTATTTTAAATCTAATCTAATAAATCACTCTTACTTTAATCTCAGTTTTGATTTTTCAACTTTCCCACTATAATTTTTATTATCAGTTGTATTCAGACTTCCTTTACATAATCGTCTCAATTTAATTGACAATATAAGATGAACCACGATGTTTTCTTTTAAGGGTATTCAATAATTTTTTTAAACGTCTAATTACGATGTACTATATTTATTTCCCATATATTTTTTAAATTCAATATTTCGAATGTACACAGAACTCGGAATAATATTCGAAATATCTCCTTAACGTTTTCTTTAATTTTTATCTAGTATTTATTATTTGATCCCGAATATACAAATACATTGTTGAAATTCTTATTAGTATTGTTCATCGTATTCTATGCTTGACTTACGGGTAATTCTGTACTTATTTACGAAATAATACATGCAAAGTATAAATTTCACATTTCCTTTTAAAATTGTTATCACAATTATTCATGTATCGTTTCTGCATATTTTAAGCAGTTGACGAATTTACTAATTAGAATAGAGTCTGAAAATGACATACGCTTATATTATTCGAGTGACTTTTCTCTCGAGAATTTTTCCTTACCATAGAAATCTCAAATGCCTCTTACAATTCTCCTCGTTGAAGAAATACGAAATGCTCCAATAAAAGAATATAACAAAACCACTAATGATTTGAGATGTTGAAGTAACTTTCAATTTCTTACTTGTAACATAAATTTACTGATTTTTCAATGCTTATAAAATTTTGTAGTTTTAATTATTTTTGTAATTGAAAATAAATTTTTTTATAAAAAATATCAGGCAAAGTAACTCCCGTCCGATATATATATATATATATATATATATATATATATATAATATTTAGTGTATAAAATCTACGAAAAACTTAAGTCATATTCCACATATATAATGTTCCATAGTTTTTGGAATAATGCTATTAGGATTGGAATAATGCGAAGTTCTATTACACGTCATTGAAGTACACGAAAATTATATTAGAAAATTTTCTTTCAAAGAAACGAATGAAGACTTAACGACAATTTTCAAAATATTTTGTTATATTTACCGAGACAGGGAAGGAATGTCAAAAAACATAGTTAATTGAAAAATGAGTATTATGAAATCGAATGAACACAAACCAGTGCTTAACAAAATAAATACGAGAATATATGAAATGAAAAACAAGCGATATATCACAGATCCCAGTACCCTAAACATTTAAATAATGGAGAAACTTTAAATTCAATTTAAAAAAAGGCAAATACTTTTCTTATACCAGTATTTATAAAAATAAGTATGATATTTTATTACTTATAGCATGTACTAGCTTTTTAAGAAATTTACTAATACTTCAAATATTCGTTTATTTCAAATAAATATTAAAACGCGCGTACCAGTTGTTATCTAGATCTGTGGTATGTAGCTCCTGCTAAGCTTCCAAAATTTTATTCGACTCATATCGACCATCGCAAAATATTGTCAAGTAAATCTGTAAGCAATTCTGCAATTAATATCGAATAAAATTTTACAAAATATTCATTACAAATTTAATTACAAATGGTAAACATAAGAAGCTTTGAAAGTAGCTAAAACCACATAAAACTTTGGAAACTGATACCGAAAGGATCAGTTTCTTTTCCGTCCCGCAGAAATTTAAGATCTCTCTTATATTCGATTGCGACTCAACGTTTACAGCAACCGTGTAAGCCACTGCACACTCCCACGCAAATTGGGATTTGCTTCGTTTCACGTGCGCTAGAGCCCGGCCAAGGTTAATATCGAGCAATGTCATTCTATTCTGCACGTACACGACCCAGACCATAAGACACCCGGATCATACTTCCCGTGTCGTCAGTCCGATCCAACAAGAGGACGAACCGTAGCGAGTGATTTCAACGCAAAGTAGACCCTGGCGTGAGCGCGACAATGGCAGGCGATTTCGATACTCGACAATACCGCGTTAATTGTAAGGCCAGTCCTCGAGGACCTCGTCTTCCTCGATAATCCTTTTGGTTTTTGAGGCTGTGGGGGACTGGATCGCGGCGAAAACCATCTCGGCCGCTGAGACGGAAGACCTTCTCCTGGCAGACGCTCGTCGTATCCGAAGTACAAGTCGGTCTGTGTGACTGGCACTCGAACATTGCGTTGGGAATTACTGGGTTTATTGTTTCGTTGCTCTGATGGCAATTGAAACAATTTCCCTTCGAAATATAGGAATTTATGTAGATTATGTTTATTTATTGATTGATGTTCAGCGACTAATAATTCTTTTTCATTTTTTTTATAGGTCACCAAGACATAGTGTGTGGAACACCGAAGTAACTTTTGGTACTAAAGATTTAACAACGGACTAATAATTAACAACCAATCGATATTATTTAACTATGTCGTTACATTGTCCCGTCAAATAACCGACCTGCACATAAGAACTTGCATCTTATTACAAAAAGCTTAAATCTCAAGAAAAATATTAATAATGTACAAAATTAAATAACATTTTCATTGTTTTAAAGTTTTTAAAAGGTCAATCATAAGTTGTACGAAAATCTGAGAAAGTTCCAAAAATTTAAAGAATATTAATAATTGTATAGAAATCAAATACAAATATTCACGCGGTGGCTCATTGGAGTTATCATTAAAGTAAATTAGTCCGTTGGCTTATGCGTGTAAAACTTATTTAAATATGTAGTTTAATATTCCGCGATGTAAAACGATGTCTATAAGTTATTTTTTGAATTAGAATTATTCTTTTTCGGACGACAGGGTAATTTGTTTTTTACTAATAAAATGCGGTTTAAAATTATTTTAAACCGCAAATATTATTATACTTTTTTAATTAAGCCTCGAAATTATCGGAAAATCAGAAAATCTATACAGGATTACAGACGATCAAATGTACTTTAAAATTTTTTCTAATAACTTAGCAACTTAGCATCATTTATAATTACATAAAAATACCGCTGTTGTAACACACATCTGGGAAGGATAAATAATAGGGCGCGTTTCTAAATTTTTATTTTTTTCGAAAAAAACGACAAATCTAAAGTCTAAAGTCGAATGAATCCTGTCCATTGAAATCAATAGGTTTCTTTGGACTAACGGGTAAAGAAAAAAAGAAAAACAAACGGAAACGACAGCGCGCGTAAGGAAATGACGTCGTGGGTAATGTAGGACAGTGCGAAAAGAGGTCGAAAGGAAAGATTCCGCTGGCTGTAAGTGGAATCCGCTTGGCGCGTAATCAGTCGTCCGAGGACAAAAGGAAGACGACGGAGGCGGACGTCAAACTCGGAGGACTCGAGGCGTCGCTATTCCCTCTCGAGTGTACGTTTCTTGAAAATTTGAGGGAGGTCCTGCTTTTCTATTTTGCTACGTGATTTCCCGACGTTCCTACGAATGTATTGGACGATTATACGAATCAGCTTCTTCGGCGAGTTCTCCTACGATATCAATAATAATAAAAGCTTTGCAACCCGCGGCAACAAATACTGCTATAATATTAGGATTCTTGGATTCTTGAAAATAAATTATTGTCGATAAAATAAAATAAAGAAATGGTTAGTAAAATGATAAGATGTCTCGATAAGTATGAAATTAATCTTTGCCGTTTTTCAAATTTTCTATCGAAGTCCGTGATTTTAATTCAGAGGGAAAATTTTTTTAGTGTAATTGACGTTTTATACTCGAAGAAGTACATTATTGGTAGCGCAAGAGAAGATTGTTGCTTCAAGCGAGCGCGCATTTAGTTTGGAGAGCCATATTCGTTTAGAAATTTTCAACTGAAACAATTAATAATTAAATGATAATTCATAAATGTAATTAAACACGAACTTTTTTGAAGATATTGGAGTGATGAACGTACGTCAAGAGTTACAATTTCCAGGTAGAGTAACTCGTAATTGGATATTCGATTATTTTTCTAATAGTAAGGATTGGAAGAACACGGTTATTCAGGATTCTTAGTAAAATATATTTACTTATTTCTCCTTCCATGTTTGTCGGTATAATATTCGTAACCTTATAAGCACGTATTCAAAATTTGAAAATTATATCATTTTTTAGTGCTCTAACAGTAATTCAAAATCATTTAATGTGAAAAATATTGAGCACTTAATTGTATTTCGAAGTAGATAAGATAGCCGTTTGGTCAAACGTGAATGACTTTATATTATACTCGTTATATCGCTTAAAAATATCCTGACAATAGTTATTAGAATCCATTCCAATGTACGTGGACGAAAAATTAAAAAATCTTTCTTGTACGTTGTTCAATACAAAAAAAAAATATCGAATGAAATGGTAAGTTTGATAAAACTCCAGCCAATTTATGAAAAAGTATATTTCACAACCTACGTTTTTGTAATTCGAGATAGTTGCTTATTTTCGTAGTACGAAAAAATAAACGTTTTATTGGAATCAGCAATAATTCGGTAACTAATTTCCTTTTCACGGAGTTAGATAAAGCACAAAAGTTGTATTCGCTTACAATGTTAAAGTGAATACTGGTATCGCGTGCGACAATGAAACGTCGCGAAACGCATATGCGGCAGAATGTATTGGAGGGCGGATTAGATAAGGTTGTTATAAGTATATGCACGAAACAAAAAACGAGAACTGGATAGACAAAACAACTGGGCAGTCGACCAACCGGAGATTAGGACAGCTTCCGCGACAATTTACGATAAGGAACTTTACTCAGAAACGACCCATTTAGCGATTAGCTTGCGTTACTCGAGGAATAAACTGATTAGCCCTTTAAATTTGGTGTTATCTTTATCCTTGACCCATACTCCCCACACGGATGACGAACCCGTATACGTACACCGGTAAAACGGTAAATGACAAATTGTAAAAATACACCAGACGAAGAAAACCTGTTCAAATACCAGAAAAGTAATATTTTAAAGGCTTGGCAATACATCGATTATCATTGTAGTGAATTATATGCGCTCGAAAGCCTTATTAAAGGCGTCTGTAACATCAAGCGGATATCCGCAGTGAGTAGAGTGTTTGCGTCAATGGATCAATGACGTCATCGGCGTACATGCCTAAGTAATCAGATAAAACAGGTACTCCAGATTTCAGTCTTCCAATCTGCTGCAAGTCCTCTTTTTCTCGTACGAAATTTCGTCGCACCCTCCGATATTGCATTGCCAATGTGCATGTTATAAGGGCCGTGTAACCTTTTTCCGTGACGATTGACAGTATAATAGATAATTCTCGGTTTAAAACTCTTTTTCCCCTACAAACCTTTTTCACTTATTTTAACATTTATCAAAGAAAAGTACATCGAGCTTCAGAATTGATTTAGAATTCCCTTTAGAATCGATACCTCGGCATCTAAAAATAGGTTTTATGAGAGCAAATATAAGATTTCCGTCCTTTTAATTACCAATTACAAATGCAATTACGGATGTCAAAGGTTGTTTCTTGAAAACATCTCTTCTGATCTGCATTACCTCGAATGACAGTATTTGTTCGTTGATTTGTTTGCTTATTTCGAAACCATCAACTGGAAAACGATCTACGCCACAACTCAATTCTATTGGCATGAAAAACGAATAGATTGTTTTCCAAGTGTGTTTTAATGCAGGAAAAATATATTATTAAATAACGCAAATAAAAAGTCTTTTCGAAGCTGCACAATAATGCTAATTTCAACTCTTTATTTTTAGGCGAGAAATCTCAAATACCGACACAATCTTATTCTTGGATATTCTCACGATTTTTCGAGACAATTCGAATGGTCCCTCACCGATTCCATCCCCTAATTTCATCTCGATATCGCTTGCGATTTTCCCTTGCAAATAGACCACGGAGTCCATCGATCCCCGAAGGCTACGTCTGCATCAGCAAGAGCGCGGAGTCACTGGAGTGCGTCGGAGTGAAGCAGTCCACGTACCCGCCGAAATTAGATTCGCCGAGGATTTTCGCGTGCGTCAGCTCGCGATGACGAGAGCCGAGAGGGAGGATAGAGAGTCACGAGCTCCTTCCGGGGAATTTTCGCTCCTGAGGAGAAACAGCGACATGATTATTGAGATGGTAGTCTGTGATCGCTGTCGTCTGCTTTTGCCTTGAATGGAAAACTCGTTTTAATCAGTACTCGCGAGAAACTGTAAAACCAAACATTGGTAAGATATGAATGCTGGTATTCAGTTGCCACTCGTTCGTTGAGTACATGTCGCTGATCTCTGCTCGATAATTCTAGCCGAATGACAAATTTACAAGATATACGTGCCAGCATTTCATTATGCCATTCAACTTAATTAATAGATAAATATATATATGCGCATACTTTAAATGGTAATAAAAAATCAACTGATTTGAAGAACGATTTATATTTCTGAGGTATCGGATATCAAATTCGAACATTCATTTATTCCTTCATTAAATCTTATATACATGTATCTGTATCTATTAGTATCGAAAACCTTACTGTTGTTCATTCGTGAAAATACTAAGTTGAAAAAACAAATTTCGCATAAAATTAAATTGAGCAAAAATTTTTTAGTTACCTATGTCGTTGGTAATATACAATTGATGTTGTTAAAAAAATAATTCATTGTTGTACAAATGTATTTAATGTATAAACCTTAGCTATTAAAATGTGCAAATCATTTTTGCACAAAGACATTTGTATTCTAAATCGACGCTTCTTTTGAGAATTTTCAAATAATATGTAGCGATATATTAATGCAAGGATTAAGGAGGATTCTGAGGAACTTTTTATAAAATCCTAAAATGTATTTTTTATTGCAATAGATAAATTACACCAGCGTGATCCATTTTAATACATTATTTTATAAAAATATTCTGCTAGTTTTCTTTTAGCACATTCAATAACAATTGATTTCAATCTAAATGTAAGGCATAAAAAACGCAAAATGTGTTTTAAAGAAACGAAAGAAGATCTTAAACTAGCGAAGTGTAAAATGTATTAAAAATATTGATTTGCTACAAAGTAGTACAGATTTTTCAATCGAGGTTAAAATGAACATGTATAAAACTACGAAACTTCTTAAACATTTAATATGTTAAATATAATGGTAAAAAAAAGTTGAATATAATATAATATTCATTTGTAATCACAAGTTTTTTTAAGCTGTACTTCTTGTACATATGATTTCATGTAAATGTAATCATCATACGAATATCGTTAATCGTCGACACATAATTATAACGAAGAAAGATGAGTATACTATTATGTTTTATCTTTTCTGCATTAATATTGTTCGATTGATATATTTTATCTTCTTCAAGACTTAACGATGTTGTTGTAACTTGAAAAGTTACACGAATGGAAGTTTTCATAATTAATGTAATATCTGGTCATTAATTCAACTGTGGTAAGTCTCTTGTATCATAAACCATTGGTTCGAAAAAGAAAAAATATTTCCAACGATTCTCATTTAAATACACGAAGATAAAAATCGAGTATACTTTTATTCCTTAATAAATTTCATACAATTTTTGAGAAAACGTGAAAGGAAACTGACATTTGTATAAAATAATACACGATGAAAGTCTTATTTTAATTAAAGCGAATATTCAACTTTCGATCTGTAAAATAGGGCAATGAAAAGAGTGTGACTTGCAGAATCTCTATTACGATTTCCCAGCATAATTACTTCAGCGTCATACAGCTGAATTAAAAATTTAAAACGTAATAATGCACGCCACCAATTCGATAATAAAAGATATTTTATTTTCGTTTGACTACTAAGTTCCAAAGTTCAAAAGCTTCGACATATCAGAATAATAAAAATATAACCGGATCAAATGGATTTTTCATTTATTCCTTTTTTTTTTTTTTTTTTTTTTTTTTTTTTTTTTTTTTTTTATATAAACCATGTTGACAGATAATATTGATACTGTCTCCATATTATGATCCACAGTCTCTCATATTATGCTCGCCCCTGCATATCAGCAGCACTAAAGTGATTTATCGAACGGTGTGGACTTCTACATCAACTTCTTTGAAATAAAAGTCGGAAGGGGTAGACTTGATTTCACAGTTTAGGGTACCTTAAAGTACTACTCTTATCCTTTGTTTTGCAAAGCCAATAGTCTCGTTACGAGAGCAGCTCCCTCATTAAATTCGCAAATTGTAATCAAAAGAATATCTCAAAAGAAATCGACATCCAGCTACAAAACTCGTGGACAAGTCCAGCCGGATTCCCCGACTCTCGTGTGAAAGTGCGCGCTTGAAGGCGACGTAACGGGGCCGCCAAGTGCGGACGTTTCGAGGCTGCCAGGAGAGACGATGCACGATAAGCACGCTCGCTCTTCTTTCCCTTTGACCTCACACACCAACATACACCTACACCTGCTCGCGCCTTATCCTCTCCACGCGCTCTCGTTCCCGTTGGGGCGATCCTCGAGTGGCGCTACGAACACGCCGGAAACGCGCGATTATATTTCACGACAGATCGTCGAATTGGACGATCGAGGGTCGAATTGGCGACCCTTTTGAGGGATACAGCCAAACAAAAAGGCCGAAGCTTTGGGACACTTACCGAGCGAGGAAGGCTCTACCTTCCTTGCTCCAGATGGGCTCTAAAGATGGATGAATTTCGATGGACGTCTTCCTCTAGCGCTACTTTGTTATTCTTTATTTTTCCTCTTTCGGGTGATCTGCGCAGACTTGTTTTTTTGTACTGTTAGGCACAAGAAAAAAAGGGTAACTGGACCTGATCTTAAGAAATCAAGATTATCTCGTTACAGATCAACGTTGGCCTCGGGTACATCAAATTATTATAGAATAAATATTAAAAGGAAAATCTTAGTTTTATTTTGAAATACTTGGCTATTATTTAGCCAAGTGTGAAGAAGTGTGAAGAAGTGTGAAGATTCGATAACCTCTCATCAAGATGTCAAAAAGAAAGATGTAATTGGATACGATAAATTGCGACTATTTCATAAGTTTATCCTGAACATTATGTATTAATCTTCTAGATGACGGTTACAGCAATTAAGCATTAATGCTGTGCACCCTTTTACAATTGTATGCAAATCAAAATTTAACGATGAAGCGTGTGGACGAAATTCATATGCACGTAAAGCTTTTCAAAAAAGCTTACGAATATCCACTGATTTTTAATCGAGTTTAACGAAAGCTCAAAAATAAAAAAAGTATGATTCTATTGATACTTTATAATTGCATTGGTTCGTTTCACGATTTTATTTAAAATTTAGTACGTTTAAATAAAAGAAAAGAAAACTGATTGCGAATTTTAACATGAATTTGTGCGAAGTAACATCTTGTTAAACGTACTAATGTCTGTTGTACACACTTATCAAAATAAAAAAAAATATTCTATAAAAGCGTTCGCTTTGAATTTTGCATTTTACGCAGTTAATGTTCTACTTCGTTACATAACATTTTCCTTGGGTTACAATAGCTCACCTGTACGTTTCTGATCGATAAGTTTTAGTATTAAAAATTCTTCACGTATCTTATCCGGTTATTCGTTAATACACGATACACTGTGAAGTTTATATCGAAGCGCAGCATCTACACCTGAGACAGTAGATGTGAAGTAAATTTGTGCCTCGCATCTATTATCAGCCATTCTTACTTGGTCAATGAACCTCAATGGTTGATTGTAACGTAATTTTATCACGAAACATTAGATGTCTAAGCAAATATACTACAGTAAATTTGAAAAGTTTACACCAGTTGTCGGTTCTTACGTAAGAGTTAATACGAATGAATTTTTTTTTGTATCTACAACGAATCCACAAATATGCACTGAAAATCGATATTCTTTTGATATCAATTCCAAGTAACTTTTAAAATCGATCGATTAAAACTACTCGAGAGCCCAATCTGATTTAACCAGCTTCGCCTGTATATAAGTTATGAAACACCTGAAATAATTTTTATTCGGTTACTGGTGTGTTTAATCTATATCGAACCCTCGTGTGACCTATCTTGGCATTGCATGTACGTGTGCCCACGCGTGCACTTTCGTGTCTTGTAAGGGTGTGTATATAAATCACGTACGATCTGTAGGGCAACCGTAAGTACTACGATGTGTACTTACCTAGTAGAGTAATAGTAATTAACCTATATATTGCCAAGACGTTGATTTTTAAATTCTTTTTTTTCACAATGTAAGGCTCATTATTAAAATTTAATTTTAAATTAAAAGATAATCCTGGGCAAGCAAGCGTGAATTTTTTAAGGCTTTCGAGGGTGATTATCGGTTCATTTTCTTTTGTTGTGTTCTTACGTAAAGAAAGACGAAAGTTGGCGAACGAAACTTAAGCGTATTTTTAATTTATTTAATATTTTAATTAATAGAATTAATTAATAGAATCATGCAACTTCGTATCAATTATAATTTACATTTTATATATTCTTTTACTTGGAAATGAAAAAATAAATCTAATTCGA
Organism: Wiebesia pumilae; assembly: GCA_018907045.1. Classification (NCBI taxonomy): domain Eukaryota; kingdom Metazoa; phylum Arthropoda; class Insecta; order Hymenoptera; family Agaonidae; genus Wiebesia; species Wiebesia pumilae. Next base: position 3,098,958 of record JACCHZ010000066.1, on the reverse strand, counting down.
AGATACTTGTTTTACTTACTCTTACGGTATAGAACTTGTATTATTACTTTAATATACTTGTCAACATTTTTGATAGTTTTTATATGTTTCAAAGATTTGTTATAATTATAAGATATTATTATATTTTAATTATTCGAACAAATTACTTAATATATAGGTTACATTAATTTATACTTACTTTGAATTTCCAGGCTTTGTGTAACTGAAATAAAAATCGAATAAAACAACTAAAAAGAATATTTTAGATAAATATAATTCTCATGAATATCGTGTAATACTGTTAATTAATTAAAAAATAAACATAGAAAATTTGTAAGGCATTATTTTATATCCGAGATAAAACGATTTTATATTATCATAGTGAATTATTCAATACAGTACAGTTTGTTTATTGTAGAATACATTTTAATAATTAAATTGTACATGTTAAAAAAATATTATTCGCTATAGCAATTTATCGATCAAAGTACAGATTATCTGCAGCGTTCAGAAGGTAAGCGATGTAGCGTACTGATTCTTAATCGAGATTATACCAAAAGATGGCGTTGTATATTTATTCGATTAAATGTAAACTAACGCAATTAAAGATCTTGGAATGATGGTAACTAATTCAGTATCAATAATTCCTGTCTTTATAACAATTTGTATTTTTTCATATAAAAAATATTCTTTTATTTTATGCGAAACTATATAAACATGTATTATTAAATTAATAATCAATTTTTATGAACACCATAAATTAAGTTCTATAGTTCTGAAATTTTAATCAATTAGAAATTTATATAATATTTTACAAACTGTTTTGTATTATATAAAGATAGTTAACAAGCAGTTTGTAAAAAAATTGATTTTATTTAGTTATACTCTTGTGCGTATTAATGAGTGTATGTTATACGCATACAAATTTGAGAAATATTTACCTTCTGTAGGTCATGTTACACATTAAAAATTACATGGTAAAATAATATCTTCAAACATTCTTAAGCAATTTTTTACGGAAAATCCGTTTCTCTTATTTTTGTACATGTACGCATAACTGTAGTTTGATTAATAATATTTCACAGACCATAAATGTAACATGCAATTCTGATTCGTATTTAAGCTTTTTTTAACTCTGAATAATTTTCTCACTTTAATATGTAATAAAAAGTACTAAATGTAAAACGAAAATTTACTTACCTCTAACCGATATGTATTTAAAAAGTTGTTCCCTTAATTTAAATGTAATTAAAAGAGTTGATATAAGAAGGAAAGGTAGAATCAAAGGTAGGAGTACAATGTTGAATGACAAACACATTACATTTATGTAGGATAGATGACATTTATTTCATTATCTTGTAACTATTGATTTATGCTACCGACGCTATACTCGTATAGATTACCTACAATTATGTCAATAATTATGCATGAATTCAAAGATGCGTGAATTGCGCGCGATTTTCTTGTACCGAGCCTATTTTCCAACCTCTGCAATGATTGAATACGTAACGACGACAAAAAAAGAAGCGATTGCACGCGTTTCGAGAGCTTTCAACATCCAAACACCACCGATGTTTCGGCCAGTCGTTAAATAGCGATTGACGATCGCGCAAGCATTTGCGGATAATACATCTTAGGGGGCGAATAGCTTGGACGCCATTTGTACGCCATTTTCTTTAAACTATACAAGTCTGTGGCACAGCATCGTGCGTAGATGTTTAACGACATTCGTTCGTCATGTACGTCAACATCGTGCGACACTAATGATTTCTATCCTACTGTCGTACGATATTTACAACTTCTCTCATATGGATCATATTCGCTATCGCCGATCGCTTTACGTGGATCTTTTTATTGTCCCTAATACCTCGGCTCCATTTCACGCACGTAACTGCTTTGAAATTGCATGCAGTCACTCTTAAAATTTTACAATAACCGCGGTTGTCTTCTCTGCGCTCCCTTCGCCGCTGATTTTTGTTAATCTCCAAAAGAGAGCTGATTTTTTCGATTTTTTCTTTTAACTAGGTCCCTTTTGTACCGATACGGTAAATCGATAAAGCAGATTCCGATTAATAAAAATATAATTTCATTAATAAAACCTTGAAAAGCAATGACTCCAATGAAACGCAGAGAAAATTAAATACGGTATGTATGTGTAGCTGTCGTTGGTAGTCGAGCCTTGTACCTTGTGACGACAAAGATACTTTTACTTCATACCATAAAGAAATGTGAAAAAAACGCATATTATTATCGACTGAGTGATGCACAATGTTCCTCTTCTCTTACACAAGCTTTGTTCGCATTTTAATTTTTACTTATTTAATGAATACTTATAGTTTTATAGACTTTCGTATTGTAAAAAGTTATAGATTTATTTGCAAAAATGTTACTCTATTGAATTTTCCGCCGTTGTTCAAGTACGTGGAAATCGAAGTGACAAATTGATTGTAAAAAATTTTACGTTCCATGCATCACTTAGTCTATATATGTATGATGTGTGTGTGTGTGTGTGTGTGTGTGTGTGTGTGTGTGTGTGTTCAATCGATTCACGAATTGCCATAATTCTTGCTTAGTAGCATAATTCTTAATCGCAATAAATCCTTGTCTTAACCTTAATAACTAATATAATTAAAATTATTATCGGTATCATCGTTATTATTATATTTTACCGCGTTTGGTACGAAGGAACATGAGACGGGGATTCTCCGAACATGAGCTCGATTGGAGCGATCGATCATTTCGGTGAGGTTTCGTCGCGGCACCGCCATCTGGACCTTTATTATTCTTTTTTTTCTTTCTTTTTATCCTTTTTCTAAAAAACAAAAATTTATTTTACGCGGAGCGAGTGGCGAATCCCGTCTTTACGTCGTCTCTTTGTGGCTGTATCGGGGGACTATTATCATGACGCTTCGTTTTAATACCTCTTAATGCCTCCGAAATATCGAAGCTGAGCAAAAAGTAACAGGAGGAAGAAATTACGTCCGATAAAAGCAATTGCAATTTCGAATTGCACTTTATGTATAAAATAATTTTAATACCTTTGTTGGTGTTATGAGGACAGTGTCGCAAGTTCGCGACTTATTGTTTCCGCGTCGAGATCAATTCAATTATTTCAATCAATTAATCGCCACCAGTGCGTGCGCCACGCAACTTTAGCTTTAGTTTAGTCGTATCCAGGGTACATTACGAAACGAATTTTCTTTATAGCTTCTTTTTCTATTTTTATTTTAATTTGAGATCATACACATATAACACACTAATAATTAAATTTAAAATATTAATATAGTGACTTTTATCGGATGTGACTTGTGATAAGAATTACTCTTTGCCAAGCTACGACCAAAGTTGAAACTCGCGTTGTGCTCCAATTCCACTTGAGTATACAATCAAACTACGCATAATTGATAAAAGTAAATGAATATATATATATACATACACACATACACATACGTACACACACACACACACACACACACACACATCGCTTCTCGGGGTTGATGCGACGAACATAAGCGCTAATTAAAAATTACCATTATAATACGCGAGTGGTTAATCACGTTCAAAATGTGAAGTATCCATGAGGTTCCGTCGTAGGCGTGCAGGTTTATAGCAATTTTTAAAATTTTCCGCGCATTTACGTTCCCTCGCGTGGAATTATTGAATCACTCTACAAAACTTAATACTCTGACAATAGCATTATTGATTTTGATTGACTATGATACAGGGGAGGGAGGAGAAAAAGTAGGACGCGGAATGTGCCTCCCGTCAAAAATTCCCAGGTGGCCTCTTTCTTAGGAAAATAAAATCCAAGGAATATAATAAAGTATAATAAAATCTTACAATGAAGAGCGAAAAATTGCACATTTCTGTAACATTATTATTAGTAGTATCGTTATTAATATTTATATTTACTTCTCATACTAATTATTAATATTATTATTATATCATTAATATTATCGTTATTATTATTATTTATTATTTATTAATAAATGACGACTCGTTTTTCGAAAAGCACTTCGAGTGACGGGAAATGGTTCTTTACAACATAATCCGAGCTATAGCTTACAATTTTAGAAAAGTGGGTTTGTTCTATAAAAAAACCAGGGCTCCTCCATCTTCTTTCGACTAATATCATAGCAGTTGTCTTTGCTTATTGAATTCGTTGATAACGGCGAACACTATTCTAGCAACGAACGCTTTCACCGACACGCGTGCACGTATTAAAAAACAACCGAGTCCTCGTTAATTTATTTCAAATATAAATATTCTTTAACTTTTACTTTTTAAAATCATTCTTTCCGAGCTTCGGAACCCTCGCTTTCGTATCCAACGAAGTTGTACGAAAATCAAATACGAAATCAAACACTGTAAGTGTCATAAAATTTTCATATTTATAAGAAAGAGAGAAAAAACGAGAGAAATAATGTACACAACATAAATCTATCTGCATAAATATAAATGTAATAAAAGGAAACGTAATAGTATTTTTTCCACCAATGGGAAATAGTTATTTAGTACTTTCTGGAAATTTTCAACGGGATCGTCTCGCTCTGGGACGTAACACGCCTTATATATACCAGTGGTACCGCAAGTTTCGCATTTTTAAATATCGCTTATACCATTATCGAAATTGTCTAACGCGGTATTTTGTTCACTGGCCAATCTCCTTTTCGCGTATTATCGAATCGTTTTACCTCTTTTCTTAACCGACCTGCGCTCAACTCCTTTTTACAAGATGTCTTATAGCTCTCTGTTCAGTTTATAATCCATTTACGAAACGAATATTTTCCGACCATTCGAACCATAGAGAAAGTCTCTTTACTACTTGAAATATTTAATTCTTTTCCAACTTCTTCCAGACAACAACTGACATTCCTGTTAATTGGCTCGGTCAGTTTGAGCTTTGCCAATACACATTCCCAAAATATATATTCATCGGTTAATGAAGCCTGCGTGATGCGCTGGCTCAATAAAAGAATGTTGATAAGTTGGCGCAAGGTTTTTCTGCTGTTTTAAAACTTAGACATTGTTTAAAAAATCTTTTTATACATCTAAAATCTTAATTATTTAAAATTAAACTATTTTTACAGATACATTAAAAAAAGAAGCAGAAGATAGAAGGAATATAAACCTTATGCATATTTCCTCGTAAAAGCAAAATACCGACAATTGAAATATTATTTCAATTTAGTAATCAAACATGACTGCCTTTACTCGTGAATTAATTACACATATAAATTTGACGGTAGTGTGAAAATATTCGATTTCGTATCCGAATTTTACTTTCATCACATTTAGAGAACGGTTTACTGATATACAATCGCATGAAGATAATCACATATACATTCATTGAACGGCTCTGGACCTAAAAATATCACTAGTTCGATTATAAAACATTGACTCCACTTAAAAATTAAGATCAGGGAAGACACTACAAATGGCGCATAAGTAATTTCAGCCACATAACCTATCAAATTTCATTTATAGTCTTATTAATCATAATGTATCTGACGACGCAAAGTTATATTATATTTTTAGGCAAACATTTATATAATTTTTTAGGTTATGCGGAATGAGACGACATCGGCGCCATCTGACGTAATCTTGGGCAGAAATTTTCAAGCGGAGTCGGGTTCCATATATGATTATTATGTACTATTTAAGTAAATAGTTCATATATTTTCTTTATATTTCAATCTTTAAAAAAAAGTACTGAGCACGATGTACGTCCTAATTGAAAAACTCTAAAACTTTTAAGAAGTAAAGATTGACGACCTTATAAAATCTTTTTTTATATTCCTTATTTTTTAATGCAATCACGCCGACGAGTGAGAAAAAAAAACAGCAATAACGAATGAGATTCCCTGCCAGTATTCTTATCGTCTGCGCTGCTTTAACTTCTACGAAAAGAAGGCCGAAGGAAGGACTCGCATTTTTGCTTATTGCGTGATTTTTTCCTACTTATGACTCATCGACTCGTCACGATTCGGCAAATGAACCGAGAGGCGTAAGAAAATGCTCGTTTTCTGATTCCTTTGACTCATTCTTCACCCTGCTCTGCTCTTTCGCTTGCCTTCTTTCATATATTTCATTTTTTCTTTCTTTAATCTTTGATCAAATCGCTAACCTCACTGCGAGAATGTGAAATTTGGTCTTTCTCCGAGGTCTCTCCGACGGTTGGCCGTCGCGCGAATTATTGCATGTAAAAATCGGGGTGATCTGAGTCCTTCTCAAACCTCTTGGCCTCCTCCTGCATGCTCTCCTTGATCTTGAGTATGGCTGCCGACTCGTTCTGATCCTGCGAACCAACCAACACCAGGCCGGTTACAACAGCCGCCATTCTGGCACCTTTCGGCCGAACCCCGTCGTTTTAACCAGCATTTCTTTTTGTTTGCGTATTATTGCCAACGGGGTTCCTGTGCCTATTTTCTCTGTTTCTCTCTGTTACTCTTATTAATGAAATGTCGCAGCGTTTCACCAAGATACGATCACTTCTTTTGCTGAGATGCTTTGCTATATCATTCAAGTTTCATGTATTTTTTTTTTAAACAAACTTACAACAAATATACTATTAATTCACACACTAATTTACCGAGCGAGCTGAGATCCTTTTGACTAGATAAGATAATACATTCATAGAAACAAATACTTTATTTATATTTTTCATAGGGAGTTCTGCCTTTACCGGCACTTTGATTTATTGATTAATTCATTGATTCAACTTACAGCAATAAATACAGATAATACAAATATATTTTAGCTAAATAGAAAATGCTTTTTATTCAATATTAAAATACTTTATTGAATTAAATTTGTTAATTGGTACTTATTGAACCAGGAATTAACGATAAAGGGTTCGTTTCAGAATAATTCAACTGTAACATTCAATAATTCAATGTGTACGGCGTAGATGAAATGTAAAACATATATGTAACACATCAACTTCATTGTCACGCGATAAGTAAATCGGAGCATTATTAGCTTCAAATGATAAATTGGCGAAGATACATAAGAAATATTGTAAATTGTAAAACAACAGTTTAAACTAAAAAATAAAAATGTTAATTAATATTTATTGTAGCCTGATTTTCAGCGGGATTTCGTATTGTATAAGCAGTCTTCTATTTAAATACATTTTATCTCTTATTTAGCTCTTGTTCGGTAAAGTAGTTTAGCATTTCCTTAATATTATAAAAAAACTGAAGCTTCGATCTTGGGTTAAATGCTGGTCTATACTGGTGTTGGAAGAGGAACTCGATAATCCACAATCTAATGACTCCTAATGCTACATGGTAAAGCGTGAAATAAAAAAAGCTACTATTCACTAATGATACACGTACAAAAATAATAATCTTATATTATGTGAGTCTGCAATTACCGACTGAGCAATTACCTTCACTTGATTTTTTATGATTATGTATTTTATTTTAGTTTAAATTATTCTTACCTGGGCCATTGATGACTTGTTTCTATTAAATTATATTTAATTATACATATAAATAAAACAATACAAAGTGATCCGTTCAATTTTTTAACATTTAAATGTAATTTTTCCTATGTTTTTATTAATAAACCAACAGAACAAATTTATGCATTACAAACAAATCCAGCTGCTCAGTCAGTAAACATTCCTTTAAATTAAACAACTATAAAAGTCATATTTACAGCAATAAAAAGTATTCCCTCGAAAATAATAGTCGCATTTTTTATTATCGTAAATTAAAAAGAAATCATAATAAAATGACTGTTTTTACTACACAAAACGAAAATACTTATTCAAGAATAGGCATTCAAACTTAAACTCAAATTACTATACTATAAATAAAAAAAAAAGGATAATAAATAGAGATACGTAAGTAAGACAAAAATAAAAAACTCTGTTCCTTTAATGAATACTCGGCTCATGATATTTGTGACTCGAATCCCGTTCCAACACCGATTTAATAATACCCCCACTGACATATATATATATATATATATATATATATATATATATATGGCAGTGGCTGTGCTTTGGCGGGGCTCGAAAGGAGACACAAAACACGTGTGCGACTTGTGTGTGGATGAAGAAAGAACAAGGATTAACTGGGAAAAAATGATAATATTTCTGAATCAGGGTGCTCTGACCCACAACACATGGACGTCGAAATGAACTTTGTAGTTACAATGTTTGAAAAAACAAATTTTTAAAAAAATTGTAGAAAAATAGAAAAATTCTTTGCAACCTCTTTCGCTCTCTCTCTTTCGTCTGCCCCCCGCGCACACACATACACTCACCTCGCGATTGTTAAAAGTTAACATGTTTAAGCAAAAAAATTATTAATCATTACTATTGAATGGAAAAAAATTCATGTATGATCGACAAGATTTCTCACTTCGCAAACAGTCCGCAATGTTTTTTGATATTTACTATGATTATCATTATCATTATCATCATCATCAACATCATCATCATCATTATTAACATTATTATCATTATTATTGTCTCACGCATCCATGTGCTACAGGTCAGTACAGGCCAGTACTATATACAGCTACCAGAACCTTTTACTTGTCGAGTTTAATGCTTTTTGAAAATGTATAACTTTCACGATTAAGCATTCATTTGTCGCACAGACAGCTTTTGTATTTCTAATGTTATATCACCGTACTTTAGGTATTAACAAAAATTCTGTATTTAAATAATGCTAGGATAAATTTGATATTGTTTGACAATCCTAAAACACTTATCCATAAAATAAGGTTCGACTATTTTTTTAAAACAAACTAGGAAATTAAACGCTATAATAACCGAGATAGTAGTCGTAAGCTTGGAAATAATGTTTTTTTCTTTTATTTTTATTTTAGTGGAAACCTGGGAATTTTTCATTTTGAACACAATCAGAGATACAAGCAATGATATTTGTAAGAATAAAAATAATCTTTACTTTTTAATCGACCGAGGTACAGAAACACAAATTTTATTCTTCACAAACATAAAAATTTCAACATCCCATCAAATTCACTTTGAGCTACTGTTTCAGTTACGTGCATTTTTGTCAATGAAAAAGATCGTTAAAAAAAGAAAAGAAAACAATGAGAAAAAGAATCACTCAGCTGGGTAGCCAGTGAATGACTAGCGTTGAAACGGCTTATTTCTTCAGTTTAATTTGAATTTACAAAGTTGAACAGTTGATTATGAAGAAACGAAATACGCTGGTTGTCTGTGCACGCGAAAATGTAAGCATAGGAATGGCAGAACTGTGCACTTTAAATAGAAAAAAAAGAAAACAAAAAATAAAAATAAAATAAAAATAAAAATTAAAAAAAAATTGAACGTACAAATAATGGCAAAAACCGATAGAGACCGGTAGATAGTCATGTATAAATAGTCCGGTAGCCAGCACCCTGCGGGTTCGGTTTTTGATAAATAAAAAGAAAAACGCAGTAGTCTCAGTGTAACAGGATTACATTTATTGTCTCGATCTCTCCCTTGGCATAGGCATATATTTGTTATCATATTTTTACGAGGCATATAGTATATTTTACAACGTGGGAGTACTCAAGTAAAATCATTTATGTTTAAGAGAAAAAAAATGAAGCCATGATGAAGGTACCAAGGCGCGTATCTTCATACCATGCGATAAACGGTAAATCATTATATATCTTAATTTGCTTAAAAAAAGACGTTTCATCCGGACGAGTAGCGACGAAAAATTATATATCGATAAGAACATGGCAAGAGATTGACTGGCAAGACATTTATTTTTTGTTTTTCTCGGTTTTCTTCTTCGAAGCTTTTTACGGAATAGGTTCTCCGTCACTTTTCGACAACGAAGCACGAACCTTGGAACCTAACAGTACTTTCGGTATCGAGTACACGATGCCGACGCGTTTTAAATTACTAAATTCACTTTTTTTTCATTTTTGCTTTTTCAATGTTATGTTCGCGCACCAGCGGCAAGCTAAGCACACCCCTTTCCGTTTATTAATGTAAGATTAAATAAAGATATGATAAAAGTACACTCTCGTAAACCGACACACTCAACGAAACTGCTTGAGCCTTATAAATCAATAAGCATTTATACAAGAGCACCATATTCAGGCTATAATGTTCACGACGAGAAGAAAAAGCGTGTAGATGGCGAGCCGCTGACACGATCGTACGAATCATCGTAGGGACCTTTTTTCCTTTTATTTTGTCTATTTTTCGCGGTTTACAAGTTCATATATCAATCGTCGATTAGTCGTTCTCATCGTCATCATCATCATTATCAACATCGCCACCATCATTATATCGACGTCGTCATCACCGTCAACATTATTCATCGTCATCGCCATCGTCATAATCATAATCATCGTCATAATCATCCTCATCCTCATCATCATCCTCATCACCGTCATCATAATCATCATCCTCATCATCGCCATTATCATCATAATCATCATCATCCTCCTCATCACCACCATCATCAGGCTATTCTCAAAGGTTAAAAGTAACTAATAGCAGCATAGCATAGTCCAGTACTGACCTATAACCACCTGCGGACGGATGGACTTCTTCGCTTATTATACATATTTTCGTTTCCGTTTTTAAATTGAGAAATCCTTCTTTGAAACATTCCCCACTGAATTTCTCAACATTCCATTTCTTATTTCCTTTCCTCTCTGTATTTGCTTACACACACTCAATTTTTCTTAGGTTCAGTACTCATACTGCCTATGTCCTTATATCCATATAAAAAATAGTAACGTTTCTATATACATCAATTTTCGTTTTATATGTATAGAGCATTCATCTAACACTTTATTTTCAAAAGTGAAGGAAAAAGAAAAAAAAAACAAACAAACAATTATCGAGCGGCAAATCGCGTTACGCAGCTGTTTAACACTGGTATTCAAAAAACCGTGTCGAAAGTAATAAATATTAAAATAAAAATCAATTACTTATCTATAATTAATTATAATACTTTAATATTATTTAGAAACTCATTTTAAAAGTAATCATAAATTCGTTCAAAAAGTTTAATTTTTCATTAAGTACTCTCATTGAATAATTATACTTATACGTAAGAATCTTATATTTAATTAAAATATAAATTTATATTGATTTAAAGATCTAATAATTTAATTAGGTATAAATGCCTAATTATGCTGGGTACTATTTTTGCGTGAAAGTTTCACCAAATGGAAAGAATTTTAATCATTGTAATTTACGAAATGAAAGTATTCAATTAGGTGTATGCATTGGTCATCAGGTACTTGATTATTTTGTTAATTGATAGAACATTGTTACGTACTAAAATTATTTTTATAATGTCATTGTAGTAACATACATATATATACAAATAATTTCTAAGCTTTTATTTTTTACGAATAAATCAATAAATTATTATACGAATCGGTTCACAAAAAAAAAAAAAAAAAAAAAAAAAAAAAAGAAAAAATAGTAAAAAAGCTGTTACGGCGGTTTGCCATTCGATTTTACTCACACAAGTCAATTTATCCGAGCGAACGTAGGGATAGTACCTAGGTGTATTGTTAAGTTAATTTATTTCCTTCCAGAGGAGACTAAGCTTTCCATTTGGCAAGAATCGCGACAATGTTTTGACTGGTATATTAATTGGGAAAGATGAAATTTTCTTGCGATTTTATAAATTACGTCTTTATAAAGAAAAAGCTAAAAATATTTTCTTTTCAAAAAGAGAAAGATATAATTACAAAGAATATATTTAAAAAGAAATACTACAAACACTTTCTTTTTAAAGAAGGAAGAATATTGTTACAAAATATATATTAAAAAATAAAATAAAATAAACAATAAAAATTGTTATAAGAATTATGCGTCCTAATCACAGTAGACTGGACAGTCACGAGCAACAGCCTTTTTGTTCACCAGGCACCTTAGCTTATGTTCTAAGTCGTCTTCTCAAATAAATATAGATAAAGCCTATAAGTACGATGACAAACTACGAATGACTTGAACTAATGACAATAAAAATTTATGATGAAATTTAAAGACATGACCTTTTCTATTAAATACAATACAATACAATACAAATAATATTCAAATGTGTTGCTCATTAAATTTCAATATTTAATAACCCTTCGGATTGTAGTCAGAAACTAATCAATTAGTTTTCTGACCATAATTTTGAAAGAACTATGAAAGTGTAATTTTTATTTAGATCGCTCAAGGAATTACTTTAAAAGTAAGAAAAGGGTCAATAGTAAAATTAAATAAAATACAAAAGCGTAAAGAGAAGATGTACGTCCAAGCCTAGTTTGGAACATCGTGAGTATTAGTAAAGCATAATACATAGTGTTGTATGGCGATATTGGCAAATTAAGTAATTTTAATCAATAAAAAATCCTGCGTAAAAAAGACTTAACCTAACCTAACCTTAAAGCGGGTAGGTGCAACTGACAACAAATGCAATAATAAGTAAAATGAGATGCCTTTTGTTCGTTCATCAAAAAACGCGCCAACAATCATTAAAAAAAATTAAAAGAACGATTCTCACTCGACTGTTTGCTTGTATTATATTTTGTGCATAATTAATTTGTAATTCAGAGGGGGATTAATTGGACTTGGACCATTTTCTCTTAGTTTCGCTAAATCCCTCACTCTCACTCTCTCGCTCTCTCTCGCTCTCTCGCTCTCGCTCTCTCTCTCTCTCTCTCTTTCTCTCTCACTCTCTCTATTTTTTTTTCACTGTTCCTGCAATATTTCGTTTTCTACAGACGTGTTCCTCCGCAAGTTGCGTCCTGGTTGCGATTCGTTTAAAAAAACTGTCGACAATAGAGAACATGCAATTTATGCGATTAAAAACTCTCTTACATACAAGCTCAAAGCTGCGATAAGTTTGTTGATTAATTTTATTCAGAATAAAACTCAAATTATACAACGCGTTATTTATTTCTGTCCCATAAGCTGAAGGGAATCTTGTAAGAGAATGGAATGAAACCAACCGTTATCAACAAGTTTCATAGTGCGTATTTTACTCACAATGAAAATATTTTATTTAAAAAAAGATGAAATTCTGAATTTGTATTATTAATTTAAACTAAAATATATTAACTAAAATTTTATATAAAAATTTAATACAAAAGAACATCAAATTTAGATCCATAATAAATGATTACTAATCATTTATTCATTAGCCTTAGTAATTTGAAAATGAAATATAATTGTAAATACTTACTGAGTCAATATTTATTGTTATTAGATATAACTTAATTGTCCAGCAACATTTACATATTCGTTTTTCATTTCATTTTGTGTATAATTTTATTGAGATATCAATTAAGAGTCTAAAAACAAATTTTTTCTTATTGGAAATGAATTTTTAAGATCTAATGTAATCTTGATATAGAGGAATCATTAAAAATGTAAATATTTATTTACAACCTTAAATTTGAAGACAAGTATAAGTATAAATAGCTCCTTTATATTAGAAAGTCAATAACGATGGATTCATTCGCGTTCTCAGAAGACTAGAAGTGAGTTCTAAAATACTTGATTATTACTTTTATTTCGGACTGCGTAAATAAGCATCCCTTTTAAGTTATGGATAATAAAAAAATGTGATTCAAGAGCTTGACCTTTAATAACATTAAGCATCGAATCAAAGAAAATCTAGATTTATTACATAAAGAGACCAGGTAGAAAAAGTTCAATGATTAATAATAACTTAGAAAAACTTCTAGCTTTTTAAAGACAAACTTTTAAACTTGTCACTATCAATGATCTATCAAGACGATGACTTTGATGCAAGTCCTTGAGACTTTAACTTATGTTATGCAAGATTTGGAATAGTATTTAAATCTTAATATAATTGAATCTCAAGTCAGCTTCTTAATTTTCAAATAAGAACTTTCTTTGACTCGGAGGCATTCGATGCAAAGGACGAATGCAAGAGCAATAAGTTATTGATGCGCACAGCAAAGTTAAAAAATGTATACTTTTAAAAAAGAAAGGAAAAAAGGAGAAATAAAAGAAGGATTGAAGTCTCCGAAGCACAGCTTCTGCAGCATGGCCCCAGCGAATAAAACTCCCAAGAACCTCGTAAAAGTGTATACCAAAAGAGGACATTGGACGCGATCACGTGCAAAATAAAGTGTATGGTATATCAGAGGACAGAGAGGTTATTAATCGAGCTGAGGAGTAGTGAGCAAAGGCAAAGATCTACTAAAAAAGGGGGATAGAAACGACAATAAATAAAAGGTAAAACTATATAATGACGGCGGTAGCTATGAGAGTGTAATAATAATAATAAAAAAACCACGATCACGATGTCTTTCTCTACATAAATCCGCTGATACTCACATTCTCGCCGGGTCCGCCGAAGCCACCCAGATTATAGTCACCCATGCCGCTACCGCTATCCTCCCTCGGTGTGCCAGGGCCACCGTTTGCCGGCGAGTTTTTCATGCCGTCGAGGCCGTCGCCGTTCAGTACTGGACCCATGGTGTTCGGGCCCATCGGACCCATCGGCCCACCTTCGGGGCCACCGCTCATAGGGAAGTCCTGAAATTTGTCAACTCTTTATCTGTGCTTCTTTCTATTATCGCGATGAGCCTCGCACCGAGTTCACTACGTTGGGCCGATTAACCGGCTCTCATTTTGCGTCAAAAGCGTTTTAAAAAAGACCAAAACAACTTTCACAGCATACTCGAAAGTTTTTGGAAATTAATTTTAATTCAATCGAAAAGCAGGTATTGCAAGACCTATTAAAATAATTGTGAATTAATGAAAACACGTACAATTGAAGGAATACTTTGATTTATGAAATACACATTTGTTTGTTGAAAAGAAGAACAATTAGGCAGACATTTTCATCCTGCAATAACTGTCATCGGATAAATATTTGCCAGCTCCAATTTTGGTATAACAATAAATCACAACTGTTCCATAAATCGAAGGCCTATTTGCGAGTGAATAAAATCTATTTATAGCGTTTACATTCTCGAGTGACATGTTCACGTGTAGAAATTACATTTTGAAGCAAATGTTATTAAGCTCGAGTCGCGCATCGTCATGAAAGTATCAATGTTCACAGATATATGAGATCGTGAGATCTTACGCCAGGCATGTTTCCTCCAGGTACAGGTTTCATCATCGTGTACATGTTCTCGCCACCGCTGTTACTGCTGTCCTGAGGACTGGGCATAATCGGCGTGCCGGGTCCTGGTGGCCCACTCGAACCCGGTGGTCCCCCATAATTACCAGGCGAGGACGACGAATAATTCATTGGCTGTAACATTAAATTATTGTTTACAAATTTGCTTTCGCTAAATGCATATTCATCTGTTTAAACGGACTATTCGCATTTTGAAATTTTAATGAATATCGTGTAATACGAAACATTATGTAGAGACATTTCCGACATTGTTAAAGGTCTCATTCTGTCTTTAAGAATTCAAATTCAAAATTCATATTTAAAGTCGCATTCAGGTAATTCTAAAAATTCTAAAAGCATTCTAATGCATGTATATTCAAGCCTTTCCTGTACATGTACTATAATTTTTAAGGACGCTAACATACAATGTATTTAATTATACATTAAAATTACCTGCTGTCATAGCTGTCTCAATGTTTCATGTAGATAATAAAATTTTAAACCTAAATATTTTAACGTAACTATTAAGTCTTAACATATATTGATAAAAAAATTAATTATTCTTAATATGGTAACATTATTATTAATTTTCAATTACACATTAAACATGTAATTTCATTCAAATTAAACATGTAATTTCATTCAAATTAAACATGTAATTTCATTGATAAACTTTTCTTTATAATCTGTTTTTCATTTAAATGTAACATTCAGTATTTCGATTACGATGATGAACCAAAGAAAAATTCAGTTCATTATTCAAATCTGAAATCAGACATTTCAGATTTCTTAATTCTAGTCTTCTGTTGTTGTCAAAAATTATTTAGATTTTAAATTATATCAAATAATGAATGAATATTCATCGTTAAAAACTAAATTTTCAATATAATTATGAAAAAGAAAAGTTTAATTCGTAGTATTAAATATTTACCCTAGAGAACTGAAAGTTAAATAACGGTCGTATTAAAAATTATAATGAAAGAAATGAGGCGACATTTTAGCTCCAACGACCAGTGCGACGAGCTAAACACTCTAACTAAACAATTAAGTTTCATTATTATAACAAGTCGCAATTGGTCATACTGTAATGTAAAGTTTGTCAAGCAATATCAAAATAAATTTTAACCAGTAAAGTGCAACAAACCTTCCAGTATTCTACAATGTTTAATCAGCATTTAAAAAATTATAACCGAATGGCTGGAAAAAACTATGGATACATTTTTCCGTCAAAAACAAAGCGAGAGTAAAATTATCCTGTTAATCACAGAAAACCGAGTAGACTACAAAAAGGGAAAAATGGATCAAGGCTAAGGTAAAATAAACAAACTTACTGTCGAGGTGTTGGGCTGCCACTGAGGTCTGCCTCCAGGCCCCGCCATACTCATGGGTGGCATTCCAGCCCCACCTGGGCCGCCGGGCGCGAGATTACTATTGGGCGGTGGACCCCTCAGACCGGGTCCGTAGGTCCCGGGGCCCATTGGTGGCATGCCACCCGGTCCGGCCCTTGGGTGGTTCATTCGTGGATTCATCGGGTTCATTCCGGGCGAGCCTAGAGAAACGTAAGGAATCTCGTTATTGGGGTCGACACTGACACACGGGTATGAGGACAACGAGTGCGAGTTACGCTCACTAAACTAAATGGCCTTTTTTCTTTATTGTTCGCTTTAACTAGTTGGCACCGGAGGTTTTTTCTTTTTTCGATTAATCTTTGTTTTTGGGACTAAAAAATACTAATACATTTTGCTGAGAAACAGAGTAAGATCGTTGGCTTGGCTTTACAGTAAAAAAGGATGTTGACACATCGGTAGAAAATATTTATATGCACTCGAGTTGAAATGTTGTGTTTAATAAAGCATAACATATCAGATTCTAATTTTTTCCGTTGAAAGGAAACGATTGCTGATTGATAATAAATTTTTTCTATACATTTTGTAATTATCAATGAATAATCGTTGTTTTCTTTTCGACATTCTTAGTTAGACACCGTGTACAACGCGGAGTTTAAAAATATGTTTGATATGCAATTGCTTCTTACGTGTACGTATCTATGCTATGATACTCGTTATATTTTGAAAATCTGATTAAGATATTATTACCAGATGCAATATTTATTAAAGTTAATTCTTTCACATGTAATGATAAATCCTTTGCATCACACTTTCATATAATGTCATCACAGAACAACTACAGTTAAAAATATTAGTAATATTAATAATTTTCAACAAGTTTATTTAAATCAATCGATCTTACTCTGTACGCATTATAGACAAAGCAAAGCAGCTCATTTTAGCCATGCTAGTGCAGCGGTGATCTTAACACAGAGAAATAAATATGGTGCAAGGCAGGTGCAGTATAAATCTAATATAGGTATGTATGAATCTACGTACATTTACATAAGCTGATCAAAAGATAGATTATTTAGTAAACATAAAACAAATTGTTGATAATGTCAGGTTTTAACACTTGCACGTCGAAGAATCCAAAGCACTAAGCACTACTTAATTAAAAGCTATGTTTTTATTTGTGCATGATGATAAGTATAATATTGGAATGGATGTAATTTTGGATTAATTCTGATCTAGATTTTTTTTAAACTGTGCATGTAAACTCAATTCTTATTAGAACGGCATGATAATACATTTATTGGCCCATGCTTTTACAAATTTCTTCTAATGCTATATAAAAAGAATGCACTCTGCCGTGTGATGTGTAAAGAGGATCTGTTATTCCGATTGTCCAGTAGAAATTTTGGAAACAATGAAATACTTTGAACAGACTTTAATAAAGTATTTGCAAACAAACTAGTAGTTTTTTTTTTTCAGTTCTAGTACCGTGGTCAAATATATCAAATTTTTCATATACACCTACAATAATTTTGCGAACAGCAAATGTAAGTCATACAAGTGTATATGGATGAAATGAAAATTTGGACGAAGAATAATTTGTTTCCAAACTGTATCAGTTTACAATATGTCTGTTTCATGCTCTAAATGAAAACGTATCTTAATGAAAGACTGATTTCTTTTTTGCTGATTGTGCGACGAAGCTAGTGCGTTTGCTTGCAAAAGGAATAATGTGACAAAAGTTAATGAAATTAAAAAAAAATTATAGAAAAAGATTGAAAACACTTAAATAAATGAATAACAAAGAAGGTGACGATAAGGCGGCAAAAAAGAAGAAAAAGATGATTAGTAATGAAGTAAAAGAAAAACTAAGAGATATTAAAAAAAGCCTGTTCTCTAAGTCATATCAATGTGATTCAATTTGCTGGGTTGCTTCCTACCTTGCCACCCTACAAATTCTCCAGCTTCGCCTGAGGAACACAAGAGCACACATTAGTACGGCAGGTAGGTAAGATCAGATCAATCAATGGCGAATAACAAAAAGCCTAGTTATTTATGCAGTGGCATAGAGAATTCTTTATTGACGCGCTTTTATTTTTATTCATTTTTTTTTCGTCAAAAATTCAAAATCTTTACTGCATAGGTAAAAAATTATACCTTTAACGATATTAAACAAATGACGCGGTATGAAAGGTGCATATTAAATTTGTAGATTTACTAAATATAATAATAATAATAATAATAATAATAATAATAATAATAATAATAAAAACAATAATAAACAATAATAATAACAAAAACGTGATATTTTGAGGGCATAAATTAAAACATACACACACACATATGTATATGTATATATATATATATATACTTATATGTTATCTGTGGTTGTACTTTCGTTAATCAAGCGCTTACTTCAAAACAAATCAAACAGTATATTGAACGAACAGTGAATAATTTATTCTTCTATATATTGACTTACATAAATGTGACAAAGTACTATTAATAGTCAATCGGTAAACCAAGTTCAAAGGAGTATCGATCGACTTTAAGAGAACAGAAACAAATTTAAAAGTACCACTGTTTTATATTTGCCACTAGACAGTTCAAAAACCAGTCCACTCCACATCACAGCAATCTAATCCAAATTTAATATTACTTCCTCAATTTATATTGCTGTGTGGTTTTTGATACGCATGCGTCTATAATATGCCATTCTCCTTTTTGCAACGCTTCTCAATGCCAAGAAAAACTTTGATCAACAATTACCATGTCCAATGACTCACCTTGTCTTGTTGGGTCCATGCTGTTAGGCATCATCGGCTGACCCGGTGGCTAAAATTAAAAGCACACGATAATTAATAATCATATCGAATGAGCGTACCTAGGCGCTTTATGCAAAAAAGTTTACTCGCAAAATAATACAAATAGAGCAATTGCCAACTTTCGATGATTCAGTCTTATTTGCTTAATCAATTTTTGTTCTAAATATATCAAATTATGACAAGCTTTAATTGATTTTAACTAAAATTTTTAATTGTTCAATTTCATCGTTTTAATCATGACAAAAACTTACTCCATTGAAGTCATTTCCCATCTGGGGCATACGAACATTTGGCCGAGGTCCTGCAGGATATCTTGGACCCATAAACTATAACAACAATCGATAAAGTCAGTTTGGATATTTGGAAGTAATAATTGAAAATGACTTCACAAAAGAGCTAATTTACTATTTATTAACCACCAAATAAGTAAAAGGCCAAATAAGCATTAATAATGTTGCCTGCCCTTTCCAGGAGATAAATCCAGTAATATAACTACAAGTTAAAATTGAAATTTTCCCGAATATCTAGTTTTATATTGTAGATACAATATTCTATAAAGAAGCTACAATATTATTTGTTTAGTTAAATTTTTTTTACAAATTATACGATGGTAATTCTTTTACCTATTACGTTCGATGATTAGAACGACTTTAACAAACTTGTATCCGTTATTTATTTATTTGCATAAATGCAACGATAATCAGAATTTTAATAGTTACTAAATTATAGAAATTTTTTTTCAAATTCCATTAAAAGATATTGCAACAAATTTATGATACTTTGATCAAAATTTTTCAATAAGTACTGCAAATTACTTGTAAATGAAAAATTATTATATTATTATTGATGAACAAGCAATGAAAGCTATTTGATTCGAAGTTACAAAATATCAATGTTTATGGAAAGACCATCTTGTATAAACGTTTCTTCACTTAAAAAGGTATTAAATATAAATAACTCATAGTAATATTTCAGCATAATTTCAATAATAATTAAGCCATCATTTTCTTTGGTAACAAAAAGTGGGGTACTATTATGGTAATTCAACTTAATACATTTTCAATCATTATTTAGCAAGGTTTTATTCTAGGTTTTTTATACATAACAAACATTCATTGTAACACATTTCACCAGGAATTCAGACAAGATGGCTAATTTCCCATAATCAAGACAAACCAAGGTAACAGCACAAAACTCAAAGAACAAATATCACAATTAATGTCGATATAAGAAGAGAGTCGACTTAGGCAATATATGGAATATATGGAATAAACAATAAATCACAAAGTAAACCAGAAGAAAAAGCTAGACCCTTGATAGTTAAAAAAGAGACAAACGCATAAGGTTTACTGAATGCTGTAATGTAAGTATTCGCATGAATAAGGAATAATACAATATGAAAGCATCGAATGTACGCTCGATTTGTTTATACACATGAAAATATTTTTTTGAATTATATTTTACAAAAACAGTATTTGCAGTTTTAATAATTATACAGTAGAAACGGTGTTTCCAAAATTCACGGTAATTAAAATTTTTGTAGTTATGTTTGATTGATACCATTGGTAATATTTATATTTACGAATAATCGTTTATGCAGAACCTGCACTTGAAAGTACACAAGTAACGGATCGCTATAAAAATATGTTCTAAAATTATAAAATAACTAAAGATAAATTCAAGCAGCCTTAAATAAATAAGAATCTATTATCAGTCGGTAGTACGAATCAAAAATTTATTATAATTGGATTGGTTTATCATATTTGGCAAAAAGTGTACATTTCGTCCACGTCCAATACGATGCAATCAGTAGGGAAACAAATAAAAATAAAAGTAACCAAAGTAAAAGAAATACATAGATCTAAAAAAAATAGATAGAAACCATGATAAAGACAGTGAAAGAAAGATATAGAGAGTGCACACACCACGAAAGTACATGATAATGATTAATGAGAGTGTATAGGCTTTTTGGATTTTCTGAATGAAGGCTTACCTGGGTGGACATCATCTGCGAGTGTGGGGGCGGGGGTGGCTGGGGGTGCTGGGGAGATGGCTGTGATGAGGGGTGTGTGGGCGGAGATGGTCGCATTGTCGAGTTGTTCTGCAACAAGCAACGCAAAACGCCGGACATGTAGGCAACACTGCGATCCACAGGCAATAAAAAAACAGCTAGAGATAACTAATGTAGAGAGAGGGTGAAACGTATGGAGCCGCGACGGGGATGGCGCGAGTCGAGGTGCAACCCGAGGGTAGTATGATACAGAGCTTCATATTCTTTAAATGATCGATAGAGAAGGCAAGGATTATCGGCGTTACACTTTCACGAGGTGAAAATTCTTTTCGCGACTTTTCATATTCTCAACCAAGAAAATTCGTTTAATTTAAGTTTTAACGTGTATCAGATTACCCTCCAATTGCGATAGATTATACGGCGCGTAAAAGCTTCTGGATTCCTTGATGCAGTTTTTACGGGTAAACTTGTACATTCGTACGAAAACGCATCTTATGGAAATAAAAGGTTAGGTGGTACAATTCAGAAAGTAAGATCTGTTTTGTATCAGAATGATGATTTACCGTTTTCTTAAACAACATGTAAATATAATTAATTTCTGCACATACACGTCACGAACGTTAATTTCTTTAGAAAAAAGAACAGAAATGAAATTAATCTAACCTTTTTATTCCGTGGCAGAGAATAATAAAGATAATTAACTTTTTTATTATGCCTTTCAAGTAGATTTAATTTAATGTTGAGCTCACGTATCACCCGTTTTATTCATTTTTATAATAAAAGTTCGTGGACTACAGTACATTTTCAATTCGTAATAAATTGTTTTATGTGTTCGCAAGAAAATTAATGAAATTCATGATAACATATACCCATATTAAGTACTAAAACACTTGTGAAACATAGATTTCGACAGAATTACACAGAGTAAGCTTTGGATTTTATATTTATTGTATCTGGGATCATATTCGTGTTCATATGTTCATAGCTTTTACGCGGTATAAACTTAAATATATTAATTACTGAGCAAGATGAATATATTTGAAAAAACGCATTCGGTATATCGGCTACTGAAAATTTTAATAATTGAATCACAATATATTAATCTTACTTTGCAATTCTAACAAATTCAATACGAAGTCGAACAAGCAATGTCGTGTATCTACATAAAAATCTGATAGAAATCGAAAGCATCTTCTAAAGAAATTATTACATCCTTAAAAAGATTTACCGGTCGGAAAATTCACATTAACCGCATAAACAAAAAGCCAAGGGTCTGTTTGTAATTCCACTTTTGACGAACAGAAATTTTATAACAATCGATTTCTATCAAGTTAAAATTCCTATAAATAATTATCGTTCGTCAAGTTGTATTACCCACAAATAAGTGGTCGACAAGTTCTCGCTAAATTTTCAAAGCGCACTTTCTTCACCTAAATTATAATATATGTGCTTTAAAATAATAAATGTAATTTTAACGTGACAAATTTCATTTCCTATTTAATCGCAAGTCCCGTAGACCACTTATATAACTAGTCTACAGTATAAGCAAGCTTCATCAGTAATGAAATACTTCGTTGTTGAATCTCATCTAGGCTGACGCTTTTTATATCAATCGTGTCGGATTTCAAGTTGCTTTTAAACATTGAAAAGAATACTTTACTGCGATAGTGTTATTACCGACAACAGGGTAAAATTCAGCAAAAGTTGAATACACGCTTAAAAGTACATTTGTAAGATGTTGATCTGTATAACTGTTAAGTTAACAAACACGTGCCCACTGATTATGCAAATAGCTGTTTCTACATACAGTCTTCATCCAACTGGCAAACGTCTGTTAAAGTAGCAGACAAACGTATATTTCTAATCGTGTATAATTTTAAAAATTTCCATACGATATTACAACAACAGCACTTTGCGATTGGCAACGACTCTTGCGGAAAAGAAAAACGTCAATCTCGATTCTTGGATTCAACTCGTCGTCCGGTACAATTGTGCTATAACGTTAGCTCTAAAACTATTTCTAACATCCATAAGTCATAATTCCGTCGAAGGATTTGCTGGCCCATGACAATAAAAACATAATACACGAATGCACATACACGTGTTAGGTACACAATTAAAGATATTATGAGTATACATAAATACAGATTAGACAGGCAGTGGACAGATTTAAATAGTTTTTACACAAGAATTTTTGTTTAACAGTATTATTTCATTGACAGTTATTGTTCAAAAACTTGATCGCGCTATGTTGAAAAATAAATATTTGTTTGATATTTGAAAGGGACAAAAAAAGACCGTGCTATCGATGTAATATTATACGAACGAAAAATAAGATTGAAAATTTTCCTCTGCATAAGAAAAGGTTACAAAATTTATGCGCACACTCGCTTAACGATCATTCCTTGAGGAACCTTAAAACTTTTCGTTTAACTAATTAAATTTTCTTTTGGAACAAGCATGAAAAGTACAATCACAATTACTGTTCCAGAAGCGAAAGCAAACCCGTCCTAATTTTGCAGTAAAACGTAAGCGAAAATTGTAAAAATATTTATGAATGATAACGTGAAATAAATCGTAATTAAGAATATGTACAATAATTGATATATTTCATTGTTATACACTGTAAAATATACTATACTTTCCTTTACAGTTTTCCTCGAGTTTATTTTTTAACCCGAACAACACGTAGAATCTTTGTTTCATCAGCTGCCTTCGATAAGAATCGAATGAATAATCGACAATTCTTATACATTTCCTTTATATTTATAATTTTTATGAAATTTTTTTCAAATTTTTTTAAATATGAAGATTCTTTTATATTTAATGATATTTTATAAGAATAACAGTTAGATGATTTATTTATCAATTAATTGTATAAATTTAATGCTACCGTATCCATAATTTGAAATACTTTACGCGAAGGCAATAAGAATCTCGAGTAGTAAATGTAAACAAAATAATCTCATTAATAATCGGCGATATGACCTATATATTTGTATGTAAAAAAAAAAAAAAAAAAAAAACAGGTGCTTCTCGACTTGGAGAACATTGAAAGTTACGTGCTTAATACGTTTAAAGGAAGAAATGTATAAAAAAATGTTTGAATATTTTCGTTTTTTAATAAAGGCATTGAAAAATTTGTGAAAATTTAAATGTTTTGCTATCGAGACTCTGTTTAAACACCATCGAGGTAGAATCGCTCAAACAATTTGTAAAAATAATAATATTTAATTTTCGTTGCGGCACTCGTACAATTTGAAATGAATTTCAATATTTTAACAATAAAGAAACAGTTTTCGTAATTCCTAATCTTACGACTTTTATTGGATATATTTTTATGAATTTTAAATGCCATTAGACACCCTAATGCAAAGCTCAAAAGTTTACGCTTCGCTTTATCAAACGTGTCAACTGCGGCGACAATAATAACATAATCAAAAAATACAATGATTATATAAACGCATGAGAAATGTTCTGCCGTTGTTCAGGGGGAACACGATTGACGTGACGCGCGCGCGCACGCGTTCGTTACTTTAGGCATAAGAGAGAGGATGATAAGTTACGTAAGCCAGAGAGATATTTAAAAAGGTAGGAAAAATTGAGACTTACGGTAAAGAAACCAGGTGGCATCGGACCCCCGGGCATACCATCGTTCGGTGGCATCTGTCCAAGCGGCGAGGGAGCCGGTCCAGTATTCTGTGAATAATGTGTTTCTTTTGTAGATTAATTTGACTTTCATTTGGTCTCGCGGTTCAATCGGCCAGGAGGATGATACACGGTTGATCTCGATCCTCGTGGTCAATTTGAGTTTGACGGGCGTCTTAGAGCGACGATTCTAATTCAATGGATTCGACATTTTTTTGTGCAAGGCACTAAACGTACGAAAAATGTTAAGAGCTGTGCTATTTGGCAAGTCTAGGAGAAATTTTTGATTATTATTATGCATATGCTTCACGCTTCGCAAGGTTAATCAATATACCAATGTCTTCCAATCACTCGCGCAAAATATAACAAACATCGCTCTCTCTCTCTCTCTCTCTCTCTCTCTCTCAACTACATTTTCATTTCTGAATATTTACGTTATATACTTACGTGCGCAATTCCGTTAACTCCATATCCGCTGTTTACGAATCCCTATAATAATAAAATTAATTATAATAGATGAACAGAAAAGAGTCGATAAATAATGGAATAATGAATGCTTGTATTAGTATATGTAAACGGTAAAATGTAATAATGGTTTTCTGATTAAGAATCGAAATGTGGGCCTTTATTATATAAATTCGATAACATGTAGTGTAATACAACCAGGATCGATTGACGAATACTCACGTAATCGTGAAAAGCTTTGGCTTCGCTACTGTGTTCGCAAGAATCTCGGCGTTCAGGTGCCGCACAGTACAGGTCCCAAAACACGCTAAAATATTTGAAGTAAACGTTATCCGTTAGCTTGTTTCATAATTGTAGAGTCATTAAATGAAGGCGTCAATTTTTGTTCGATACTAACCACCACCAAGAGTGAAGGAATCCTGGAGGTTCACCGAGTGTTATGTTTTTCTCCCATCGAATCTTTTGAAAATGAAAAGCAATTGACGATTTGAACAATTGATTGGAAAATTAGCGCAGTCAGTTAAATTATTACTTTACCTCGGATAAAAACGTTTGCGCTGCTTTTTGTGCACCAATGTGTAGCAGATACTCGTATACATATAAAGCTAATCTGAAAAAGGAAAATAAAATCGATTGTAAACAAACGAGGAGCCTATTGCAATTGATAACAATAAAAGTCTGCCAACTTCGGCTACGAGTCTCAACGTGGCATATAATTTTTTAATTAAAGTTTTTTAATAATTTTTTAATAAGCGATTGATCAATGAAAATCATCCGTCATCCCGATACCACGACTAGAACTTCGTACAAATAACAATAAATACCCAGCCTTCATCGGTGTAATTCAATATATGGCCCCCGTACTTAAATAACAAATAGTCAAAATAACAAATAGTATCTTTGAATTCATACTGTTTTTCCTGCGGGATATTTATAATTTAACGATCCAGAAGATTTCTTTTCAAAGTAATAAATTTTACCGATCGCAAGAATAAAACAGAACAAACATTGAAAATACGTTCAACCGGTCAACATTCTGTTAAATTCCATTACTTTGTGCGCTATTTTTAAATTATCAACATTCGCATATTTCGAACTCTCCAATTTCTTGTTTATTTTGAATTAAATTAATAAACTACATTAAAAGCCTTAAAGCTCATTTGCCCTGAGTTTTTTTGCTCCCCGTTTGCTCTGGCAGGTGCAACAAGGCAACTTTCTTAAACAAAAGTTGAAAAATTATCACGAAGAAGGACAAGAATGAAATAACAATCGAACAATAACATTCTCTGAAGTGTCACGCATCGTAAGCATAATAACGGAACGTCAACGAAACTAATTTCATTCGCAATTTCTCTGGCATCGGCTGCACTCGCGCGCGCTTGGTACCGAGTCCAAAGAAATAAAATTAAATGGAAAAATAGCCAAGAACCAGCAAGAATAAGATAAAGAGCTTTCGGAAGGGCCGTTTAAAATCACACGGCTGGAGAAAATTCAATCGTCTCGCCGTGTACGTATGCATACATACATGCGGTATGCACGCGAAGGATAGAAACGACAGAACGATCAGGAAGGTGGCGCGATAGTCGGTGAAGGGGTACAGGGCCGTCGTCGTGGATTTTTTTCGCTCGTCCTTCTCTCTTGTTCCCACATTCCCTCTGCCTTCCTCATCCTCGTCGTCGCGCGGAGAAAGGCAGAGGCAGCGGCGGCCGAGAGGAAACAAGACGGAGATACGCGGCCTGGGCTTAGCGAAAGAGCGAGACGGGAGAAAGCGTCGATAGAGTCCCGGATCTCCTCAGGGGTGCTCAAATAGTGCGCTCGCTCTACGTGGGCTGGTCAAGCGTTTGAGGACGGCACGAGATATTTTGCGATGGGCTCGAAGAAGAAACGTCTCTCGGACTCTCCCTCGAAGTTTCCTTTTATGCGCGATTGCACAACGTTCCGAGAGCCGCCGATGAAAAACGATTAGATCCTGGGATCTTGCTCGGACGGAACGCGTCGCCGTGTTCAAGGATTTGTCATGAATTATGGCCGAAGAAAGTTTGGCGCTGGTTGGTGCCGTCACTTATACAATTTTGCTGAAAAAAAAGTATCTTAAAAAAGTGTCCCCCGCACAGGCTTAAACAATGCGCTATAATGTTATAAGCTATACAGCATTTGTAATTTCTTATCTTCACTCCAGTCTATGGCTTTTCTAGTATATTCTTACAACCTCGTTATCAAGTGCCATTTAAAAGCAGGAAGTAGTGGTATTCGAAAGCTGCATCAAACTTGCCACGGCAATTTCGTTCCAAATTTTATATTGTACAAATTCTCCACTGTTGTTCTTTCTCAGGCTTAGATATTTTTTAGTATATCATGTTTATATTCCTACAATTCTTGATGGTTCGACAAATTGTACAATTATACTTGCTGCATAATTTCACGAAATACAAGCAATTTTTTAATGTTGAAACACAGCCCAATCATGAACAGCTCCATTATATTTAAAGTAATAAATAGACATCCCACCGATTTTGAAATGGATATTAATACAAAAGTGGAACAAGAGTTAGTCTACGGTCGTGCAATAAATTTGAGAAATTTTGCATTGGCACATATGAAAATGTTACGGCGGTAAAATGAAGCTGTATAATGCAAAATCAGCTTAAAAAGACGTTTTGCACGTGCGAACGTCAGTCTATTTTCAATGATTGAAGTACCATTTTGGGTCTTTCCACATTGCATTATTATCGTCGTCGTCGTCGTCGTCGTCGTCGTCGTCGTCGTCGTCGTCGTCGTCGATTATAATTACCTAATTATAATTACCATTATATCACTAATTTCAACATGTAGATATAATGATTTCGCTCTCACGCACATAAAATATTTAAGCACAGCTCAAGAGCAAAAGACTTGATATCGACGCCATGTTGAGTTTCTTTGCTTCACTTTAGTCATATTCCTCTAATGCAAGTACCCCCCGACTTGTTTATATAATCATGGACCTAACACGATGTTAGGTAGTGCGATTACTCTATATCTTTGGCCGACGTAATATCCGAGAAAATATATCCGATAAGTGCAAACACGTTCAAACTTTATAAAACGACGACTTTTAGCTTATTAAAGGTATAAGGATTTCACGATTAAATCCATAAGCAACCAAAGCGGAAATGCCAAGTGTAATAGTTTTGCTTGAAAGATAAACAGTTAACAAAGTAAACGACTTTGCAATAAGCGCCCATTTATCAAGATAAACTTTAACGCGCAGTTTGAAATTCGGAAAGTGTTTACTTGAAATTACCAATGGTGAGAAATCAGGCGACGAATTGAATAAACCGCAATGTCGAACTTGTCTGCATTACCGATCAGAAACCTACGTATTACGGCCAAGAGAGTAGAGCAGCTTTTCTAAACCACCACGCATAATCACCATATGAATAAACACATTTATAATAATGCCGTATAATCATATATTTAATTAAAGCTAGAAGAACACGAGTCGTGTCAGCAATCGTTGTGATAAACCAGGCAAGTTATTCACCGTCGGTGTGACGAGCTGTTCGAGAACGGTGGTCGCAGTTTTCCGCGACAATATCGGTTGATTGTCGCGGATTTCATGATCCAAGTGGATACACATGTCATGACTCCCCGACTCAAGGTAACGGCGATACTTTAACGCGTGTAACAGGAACTCGGGAAGCAGCCTAGGGAGTACGGCTAGTTTTGCGTGGTTGTAAAACCACCTCGCTACTGCTAGAGGAATGCCACGAGGCCTGTGGATGGAGGAAATCGCGTCAAGCTGTTATAAACATCTGGGAAAAGTATCGAAGCTACGAAATGAAGAAAAATTTATTGCCGCAAAGCTGATGTTGGGTGTCGAATGCGAGATGGCAATGTTAAGTAGCGGTTGTGTGCAGGATACGCGACAGGGTGAGTAGAGATATAACTGCAAACAGAACCAGATTTTCATCGATACCAGGACGAGTATGAAACCGGTCATGAACACTTGCTTACAGAGAGAAAAATATGGCGTTTCATACGATTTATCATTATATGTCACATATAGCTCTGACGGCGGGGCACCTGCTGGCGAATAAAATCTTTTTGAATTAAATGGATGCAGCTATCAATATTCGATTTGGATGTCCTTTTTCTTACGGAGATCTTAGGCCTAAGCTGAAACAGATTATGAAGTACTGACTTTACCAACGTGTCAAGAGGTTCTCATTCGACCGTCACGTTGGAATTTTAAATAAACTATCGAAACCGGTAAATCTTACTCTCTAGGGACAAATTTTTAAAGAATCTATAAAAACGCACTTGAAGTTTATCAGTGCGTGCTTGAATAATGGCTTGTAAAATTAGTATCATAAGTAATCATCGATAAAAACAAAGGAATCTTCAATTAGCGTTAATGTAGATTCTTAAACTTTGGAGATCGTATGTGATAAAAGTTTTTTTTTATTGTATAATAAATATATCTAAATATATGTAAGAACCAAAACTTACGATACTTGAATCGTTGAGAGACTCGAATTAACTTAAGACAATGTTATAAATGCACGTATTAATAGAAACGACAAAACCATTCTCCGTTATTTCAAAGTTATCGCTTAATTTAATTAAAGTATTTTTGATACACCTAACATTTACGTGAACGTTGATCAAAATTCAGATTAATTTCTACCATGAATTCCATTGCTGGAACGTAAATAAAATTGTAGGTTAAAGGTACGTAAACTGCATGATCTATCAACTTAAAGAAAAATGCTCACCTAACCGTATCACAATCTTCGTAACTTAATAGTTCAAGAGCTGTACCAGCAATTTTAAAAACTCTTTTTCAGTGTACTGATTTTGCAAAGGAAAACCGTTGCAGCTGCCACAGGCGAGAAAGCGGTTTATAACCTCATCCATGTGTACGTGTGTGCACGGCGAGTCTCTCTCTCTCTCTCTCTCTCTCTCTCTCTCTCTCTCTCTCTCTCTCTCTCTCTCTCGAAAGGAACTAGGCAAGAGAGTGTGGCACACTTCGATCGACAAAATTAATGGGAGCGCGTCGAAAATCCCGCTCTGGAGCTGCCATTCACCGTGTGACTTGGCGCATGGGGTCTTGTACTTCCAAGGGTTTTTCCTTTGTTTACATCATGCATCGCGTTTTGCCGTTATTCTTTATTTTTCTTTTTTTTTTTCGACAAACCTGTTACACCCAAAATTTCTAACGTAGATCATCGATGAATGCTGCTTTCTTTTATTACTATCAAAACAGTACTTAGTCAAGTATTCAGTAGAGTAAAATGGCATAGAGTAATATCTAATTTGATCCTCGCATCGTTATTTTACTTAAATTTATTACTTTGATTTAAAACATAACTAACTGCACAGTTTGTTATTCACGAGTAAAGAAAGCTTTCGAGTCAAAAGGTTAACATTGGTGATTTTGTGTGATAATGTATTATCGGCATCTTTTATTATTATATATTCTTATGAAACAACCTTTAACTTTTGATAGTAGAAATTAATTGGTCATGACTTTTTTTTATTTATTTCAATTAAATAAATACGTTCTATAATAAATTCAATTGTATTTCTATAATGCTTATTGTTTTAAAATAAAATCTTACGATTATTAAGTTTTTTAAATTATTGTTAAACAGGCGTATGATGAAATAGATTCTCTTTTTAAAAATAATACGTTTGTGTTAAAAAAAAATATTCATCCTACAAGAGGACAAATTTATAAAAAGTTTTGATGATTTTAAGATTTTCTCTCAAGTTTATTATATATTTTACAAATTTGTTTATTCTTCTTCGAAAATTCAGATAAAAATAATAAGTATAAAAAGGGTCCCCAAGGATTACAATAGAAATACTGTAAACAAAATTCGAGGATGACAACATTATACAAAATAAATAGACTATTAGGCCACTGAATAAATCGTTGTCCGTACTTAAATGAAGTACTATTTAACACTGTCGTATAAATTTTATTTGTTATTATATTGATAACTACTGAAATTTTTATCATTGTCGTATAATTTCGGGGAATATATGCAAAACTGTGTATTTATATGCCTAAAATACCTGTTTATTCTGCATTTACTTTAGAATATTATATTTTCCCGCTGCGACTAAATTTAATATTTCTACTATCACGCGTTGAAAAGATAATTGATAATTTGATTATGTACTTGAAATATATTTATATTACACGGAAGGTGAACAATAATAAATTTTTTCGTATTCTATTCATCACTTCTACTATCTACGTTTAAGATGATTCAGCAACATCCATAGTCCTAATTAAAAAAAAAAAAAAAAAAAAACGTACATTATGACCCACTTAACCATGAAATCATACGCGCAAAAAAATAAAGGCATTGAGCTAGTAATTAGAACATTGCAAAATTAAAAATTAATTTTTTCACAACGAAACTTGAATCATATTAGACATTTTGATAATAGTGGAACTTACAGATTAATTTATCCGATTGCTTTTAAATGTTCACATGTTCTTCGAATGACTGTTTATTGCATGCCTTTTAACGAAGTTGAACGGTGGTTGAGTACCGATAAAACAGAGTTTTACTTTATTGTATTATACAATTGTATTTTTTATTTTTACCGTTGAGCAAAACCTTCTCGTACGCGGGTAAATAATTTATTTATATGTATATGCATTTATAAGAGCGTACAATTGAGCGAAAATTATTGAGTATCAATTGTTGTTAATTAATTAGTTATTAATTAATAAAATATTAGATATTATTTATTCGCTGCTTTATGCAAAAAAAAAAAAAAAAAAAAAAAAATTTCGTTATAGGAAATTCTCGAATTACTATGTGACTTCTAACGCGCAAACTGTATGATTGGAAATACAATATTATTTGGCGTCTTCTTACTATGCCATAATCGTAAATTTTTTAATTCCGATAAAATATTGAAAACGACAAATATTTATAAATTCCAGTTTGAATGTCGGCCATTTTGTAAATATTCCATTAAAATTTTTTCTCAGCCACTATACAAATACCGTACTTGTGAACATAAAATAAGCTTTAGCGCTTTACTTTAAATGATTTATTTATCAGAAATCAATATCACAGCCGACGTACTACAAAGGGAAGGTGCAATTTTTTTTATGTAATTTCCCAACTAAATTTTTTTTTATACGGATTGTAAAGGAAAGTATAGAATAAGTTTACTGCATTCGATTTAATAATTATTTGCAAAAGATACTCGAATCCTTGGCTTCCGAATAAACGTGACGTCTAAAATAAATAATGTGGAAACTTATATTTAATAGAAATAAATCTAAAAAAACTGCTCTATTTATTTGTGAATTTGTTATCGAAATTTCAAATGTAATATCTTGTTGTTCCGTGGAGCAAAAATACGTACTTAATTATATCGGAATATTGCTCCAGTAAAACACCGATGACTTTAGGATCATAATTTTTTGTTTGGTCGTATTTGGTGAGCTTTGGCTAAAAATTTTGTAATCTTACGTCCAGGAAGTATATTTAAACGATTGCAAGTCCAAAGTATGAAGCAACATTATGAAAATGTAAATAGGAATAAAATGTACAGCGAGCGAACGGAAACAATTCAAATGTCAACAAAGTCGCTGAAGTTAAATTAAATTAAAAGTTAAATTAAAAGTTAAAACACGCGATTTTTTAAAAGTACGCATTTCAACTGGATTTGTCGAATGTCGAATATGTCGAAAAAAAATTTTAAACATATGTTATGCTTGGATATACTACAATTAACGCCTATTTTAAGCCAAAGAACTCGTTGCGATACACGTGAAAATTCGAGTTTTCTAGCTAGGCACAGTAGGAACAGATAAAATGTATTTACTTATTGTACAACGAGAGCAGAATCTGTTTTCTATACGAAACCAGGAAAACCGTGCCGTAAAAGCTCGCAAGCATTTAGAGAACAACTAGTACCGGACAAGTAAGCATACGAGCGCAACCGTCTGGATTCACTCGAATTTCCACGAGATCGCGTATTTATGAAAATCAAGTGCAAGCTCGAGCTTTAGGAAGCCGGCAACTCTTATCGCGTGCTCGCAATGGGCACTGGACCAGCGTTCCAAGATCGTCCTTGGAACGCACTGGTCCAGCTTTCGTAGAGCCAAGGGAAAGCCTTAACAACGACAAGAAAAAAAGGACGTACTTCTCTCTGGCTTGGTTGTCCGAGGGCACCGACGAGCCCTTTCCTTTGGAGTACATGCTTGCGCCTGCCGCACGATGGATCTCGTGGCGTTCCTCGTCCCCGGCGTAAACACGCCGCTCCGACTACTCCGGCTCGCAAGGATGGTAGCACACGAGCACAAGTCGTCGACGACGACGGCGACGATGACGACGCTCGCCCCTCTCTTGCCGCACAAGCGCGCGTAGCTCCACCTCCTTCTCTCACTCGCTCGCTCTCTCTCTCTCTCTCTCTCGCTCTCTCACTCTCTCTCTCTCTCTCGCTCTCACACCCTCTCTTTCTCTATCGCTGTCTCGTTCGCTCGCACGTCCGGAGAGCTAACCTACAAAAGTGCGCGTAGCGTCGCACCTGGAGGACGTCCGCGTCCTCAACCGGAGGGCGCCGTCAGCGGGGCTTCGAGTACTCGTCTCGGCGCCGTCGGTCGCGTCATCGTTCCGCTCGTGGAACGCGGAACGCACGACGCACGTCCGTATACCTTCGTCCCGTAGGTGAGGCGTCGTTCGCTCCTTAACCTCGAAAAGGTGTTCGCGACGATGGTGCGACGATGGTGCGACGATGGTGCAACGGGACGCGGGGGACTCCGGGATGTCCGCGCTGCACCAGGTAACGAGGACGGGGGCTGCGGTGCACGCACACCCACACGCACACACACGCGCGCGCGCGGGTCGGTGTAACAAACGCGAGCCTCGCTTGACTATCTCTCGCTCTCGCGAGAACCAACTATACACTATGTTCGAGCGCTCGCTGCCGCGCTCCTCTCGGCTGCCAAGCGAGAGAGAGAGTCCCGTGCTTGCTGTGTGTGTGTGTGTGTGTGCGTGCGTGCGCGCGCGCGCGTGCGTGTCTCTCTCTCTCTCTCTCTCTCTCGCGTTTCATGCGTGACAGTCGATGCGCGTCGGCGCTTCTCTCGGTCTGTCTCGCTTCTTCAACTGCGCGTTCGTCCTCTGTGCTACGTGCGCGTGCGGCCGTAGCACGCGTCGACGGAGTCTCGACTTCTTGTACTTCTTCTTTTTCTTTTTTTTTCTTTTATTTTTTCGTCGCTATTGTCGCTACTACTCTTACGAGACCGATATAGATACGCAAGAATATTCAGCGCGCACCTTTCGATGTGGAGGGGTTATTTATCGCGGTTTATCTACGGCGCAGCGGCATTATTACATGGTCGCTCTTGCGCGTGCGCGATCGTACGCTCCCGCGTACGAAATAATTCGCATTTATTTGCCGATGGTCTAACTCCGCGCGCTTTTATCGTTGCTCTGACGCGTTGGCGATCAAGCAGAAATGCCCGAGTGTCGCCGCCCTTGCACGCGTTTCCCCAACTCCCGCGCCTTTGGCTCGCTATACGGATGTGTAGCGCGTGTGCGCGTATTTATGTTCGTAGGCATAAGCGTGGTATAATAGGCATAAGAAAGAGAGAGAACGGACAATAATTGCCCATTCTTATCACTCCCTCTCTCTTGCTCTTTCGCATGGAAGTAACTCGTGTTTTTAAATTATTTGATTCTCTCTCTCTCTCTCTCTCTCTCTCTCTCTCTTCTTCCCTTTACTTTCTCGAAAACAGTAGTCGGGATATACCGGTGTGTCGAAGTCGTTGCTCGTTATATTTCTCGTTGGCCTAGCCTCTCTCTTCGTTTGTCCCCCCCTCGCCGCAAGCGCGCGCAATCCCCCTCACTCACTCTCTCTCTCTCTCTCTCTCTCTCTCTCTCTCTCTCTCTCTCTCTCTCTCTCTCTCTCGTGAGATAGCTAAGGTGAGCTTCAACTTTTGGATCGTTCCTTTGGTTCTATCGCTCTTACGAGCGCACGCGCGTGTTGTCTCCTTCTCCCTTCCTCCCACACTTTATTATTCGCGCTCTCGCTCTCTTGCGTTCATGTGTGCGCGAAGCAAGCAGTCAACCACTAGCTGCATTTTATTCCGAATCATTCGAAAAATTAAGAAAAAATCAGCCTAGGAAAGAGACTTAGTACCCGATGGAAGAGGGAAAAAATAGCATTGCAAAATAATAAGTTTTACGATCGAGGAGGGGCAGGGGATGATGTAGCAAGAGAGATGAAATGGTAAAGGGAGAGGAATCTAATTTTAAGTCGCATCTGGATTGTTGCCCTATTTTGGTCGAATAATGCGTATAATACTTCTTACGATAAGTCGTATTAATTCACTAGTACTGAACTTTATTATGTAATTTGTTTGCTAATAGAAAATGAGAAGCGCTTTTATGATAAATTAAAGATGGAGTCAGTGAGCGTTATGGATTTTTCTCGTTTTTTCGTCACCAGCTCAGCAGTATCAATTATCCATCGGTAAACATTAGCACTCTACTGCAAATGAATAAATGCTTATTGTTAACGCTACTCTTAATGACTATTTGTTGGCTTGTTAGTCGTCTTTTTATCAACGTATCACAATCGCTACCTGTCGCGGAACCGGAATACGTACGTAATAATCGCACACATACGCAAAACCTTTCTCCCACACTTTTTCCGTTCTCTTCCTTGTTTTCTGACTTGCTCTTTATTTATGCTCTCGCTCACTCTCTTCGCATTCAATCTGCTTCCCTATAATTCCAACTGCTTTTGAATGAGAAACCCTCGAACTTGAGATATAGCTAAGGTAATTGATCAAAATTTCTGGAGCTTGCAATTAAAAGAATCTAATTAGAAGAATCTACATTATTTTATTATAAAATAAA
This sequence comes from Wiebesia pumilae, assembly GCA_018907045.1. Taxonomy (NCBI): domain Eukaryota; kingdom Metazoa; phylum Arthropoda; class Insecta; order Hymenoptera; family Agaonidae; genus Wiebesia; species Wiebesia pumilae. The sequence goes on along the minus strand of JACCHZ010000066.1, from coordinate 3,062,703 downwards.
AAGTAAAGATTAGCATTGGCTTGTATTTTGTGTGTCTGCATTTCTGTTGATTGAACAAGAAAATGTTTTCATGCTCGTGTTTTTTGAAAGATCTCTTTGTTTACAGAGTTAAGCCTCTTTTAAAAAAATTTAAAGACAAATTTGTTTACAGGTCTTTATTCGAAATGTCTGGTCATTACTTTCTTTAGTAACCTTACGCGATCCCCGGTTGTTCGAGTTCCTCGAATATGATTTTTTCCGAGTTTTTCAATTAAAATATTAATTAGTTTATCTTTAAAAGTTTATTACGTAAAGGTCAATACTCAATTTGTAATCGTTGCCTGGAGATTATTTTATTATTTATAATAAGTTTTTTTTTAATCAGAATTAAGTTCTTCCGTCTGTAAACGTAGACAATTAAATAACCCAATTTCAACACATTTTACTTTGTCTATTATTTTAGATTTTACCAATTTCTCCGGATACAAATGAAATGGTATAAAAATGGCGATATTAGTTAAAAATTAAATGCAAACAAATATTAGGTAATAATAGGGAAATTAGGTAACAATAAAATATACAAATATTTAGATATTACGGTGTATATATTCATTTAGTGACTTCAATTTTTTGTCCTCGAAGTAACGAAGCAGCTAAATTTTTTGTTTCTGAAATGGAACAGAATTTTCGCTCATTTTAAAGAATTTGAACAATTTAGCCATGGGTCGTTTCCTGCTTACCTTTAAAAAATTTTTTACCCCAAGACAAAATAAAAGGTTATTCATAGAAAATCAAAATGCAATTATTCGGTGTACCAGTTATACAACTACTTTACAAGAATTTAAAACTTCAAGAAATTATCGGTATTAGAAGAGATGCTATTGTACGAAACTCAAACTGAATATCTGCCAATTTACTTAAAAATTATTTTTAAATCAAGGGAGGGCATTAGTTATTCTGTTCTTTATATTTAATTTAAACCTGGAAGTTAAGCCTATTTTTAAATAATAGTGCAAGCATATAAATTAATAATATAATTAACACAAATATTAATGTCTAAGGAATATTACATTTTATAATGTGGTAATGGCTGCTTACAGAGTTATAAATATCTTTGCAATGATCGTTGAAATTATAAAATTAGCCTCTTCTAAATTATTCCAGACATGAATAACGTCTCTTTCGTATCAGCGATTACAATAGGAATTACTATATTCTACGAGCCTACGATTACACATTCAAAAGTGTAAATTACAAAAGTGAAATAAGATTTCTGTGAAAATATTTTAATAATCATACACTCGTACACGAGTTACAATTTCTAATTGCTTTTCTGTTACGTAATATTCTTCATATTCTGTATTAAAAATGTATGTGATATACTGCAAAATATAATTCTGTTATACAATCAATTATCCTTCGCAGCAACTACTGTACCGATAGAGAAGAGAGTATTAAAATATTCATAACATGGACAAGTACGCATAAAAAATTTCTTCTACCCAATTATAAATTGAATCGTTCGAAAATAAAGTGCTATCAGTATACATTATAATTAACTTAAAGAAAGATTTTCTTTTAATATTAATTTTATAAAAAAAAAAAAAAAAAAAAAAAAAATACTCTTTATTTAACTAAAATACGAAATAAATTTAATTTTAGCACGATTTTTCGTCCTATAATCCTTTAGAAAGGAGAGATTCATTAACGAAGTTCATTAGTACAAGAATAAAAATTATTATTAAGATGAAAAACGTAGAAAAGTACATTAACGTAGCCGAATGAGTAGAGACATAAAGTGTATAAATCGTTTATGAAAAAAAGTTTGTACGTATGTTTATATATGATATTACTTGAAAAATGTCTAGCGCACAATTGTACACTTTCTATGTAAAAAATAAAAAATTTATTACCATAATCTTTAATCGCGTAACGACTATTTTATAAACTGCCAGAAAACTATTCTTATGAATTTTTCGAGACGTGAAAATTTTTTATCGATTTTTAAATAATTTCAACCATTTTATGATTCAACGTCTAATTTAAAATAAAATGATCCTAAGCATGGAAAGCTATTGAAAACTTTTGTATGCTTAGGTCTTTGTCATGAGACTAGGACCGAAAAATTTTCTTAAGGACTTTGCAATATTGATCTTCGCCGTGCGCTCTGTTATACCGACAGTAAACTTATTTACGGATCGTTTAAGCAATTATTTAGATTTCCTTCGGCATTTCAGTTTATCATTGTGAAGATCTTTGTTGGAAATTAAAAATGAAAATAAAAAATATACTCTCGACAAGCACTTAGTTGTACTGACGTATTAAATCGCCAGTACAAGATTATATTATATTATATAAAAATTATTAACATTTAATAATCAGCACATGCAGACGAGAAAGGGAAGGTTTAATATCGTTGAGGGTAATAATCCTCTCGAGAAAATTCTCTGAAAATGCTCTGAAATAATGTAAAAGGTACGTAAGTGCGTATGTGTTTATAATTTTATTATCAAACATAAGATATTTCATTGAAATCATTGGTAAATAAAATATTTGGTTCGATCCAAACTCAGATGGCTAGTGTAAAAATGGAAAATAGAAGGCAAGCATGAAATGAGCAATCATCCTAACGTTAGCACGAGGCTTGGAAAAATGAAAAATAAATTGCAAATGATGATAGAATAATAGAGAAGAAATTATATTTTATTATTTATTATTGCGGCAAAATTATACTTTGCTGTAATTATAACTATCGAATATTCTCATTTAAATGTACATCTACCTTAATTAGAATTTTACACGCAATTCTTTTATCCGTGTAAGATTTCAAGAATTTTTACATTAATTGTATATCAATATGCGCTTGGGCAGTAATGTTCATAAATGATGTAAAAAATTTTACAATTAAAACTTTTCATTCGGATGCGATTAAATATTTGTCGGTAGCCATAAGTTGTAACTATTAATTAGCATATTTCACGTTAAATTAACAGGATTACGAAACGTAATTCTTCAATATGAACACGTAAAATACATATTCGTAAAAATTTACATCTGTCGCTTGCACCTCCAAAGCCGGCGAGTTATCATTCTCTTTTCCTATGCGCTTCCAAATCAAAATCACGCGGAACACGAATCACTATAATAATAGAGCCCTAATAATAGAAAACTGCATGGCGTTGGATCACAATACGATATTTATATCTCGGTAATGCATCAGCAATTTCTTGCGTGGCATGGACATTGAGACGTAACGCTCATTATCATTCGAAATACAGAATTTTGGTGGTGATTATTTGCCTCATCAATCGGTCCCGCGAATCTTCCCTTGGCAATGTCAATCGAAAGGCTCGCGATCGCCATTCCAGTAGCTGGCTAAACGAAACCATTCAATGGTCGGCGCGCGCGATAAAAAGGGGCGAAATTCTTTGGCGCGATTTATGTAACAACAACAAGTGGCGCCCGATTACCAGCGACACGTGGCCAAGATCCGCGTACTCCGTAGGACCGCGGAGGACCTTTTTTTCCCGTTTTTTTCTTTTTATTTCACTTCGTATTCCTTGCTTTTACGCGGTTAGAAAAATGGCATCGCAGACGAGGGATTTGCGCAGTGATTACGAATCGCCTTATCGATCGGCGAAAGAAATGTAATCGCTCTATTAATGAATGAAGGAAGCTGACTGAGAAACACCCTTACGGGCAATTTTTCGTTGTGCTTTATCGATTTTATAATTTCATCGCCTCGAAATGTAATTAGTCGTTCCTTCGCGAACGACGGATGAAATATCGGGTCTGTATGACGTCCGGAGGTAAGTTGCTCGTGTCGTCTTATTAATATGGGGCAACGAGCTCTTGCGTACCGAATACGGGGCGTTATTACAACAATTTTATCACTGCTAATCGGTTGCCCTTGCTTTTGTCCGTTTAAATTCATATTGCGACTCTTAAAGGCCAATATAAAATCCTAGTGCTCCTCGATCACGGTCTTTTAAAGAAGATAATTCAACTCCAATGCGCATTACGCCTCACGATTTCCTATAGCGCGTCTTTCGGATTATTCGCTTATAAAATAAATAGCATCTAATATGGATATCGAGCGTATAAAAACTCTTGGAGTTTTTATACATTTTACAAGTTCCCCTTGAGCTGTGATTAAAAAAGACTCGTAAAAGTGTTACTCGGCAAAATACGTTGTCCTCCGCTGACTGCTCCACCGCTAATCAGGCAGAGGTGACGCAGGTGAAACATGTAAATAAACGAATTGTCGAATCGAAAGAGATAAAATTAGCAGTCGTATTTAAGCACGCGTCGTTATATACGATTATGAATTTTTCGGCGTTGTATGGAGTTGCGATTTTCAAGGTCGTGGTTCTAACGTCCGCGGCGACGCACCATTTTAATGAATCATTGTAGACGATGCCACACACATGCGCGCGTGCGTGCGTGCGTGCGATGATTAGGTAAGAAAATATTTCCTTCGAGATTTGAAGAAATTATTTGAAGTATCGCTCGCGTGTACACGTTTACAGCTAAACGATTGCTTTCCAATGCAATTCGCTTAATGACGAAATTTCAAGATGCGATCGATTAGGCGCGGATTTAATTTTACATCGAGGCGCATGAATTTAATTTTTAATTGATACCACGCTTAAACGAACGGCAAAGATATAGAAAGTTTTACGACTCGCACGCTCATTGTGCAGGAGCACTCGTGCAACGTGGCCAACCGGATTTATGAAATAATGGACAACCGAGGAAACGAAAACAGAAAATTGGCCGGGTGAGAGGAGCGAGTAAACATGCAGGTCAGAGAGGCTCGTAAAGAAATGTTTAGCCTGTGCGTCCATCATTAACTTAAGCTCCCTCTTTCGGTACTCCTCCTCGCTCCGCGATATTTAGCGCGAAAACGCTCCCCGCCCGCGAGTCCCCGTAGCGAAAAGTGCGGCAAAAAAGAGCGCGGCAGGGGGGAGGAGGAGCGTCGGATGCATTCGCGGATGTTCCCGTGCTCTCGCCGCCAATGCGTGACCTAGCCTTAACTCACGGATAAGGGGGCGATAAAGGCGAGCTAGTGGCGCGGGTACGCGGGAGGGGCGCCCGGAGTATCGATGGAAGGTACATTCGCGCGTAGTGACGAGAAACTGCTGTACGTGCGTCGCCCCCCGCCCTACGACCAAATTTCTCCCCGTGCTGCATCCGCGTACCGCCGACGACATTCGTAACACGGCGAGTCGATGTGCACGCGTGCGATACATGACTGACGGGCGCACTCGGGGTTTTCGTTGAAGCAGGTGGATGACCTTTCTTAAGGTTACCTCTTACCTCACTTGCGCGAATCCCAAGAATAAACGACGTTCTAACGAAAGCGATCGTGCGAGTCGATTGTTTACGTCTGGCTATTATCTTAACAATATCGATAATTCCATCGGTGTACGTGATTCCGAATTCGCGTTACGGCCAAGTTACCTTGCTTTTACAAATACAGCCTCTCTCTAATATTAGATAATTAACGTAGATCGGTTGACGCGCTCACGACGAATTTATTACAATTTTACTCGCATGGCACCTATGCAATTTACGTCGGCACCTCGAGACGTCACAATGGCAAGCCAACGACGTTTCCCAACTCGATGATTTATCAGTTGGGAAATGCTAAGGCTGCGCTTCCATTGGTGTTTACATAAAGATCGTAGCGCGAGCTGTCGTTAAGCGACAGACACACCGACACGTCTTACTCTCCAGAGTGCGGACGCAACGGCGCGACCCGTGCGCAAGCCTCGTCGTAGTCGTCGCCGTCCCCTCCTCCTGCCGCCATCGCGAGAGTCGCCGCCCTCGCCAACAATCCCGGTTTATGCACCACGACTGTATATCTACGAGAAGCGGAGCGAGCCGAATCCGCCCGAAGTGAAATAACCCAGGTTCGGCGTCGGGCTGCCGGGGAAATTTTTCCCCGCTCTGGAGTGGGGAGTACGTGGTAGGTAGGAGCGCCGTTCTCGTGGCTGTGCCGCTTCCCCCTTTTCAATTTTATCTCACCGAATCAACGTGTATCGCTCTGCAACCGTACAATGCTACCTATAAAACCGAAGGGAAAGTCCTCTTGCGCGCATTATACGCTTCTTTTGCTTGCCCGAGAGAGCGAGACCTAAGGGGGTGGGGGTCGGCACCGACAGAGAAGGAATGAGAATGAATGAGAAAGAGAGAGAGAGAGAGAGTGAGAGAGAGAGAGCAGCGCGTACAACGTTGCAATTAGAACGATCTATTCGTGCAACTGCGGAGAAACTGCATTTTTCTAAGCTTCTAAGATTTTTGAAAACTTTTTTCAAAAACGACGAGCCAAGACTTTTTAATAAATTAACGTATTTCGGCTAATGTCGTCTTTTTATAGGTTAATTAGATGCTACGAATAAGCTACGTATTTTGCATCTATGGCTCGAACAATAGACACGAACAAATGAGGCACAAATGGCTAATTGAAGAAATTACATTGAAATAAGGTAATGATAATGGAAATATCGGGATAAATCATGCATAAAGACTGTTATAATTGTTGTAATTGTTGCGGTTAACACACTTTGGTGGATAAGATTCTTAATATTTTTTACTTAACTGCGTTACCTACTCGTATTCTTCTGAAGCAAACGTATTTCTGCAACAATTTTTTTGAAAATTAAAAACTGCTGCTTAAACGTTTACCGAACGTTGTAAATGGTTTTTTTTTTTTCCTTTATAGAAAAATTAAAATGCACATCTCTCAGTTTCGACGAATTTAAATTTATGCGTATGAAAAGTGATGATGATTTTCATTTTCAAAAGTTTTTCTCTAATACGTTGTCTAATGCGTTTCTAAACGGTTTTATTAATTCAGAATATATAATTTTTTAGCATTAATAAACGCTACTATTCTTTTCATAGATTTAAAAAACTTCATGCGGAATTCCGGAAATAATTTCTCGTAATTACGTAAAAGTTGCAGAAATAACATTTCTTATCAATTATATACGGTATGTTGAATAATTTTTAATGCGAATTTAACTGTATTAAATTTTTTTATTATTATTCAATAAGCAACAACGTATCTAATAATAAAAGGAATTTGCAATTCGTATTAAAGCTTTTATTTGTATTATCGTCATGTTATAATTTTATATGCTAGTAAATAATAAAGTTATTTAATGAATTAAATAATATCGTGGAAAAAATCGATATTTTTCGTTTCACTTTAAGTGTAGATTTGAATTTCACACTTTGCTTTTGCAAATGCATTTAATAACTTACAAAAATACATATGTAATTTACGTACAGCGAAGAAGCATAATTATCTTTGTAAGACCGACTTGAAACATATTAAAACATAATTCTTTTAGATGGTCTGAAACTAGTGTCTAACTCAACGTCGTTTCTTATCAATAACGAGGTAAATATCTTTAAAAATTATAGAATATTCGTATAATAAGAACCGAGTGGCCATTTGCCTGTTCAAATAATAGTTCTTGCGTACGTATGGTGCACGCAACGCGACTCGATCGGTAAAAAAGCGCGTCCATCTAAAAATAAACCCTAACCGAGTTATCTTACTCGTGGGCAAAACCCTCGATAAGTTCACATAACACCATCATTGACGAAATTATCGTCGATATATATAGGCGCAGTTGGATGCCAGAGGAGGAGTTGAGGAGTTGTGCTGATTCCATGGACGGACCTGGGACAATCACGTGGGAGGAGTTCGTGGATTGCGCCGAGGAGTTCGTGAGATCATCGGACCTTGTGTCGGACTATTGGCAGTTTCTAGGGGACAAGGTGCGCCCGACAGCGCGGCCTCACGTATACCTACATATGTCACGGCCTCCGATCGATCGACATTCGACAACAATGAGTAGTGGTCGCCTGGCAGCGACACATGCTTATTTGTCAAATGCGTCCTACGTAATAAATATTCCGGGCTAAGCAAATTTACGCATTGCTTTTGTTTTTGTTTTTGTTTCTGTTTTTGTTTTTGTTTTTGTTTCTGTTTTTGTTTTTGTTGCACACGCGATTAATACGCAGCGAAATTTTTCCCCTCATTGAACACACGGGATCGGACTTTTTCCTTCGACTCTTTCACTTCGCATTTTAGTCTTATAGTATTTCTATACGGAGTTCGTAAAGATTTTATTTAATTGATATTGCATTCGATTTGATATCGCTAAATACAAAGTAACGCATTTTATTTTAATTACGACATCCTACTATGACTGAAACAAGAAATAAACCGATGATATGTTTGAATTTTTTCAATTTCTTTTTAAAGAAAGCACCTGGTCAAGCATATTTGACGCGTCAAGAAAAGAGATTTGTTCCTATCGATTATTCAATAGATGACTCATATTCAGAAAGCGAAGACAAAGTTGATACCGAGGCTGATGAAGAATGGAGTAAAAAGTATGATATATGTGCCGATCCATACGAGGCTTTTTGTACCAAAGAAAGGCCATTGATCACAGAGCATCACATTTTATGGTCGATGAGTTATGCTGTTCCGGTGATTTACTTTAATGGATGGCAATCTGGTAAGTTTAGTAAAAATTATTAGAAAATTTACAAATAATAATCGTGAATTATATTTGGCGACTGTATTTACCCCAATTTACCCAAATTTACACCAACCATTTTTATCGCGCTAAAATGTTTTTTTGATTCAAATGTTCCCTCTTAAAACGAAGTGCGTTCAAGCCGAGATATGAACCCGGCTACCTACATTGCAGTGCTCTACACTATCAGTTTAACATTTAACTCCCATTTGTAACGACAGAGTAGAACAATGTACCAGATGCTGCTTAAAAACCTTTGCTGTAGCTGATAAAGGAGAAAACTATTTATATGCACATACATATATTTTATAGATTTTTAAAACCAATGTATTAACTAAAAGTTGTCACTTATAAAATATAACTGACTTAATATAATTCTGTAAATTTATGTATAAAAGCTATATTTCATTGGAAAAATTTATATGTTTAATAGTTACGAGTTAACTTACGTAAACGTAGACATGCAGTTTATAATGCTTTTAGCATTTAAGCAGAGATTTACACTTTCGTTGCAAGAATTAAAGTGCGAATTAAAAAAATGATCATTATATATTTTATAAAACGGGTGCAATGAAACGAACTTATTTAAGCTTTCACTTCATAAAGAAATGAATAGATTAATACGAGTACTGTAAGTTCATATTTTCAAAAAAGATGTATCTTAGCGAAGCTTTTGGAGGATTTTGTAAAATGTCACGATGTCGTAACCGACGTCTGATCGCTACTAGACCTTAATCTGGTACAGTACAAAAGCATTGCAATGACGATTGTTTCCTCGATAGTATGGGGTATATCTAAGCTGCTCGCAATATTGAAGTGTGCACGATTTTTTTCGAAATTTCAGTCAGTTTTATTAGGTATTTATTAAATTTACGTATAGATTTACACTAAATCTGTTTTGTAATTTTAAATAAACGTAAAAGCCTAAAAGTATTACAAACCCAATTGCTATCTTTATTCAGGATTTTGTTGTTTAAAATGATGAATGCAGTCTTAGCATAATCAAATACTCGTATATTTTACTTAGGATTGTAATTTCAATATCGATTATACAATAAAAAATTGTATATAGTAAAAAACAAAACCAATGTATAATAATGACTATTATCGTTGTATGATATACGTACTCAATCTATGTTTAAAGCTTTAATTTAGATAGTTTACTATTTATTATACTAATTAATAAAATATTTTTATAATTAGATTACATATATATTCTTTGAACATATATTTAATAATACATTTACTCTTTCTATCAACAGTAAATTCAGTAAGTTCAGTTCTTTTTGGAAAATAAGTTGGATGAAAAGTTTTATAAAAGTTTACTTTTACTTCGTTGACGTTTTCTTTTTGATGTTAATATTTCGACCTAAAAATTGCGCGCTTTAAAACTCTACATGCAAGAGAATCTAAAAGTATTTTATGAAAGTATAATGGAAGTATACGAGCATTTTAATAAAAGTAATGACTTTTCAATTTTATAAAATTATGTTCTCCATTTCATTTCATGTTCATGCCTTTTTTTGTTTCGAAAATTTGTCGAAGGAAGTTTTAAAGTCTTTATATTAAGCTACGCATTAAAAGGTATTACATATTATGAGCAGAAGCTCACACAGAACATATAGATTTACTGAAATGTGGAGAGACACATCAATTACGTTAAAACGATTTGAAGAATGTAAATTAAAAAATTAATTTTCAAAGAATCGTACCTTTTAAATATTTAAAATTTCGTAATTTTATTAGTAAAAATAGTTCCCATCGTAATAAAATATCGATTACTGATCGTGAAAGCTAATAAATTAAAAAACAGTAATACCCAAATAAAAGTATCAATGCTATTCGTTTTTTAATTTCTTAATATTTTTTTTTAATAGAAATTTTCAGATGTAATATATCACTTGAGTTTTTGGAAAAATTATATTAATAAAAGTTACCGAATTAAAAGAAATTTAGCAAAATAAGAAGGATTACTATTCGATTCTGATTTTCTATGTGATAAGTTTAAGAATATTTCTAAATAAGTAACGTTTGAATTGAACGTGAATCTTAACGAGTAGCAAATTTATTGTTATTTGATTTTGTATTAATGAAAAATAACTAATTGAACACTAACCGATGCACAATAACGTTATAAAAATTTTTTAAAACAATCATATATTAGTAGCATTTTAATAAAATTAGATTAGCATCTTAGAACGATAAATTTAAAACGTATAAACAAAGAATTTTATTTGTTACTTGAATTATCTAACTGTTAAAGTATTGGATAGGTTTTAACTACATTGCATGATTTGCTTAGTAAATTTAGTAGTAAAATAAATAAATCATTGACAGAATGAAAAACGCTTTTCAGCACAATTTTTGTATTTCAGAGTTTTTAAAATTACGTGATGTACATAGTACAATTAAATTTTCTCAAATGCTTCTCTAGTGTTGAAACTTTATAAGTACGATAAAGTTTATAATGAATTACATGTAACCTACGCTCATATTTAATCCTATCTGTAATCATTTTACATGTAGTATTGTCTTCTTTCAATAAAAACTGTTCAACCTCTAACATGAATAATCCTTAATTGACATTTCACAAGACAGTTCACAAATGTTTTTCGATCAATTCGATCGTTTGCATATGAATCGGTCAACAGCGTCTCAATCTCAACCGTATCTCTTTTGTACACTAGATTACGTCGGTGTCAATCCAGTGAGCGTCGAGGTCGCCCAAAGGCTCGCGACTAATGACAAGTTGGCATATGCTGAACTATCACAGGCGATTCATCCCTTGCTGGGCAAACCTTATCTGCATCTTCATCCCTGTGGCTCCCGGAATTTCCTCCAGAGTATGAGCAAGAGGTATGCGAACGACGTGAATGCACTTTTTACTTCGACTGACCAGTTTTCAGTAAAATGTGTAATTTTCAAATCATACGAATATAAATTTCTAATTATTTTGCGAGACATCTTTTTAATTGAAGCTTAATTTTAGGAACTTTATTTTCGAGAATGTAATACGCTGCGTTTAGAAACTTTTATACTCCAGTGGATATTTTATAAAGAACTGTTATTAACGATAAGAGGATAAAAATACATATCAAGACTAATTCTTTTGTACTAGTTATTCATGAAAGTTCCATTTCCGAGAGAAAATAACAGTGTTAAATCCAATTTTCTTTTGTTTGACACTTTACTTTGAGAATTAACTTTAGTAACAATTTTTTAATTTTGAAGAAGTTAAATTATAATTAATTTATGGTGTCTGTATATTAATATCAAAATTAAAAAAGACGCGTGGTTATTAGAATTTCTTTTAAATATATTGCTTCACTAAAAATGTCAAGAAGACTTGATTATTATGTAAGTACGGTAATAATGTGAACAGTAAAGTGATAATGCAAAAGCACAGATTCTTATCTCAATTTTTTGTTACATTTGAAAAATTCTTGCATTTATGCACGAATTTGTTGTATATAAAAGACGGATGCAAAATTTTAGAATAAGGTGGCACGCGTATCTCCAATTATTGCGTCTATCGATTCGACATATTTTGAGGAACATCACTGATATTTATTGAACACTATGGTATTTTAAATTTCAATTGAATTTGAACTCAAGTAAAATTTAAATTTATTAATTCACAAGGAATCATCAATTTTACACTTATTGAAATAGATATATTTTCTTCCGATTAAAATTTTTCCCTAATATAATTTCTGTGGACATTTATCATCTGTATTGCAAAATAAACAGTTTACTATTCAAGCGCACATCTTAAGCTTTTTATATCTCCAGTCTCATTAATTTCTGTTAAGTAGACTTGAAATTAGGAAAAAATAGAATTTTAAAATTGTTCGTTATTTCTCTTTAAGAAGATCAGACATAAAATATTGACTAAAATAAACAATTTCCCAATAGGCTGTTTTTATAAAAAGTGATTTTTCTCGAAATATATTGATAGAAATGTTTTTAATTCATTTAGTTTTCAGAATATTATTAAAATACCGAATATTATTATTAATTAGTATTTCAGTATTTTAATAAATACATTTGTATATTACAACAATAATTCCCTACAGTTTATATTATTTAGATGTAGAAGTTATTATTTTTATTAAAAAGTAAAAGTAACATCACGGCTTATCTTTTCTATTAGTACAGTGAACTCTTGTCAATTTAATTTTACAAAAATTGTAAAGGAGACTTGGCTTTAAATGAAAACGTGCTTTTATCCGACATTGGTGAGATTAATTGCCTAAAATTAGATCGGTAAAGAAAGCGGATTCCTCGAATTCCCGAATTTCGCATGCGTGTGAATACCGAATCTTGCATAAGCGAAAAACTAGAGAGGCATCTGGATTAATTAATCTACACCGAAATCGCGAGTGTCGTCGTTCAAAATCTCTCGGGATCCTCCGGACGTTTCCGATCAGTCCACGACCGTCGCACTTTTCACGTCTTTCTATATTTCCAGCACCAACAAACTCGTGAGCTGGTTGAGCATCGTCGCGCCTGCGGCTTTAAATCTTCGCCTACATCCCAAGTATATCCGGCTGACGAATGGTGGCGAAAGCAACTGCAGTAGCGACGGCGATGACGGACCTCGCGAGGATTGAATCAAGGGGTTTTTCTGTTTTATCGGTATGTCTGTTAGGGCACTCGTTCTTTTGTTTGCCTGCGGTGTCCGATAATGTAAGACAAGGTGATTATTTTCATTCGTAAAGTGAGCTCGTTAAGCTTTTGAGTAAGAAATTGGAAAATAAAAGAAACATTTTGTTATTCGTGACTTGGGAATAGCTGAGTCTTTATTTTTCAATTTATGATTGTGGTGCGGTACTCGTTAAATATGGTTACAACTTTATTTTAGAGTAAATTTATATTGACGATGAAATAGTTTCATAGATTTTTAAGCATTGCATATCGAATTAAATTGTCTATTATATACTCTCATTTAATAAAATTTTGTTTGTTTATTTTGCACGCCGTGTTCGTTTAACGGATTTGCTTTTAAAGTGTGTTAACAATAGATATTTAAAATAATTTTTGGTGCGTTTATCGTGTAGTGCTTAAACAGAACAACAAATATTGTATTGATAAATTTTTATGGATTTTTGTTACAATAGTGGCACACGTGATAAAATCAAATTTATCAATTGTTAAAAGAGGTCGACCGATGCAACGTACAACTCAAACCTAATTGAAAATACGTAATATTCATCCGTAGAATTATGCGCTGAATTTCATTAGTACGATCTCGAAAGCATCGTATTAATTTAACGATATTCCGAATATGCTTTTTATTATGTTTTCTGATTTCAAATTTTATTCAAACATCGATTTTCGTTACGAATATACGATTACGTATGCGCAATTCTTTGTATTTTTTCTTTACTTTTCAATTTCACTCTTTAAAATTTATGCACTTATTTTAGTATGGAATTATTGCATTTTCTTATCAGGAAAAGAAGGAGGCGCAATAAATTCAGTTTATTAGATTAATAATAAATATACTTGGAGCACTGCCTCTAATAATTATAAGAGTAATTGTTTATGCAACAAAACAATATAACCAAATTGTTCAATTTCTGAGCCGTATTCTACGTTAATATCCAGTTCAGTTTTCACGGTGCGTACACTATAAAGTACAGTACTTTAACCCTTTGACCTTAGACTGTACCGTGAACATCTTCTATCGTAAATGAACCTAAATAATCTAATATTCTTGTCGTCAGATTGGAGTTCTACATTAAAATTACTTGTTTGTTTCGTGTACGCATTTAGTAGATCATATTGAAATTTGTAATATCGAGGAAATCATCTTATTTTAAATAATAACAAAAAAAGTCTATTATGTATGGATATACAAGTATTTGATATTTAATTCTGATTTGTTGGAATTTTTTGGTAAAAATATGTATAATCTGACATTCGAATATAAATGTTGTAATAAATAGAAATAAATTGAGTCTTCATTGTATAATATTTTATTTCAATCGATTTAATTGCGATTTCAATTATATACGAAGAATAACTCATTGCAATCAATTTACACGTTTTAAATTAGTCTCTTTCAAGATAAAAAATCAATACAGATGATCATAAAAAGTGTACGAGTATTACAGTCTATTAAAGTTACTTTTTCAATAATTGAAGCAAAAGCAAACTGTAACAGGAATGATATTGATGTATTAAGGTAAGTTGTTTTTCTTAATGTAAATAATTAAAATCAATATTCACTAGCAAAAAATATGTAAAAAGTCTAGCACCAGCTGCAGATGGAGAAAAAAGGACAAGTCCAAATTCTCAATATAAATTCTCAAGATGAGGAGTAAGTTAATAAAAAGTTGCTATTTTATCTAATTGCAGTTTTTCAAATATCGGGAGAACAATAAATAAAATGATAAAACAGTATCATATTTATGAATATAAGAATTATTTGTCCATGTTAATGTTGTACTATATTAATGTTAATATTATATTTTCGTATATATGTATTGCGAAAAAAATTTTTTTTACTATAACGTGTCAATACAAATAATTTAAATCGTAATGTGTATGATAATTATTTAATTAATTTAGTTTCGATCTTCAAGAAATGATAATTTTTTCAATCAATTTTAATTTTATTAGTTTTTGTTAATTTTGTTAATGTTTTATGATATTGATTGATTTAAAAGTGAAAAATATGTTATATATCCATTTACGATCTATTATATTATTTTATGCTTTTAACGTGTGATTTATTTATATGTTATAGAATATAAAACGTAACGACAGTATGTAACATAGTTATTAGCATTCGATTTATTTTGTACTGGAACCATTTAAATTAATAAACAAGTTATAAAGGTAAAAAATCAATTTTAAAAAAGGCCTACAACAAAGTTTCATTATTAATTATATTTTAAAAGTTATGCATTATTAAAAAAAATATATTTTATTCATTTTTATAAACTTTGGTATTTTTAAATTAATCTAATAAATAATAATCACTATACTTTTGCTAAGTTTAAAGGCCTTTTTAAACGTTTAAAAGACTAATTCAACTGAAACTTGTTTTTACTCGTTTAAATGAAAGATTTAATTTATATAAATAATAAATATCATTTATTATTTATTTATTAAGACGTAGAAGTTTGTTTCTCATTTTGCAAGACATTTCTAAAAATTCAATCTGTATCTAATTTGACAGAAAAAGTTAAAAATTAATTGATATTGAACGAAGCTACTTTTCTAAATAATTCTATACATTTGTTTCAATTGTATTCACATTACGTTGTACATATTAATTATTTTATCCATAAACTGTACAATTGCTTATGATGAAATATAAAATGCAGCCTAAATATTATTTTGTTTAATGTGGAACTTTAGATAATTAATATGTATAAAATTTAGATCATTGAAAATTATATTGCAACTGATAGTATAATAAAGATAAAAAATGAAAATGTGGAAAAAATATTCGTGCTAATTTATTACTCTAATACTTTGAATTGAATTACTATTTAAAAATAATAAATTATATTGCATTTTATAAAAAATTAAGAAATCACATGACATTTTACTCGGTTTTTATTTTTGAACGTCGAAAGATCAATCGTAATTTAATACAATTTTTATGTTAGTTAAATCCAGAATTTATTGCAGCGAGTTTTTTTTTTTTTTTTTTTAATATTAGAGTTAACGAATGCGTAATGCAAAAGCATTTCATTTGAGTAAATTTTTCAATCTGAATTTTACGTAACGTCTTTCATTATTGTTATCGGTATTTTTATTCATTGGATTTGTAGTCCAATATTATATAGTGTAATGTTTTATATAGTTTCTAATTTAAATTTTTTCGAAACTGTGAAATATGAATTTATAGATTATCCATGTTAAACAGATGGAGGGACTCCTCATTTATTTTAACTTAAAAATGAGATAATTAATTTTGTTGTTTACTGAGAAATTACAAATATCGAGATGTTCATTGAAATATCCGTTAAAAGATATAATTTAACTTACCTTTTCACAAGAATTTAATTCTTTTGGCATTACTTCAATTATGGATTAATTTTGAAATGACTTTAAATCATTCAGTACTATCATGCTAATTCGATTAAAATTATAATTTGACGAAATAATAAACGAAGTTGGTAAGTGACAAGAAAATGTGTGAAAAAAGTGTGAAACAACGTGCTAGTGTTGGTGTACGCTGTAAATGACAGTCGACCGGAAATGTCGAAAAAGAAGAAATTAATCGAATGACAACAGTGCTAGAATCCACAGTAATTGAAAATACCAACTGTAAATTGAATGAATAGCAAAAATTAATGCTATAAATGAAATTACTGTATATACAGGTGTTCTTGACCTATTCTTTCATTCTTACGTACTTTTTCTTTTGTCTTATCGAATGATGAAATAATCACATCTTATAGATAATTTAGATTTATGGATAATTTTTGAAAATTATTTCAACATTTACTTCATCTAAATTTTTAAAGCTATATATCCGTAATTCAGTTGTAGGAGCACTAGTACGTTTTAATCGATGAATTATGTGCATAAAATATTGTTAAGAAATTATTGTCTTATTCAATCCTGTTATAGTATTAACTTTAAAAGATAGTAAAGCCTATTAAAACAAGTAATAACCACTTTGAATAAAATTAATGGCTAAAAATAAAAATAATTTCTCCTTAAATACTATCAAAGGAATTACTATCCGAAATTTAAATAAAATTTACCATTTTGTATTTATACATTATGATTATTTCATTAAAGAAAATTTAATAATCTTTTTAGTTAAATGAAATGTAATTGTATGTGAATGAAGACAAATGAAATATCTGGTTCTCATTATTATTTTACAACGAAAAAAAAAAAAAAAAAAAAAAAAAAAAAAAAAAAAAAAAAAAAAAAAACATCAGTGAAGAAGAAAAAAGAACCTACGTGGCATACTTTTGAGCTTTTCACTGTCCGAGTACAGAAACTACTTTCGCGTACTCTGTATTTCTCCGTTTCCTTGCAATTTTCTCCTGCTTTTCATTTTCTCTAAAATAAAACTCCAAAATAGGAGCGTTTTAGAAAATGAAAAAACTTGCACTTTCTTCAGGCTGGATATAAAATCAACTTGACACTTTTACTTTTTTCCGGAGATTACTACAAAAGACAAAAATATTTTAGTGATACATTTCAAAACTTTTCTTCTGTATCCTAGTTTCTTTACTCTAAATGTTTATACATATATATATATATATATATATATATATATTAATATTATTCCTTTCTTCATGCTTTGAAATGATAATTTTTGTAAAAATTCAAGTTTCTATTAAATAGTTTATCAAAATCATCATGCACATGTATTTCAACAAGTTATTGTTATAATCTGCAAAATAAAAATAGAAAATAAGTATATTTCAAGTTTTTAAGAATTGTATTAAAACTATTTTTTAACTCTGGTATCTGCCTTTATGAGTAAAAATATCTATCGTTTTAATCAATATTTTTCTCAAAAGATTTTAATTTTGCTGAAAAAAACGCAAAATTATTATAAATGTTTATAAAGATATGTACCTCATATTAGTTTTATTTGTATGAAATTTTATAACTATGTTTGTATTATCAGAATCATTTGATTTCGTAAAAATAAATTTTAAATATAAAATTCTTATGTTCAAATGTGTTCCATCAATTATTAAAAATAATTGATTTATTTTTAATTTCAACTCTTTTTGTATAAAACATCATTTTTTACTTTATACAAATATTATATAAAAACATAAATATACGCTTTTAAATTAGAAAATTATTTTTAGAAAGTGTTCTATTATCTTATATGACTTATACGAGAAATTACGTTATTACTTAGCTTTTTTACACATAAAAACTTATTCATAATTTTTGCACATCGATTTTTTTGAGAATTTTCTTCGCCTGCTTCTTATTTATAAATTATTGTTTTACTTTATATTGAGATGTTCAGTAAAAAATTGCGTTGAATAAAAAATATTTAGAACGTATCGGTTTCTTTATTTTGGTAAAAATAGATTACATACGTAAGTTAAGAAAATTTTATTTACTACAGTCTATTTGTCTTTTTTAAATATTATCTTTTAAAGGAGGTTGCCTCATCAATTTTAAGCAACCTTTATTCACTTCTTTAATGGTAATAATTTTTTTTAGAAATGCCGTTATAACGTAGTCTATTTTATTTACATTTTCATTACACATCAAATTGCATTATTTGACAATTTTGTTTTTATTTTTTCAATTGATGAAATTTACCAATTCACATATGAAGCTGAATTTATGATTGCATGGATTGAAATCCTTTACTTGATGAAAACTATGAACTAATATATAGTAAGTACAAGTATATCATATTTAACATATTTATAAATCTCAACAAAGTATTTACTTTCTAGATGGAAAATTCAAAGTATTTGAGTCGAATAAAATACTTGAACAATATTTTAAAAGGTTGTAGAATTATTTATTACTTTTGTATAGCATATAATATTTTAAATCTCTTACAATTTTCGAATTAAGTTTTCGTTTTACATGATTGAGGTAATAATTCTTAACTTAACGATTGTAAGCTTTCGTATATTCTTGGAATCAATAAGTAGAATTTAGCGTAGTCATGCGGAAGTGTAATTTTTCTTGACAGTCTGAAAAAATAAGAAATTGCTTTTATTAATTGGAATATTTGATGAAATGAAAACTTGCTTCATTATTACTTTATCGCGACTGCGTAAGTGAATTGTGTGAAAATTCGACCATTTCCAATTAGTGACAAACATGTTCAATAAACGTGCTCGTATGCCTTTATGTGTGTACGTGTGCGCACACGTATTTTAATTAAACATCATACAATTTAGTGCCACATAATAATGGACCAATCTGAGAAAAAATTAATATCTAACAATCTAAGTCTACAATTAGAGATCGTTATTTCTTAATTTTTATTTAGCTTTACAATTAAGGATTGTTTATTGATTAAAATGTGAAAATCCTGAGATTTTTCAAAAGAGATTCAATAAAGTTTATATTCCTTGATTGATAAGATGTTAATAAATCTGACAGAAATATCAAGCAAAAACTGAATTTTATGAGAAAGACAATGTGGTATACTTTTATAAATAAGATGCGTTGATGTGTCAATGCATCAATTATTCAAACAGTAACGTAGCAGAGCATTTCTTCATTTTTCCCATAATTTTTATAATCTTTGCAACTTTGTATTTTAAACTATATATTTTAGAAATGACTTTTTGTAATGTCAATATTTTATAATGAAACTACTGCCTGTCCTAATAAATTATAATATTTTCTCAGTCGTATTTTTATTCGTAACTTTTCATTAGAAAAGTATGATTAAATTAAATTAAATTGTATGTAAATTTTTAGTCATTACGCATCATTATTTTAGTCATCAATTATCAATGAAAAATTGCAACCTTAATTCTTTTTAACGCAAAATAATGCAGATACATGCTTAAACGATGAAAAATCATGTGCTTACGCTCGACATACTAGGAGTGATTTTCTTTCATTTTGTTCACTTCTATATATTTTTCAAACTTCATGCGCATTTTTCGAAGTTACCAGCTTGTAAATAGTAGTATAAAACTTGTCAAAAGTAGTTGGTAATATACCCAACACGAATAAGCGCACAAAAATTTTATCTTTCGTCACTTTTCAGTCGTTATTGAAAATGTAGCTGCACTTTTACACGATGGAGCGGTTACGCAACCAAGTTGTGACCGTTGCAAGCGTCGCTTAACTTTGGGTGATCAGAAGGATCAAGAGCGTAAGGACTCCCACTTGCAATGGTGCTGGTAAATTCATTTGAAAAACGAATACTTATTAAACAAGTTCGAAACAATTACGAAGTTAGAATAAAAACGTAACTGTATAGAATAAACAAAGTAAATTACAAAACGATTGACATAAAAATATACGAGTAAATTTAAGTTAGCGTATTGTTATGTTGTAACATTATTATAGAAATCGATGCGTATCAAGTTTTTGCACTACAGAAGATGTAACAATTAGTTTATCGTTATGACCAAATTTTTTATCGTAAAAATATATAGGACTACAGCTAAGGTCTTGCATTCTTATTCAATAAGAATGCAATTATTTCTATTTCGCAACTATTTATTCTGTTTACGATTAATATTTCAACGTGCAATATATTTAATAGATTTGTATACTTACTTGAAATTTGAATGCGCGTTATAATTAAGTTTTGAAATGTAAACCATATTTTGAAGAATTTTATAGCGAGTATTGTGCTTTGCTCTGAAAATATTGTAATGTTTACAAATAATCTGTGCGATGATAAAAAATTAGGTTGGAAATATTTGATTAACCAATTGTGTATCAATATTTCATTTAAATACTTGCACGTGTAACTTTGAAAATAAAATATCTCAGTAATTTAATAATCAAAGCGAGATTAATTTTGTCTGCAAAATTATGAAATACAATCGACCAATGAATCGCTGGTAGTTGACCTCTTCTATTTTTAATAACGACTTCGTTTATCTTACTCTATTTGTAGGGTATAAACTGAAAGACTTAGAAGTACTTTGCTCGCATTCGGATTAGTAACATAATTAATTTTTTTATTTAAGCACATATTTATCAAATTTCTTCTCGTTTATACTCAACTGAGGAAAATTTAGTTCGAGTTTTATGTAAGAGACATTGATTGCTTGATACATACAATTGCTTACCTGTTAATGCTCTGAAATATAATATTAAAAACTTCTAGTAGTTTCAACTTTTTACATATGAAGACAATAAATAATAAAAGAAAAGTATAGTATTCAAGGTGTTCAACTAATTATTTGTCGTAATTCCAGAACACTGGAAATTTACTTAAATTATTTCAATTTGTTTATAAAACGAACCTATGCTACACGTTTTGAATTTCTTTTAACTTTCTTTTTCTTTTTATGTAGTCATTAAATGCGTTAAAAAATTTGTATTTACATTCGCTGTAGTTATAATGTCAATAACTTACTGTTATTATATAATTCTTAGTTTACAATGTTGTTTGGTACAGTGGTACAATAGTGTACAATAGTGGTTTATAAAAGTACGACGTTATTGCTTACCACAATTATAACTGAAAAAGTTCCTTCTTCAGAAGGAAAGTTCAATTCGATTGTATCCAAAGTTCTTTATTCTCTTGTAAAGGGTGAAAAAAAGAAATATAACGATTTCTTATGAGTTAGGACT
This sequence comes from Wiebesia pumilae, assembly GCA_018907045.1. Classification (NCBI taxonomy): domain Eukaryota; kingdom Metazoa; phylum Arthropoda; class Insecta; order Hymenoptera; family Agaonidae; genus Wiebesia; species Wiebesia pumilae. The sequence goes on along the minus strand of JACCHZ010000066.1, from coordinate 3,040,918 downwards.
GAGTTAAAAGAAAACGTACACACCTAGAATCTCACAAACAAAAAGTATCTGTCTACTTTTATAATAGAAAAGTTATGGAAGCCCATTTGGTGCTGCATTCACAGGATGAAGTCGGCGGTTCAAGAATTCAAAACTCATGAAAAGCTGAAGCGCTAATAAGAGAAGTCGCACATTTATGTACAGGTACGAAAAAAATTTCTCTCAAAGGACGAAAAGATCAATATTTGATGCGAATGGATGGAAAAAGAGATCGCAGAGATATTAATATCGTTGTATCAGATTTCGCATGAATGCTGATGGCGTATAAGGAGTCTTATACTGTTATACAGATACTTATTCAACTTATACACGAATAAAAGCATAACGGTAGCCATTCGTGATTTAACCTATTAACTGACAATAAAATACTGTCATTTATTCAGAACTTAGTAATTACTTCTCTTTTTGGGATTATTATGGCAGATAGAGTGATAGAAGTATTAATATTAAAATAAGTATTAATACTTGTTTAAAGTGTTAATTTTACTTGCAATGATTTTTAAAGGTATTGAAATCATAATTAGTAGATACTTCTTACAGTCATAAATGATTACAATACGACACTGAGGATTGAAAACTGAATTCTATATTATTTATAAATATTACAAGCATTTCATATATTAATTAATTGTAATATTTTCGGTGCAACAAGCAGCAAAATACATATCGGTTATATATACGTTTCTTTAGGTAACGCTACTATTACAATATATTTCTTAGTACTAACACAGTACAGCTGGCAACCCGTTGTTTATGACAGTCGTCTTTTTATCGTTCTTTTGGAACCCATGATATAAATACCGAAATTCGAATGTATCTATTGTAAGCGTGTATTTTTTCTTAGTTTTCACAGATTCCACTATTTTCGGCACCGTAAGAAGATAAGATGTTAACGTAAAAAAGAAACGAAGATATCGAAGCGAAGTTGGTACAGAATCGAAAAACTAGTGTTTATACAGCAGGGAAGGATAGTAATAACGAAAGGACAAAAGGCAACTTTAATATTTCAATCCGGGCATACGTTGTCAGACGAAAAAAAAGCTTCTCAGCTCGAGGCTCTATGTTACATCCATCTCCTTCTTATTGTTTCTCTGTTGATCTCTATTCCCATATCTGATTCATTGAATTCACCAAGTCATTATAGATTATAACGAGACGTATCAATTTATTTCCTCTGCTCCCAGTCCTCATTTCATTTTTTTATACTTCGGATTATCGAATGTTCTATCTGGTTGCATGTGTGGAACTCGACTGCACTGTATGCCTTTTATGAATTTCGAAAAGCTCCTGCAGCCTAGGAGTTTTTTTTTCTAGTTTACTCCGGGTCGCGTTGAATATACTATAATAATGGATTGAAAAATCCATTGTAGTATTCGTTATCCGTAATAGAGAATATTTCTATAACGAATGGTTACATACTAATTTAAATAATAAAAAAACATTTTTTTCTAATTCTTGGGGTTTTATTGTTTGACAATGAAACGTTTATAAAATGACGTTTTTGACACGTTCAAGAAATAGTGAACCTTTTTTAGACCATTAAAAATCAAAAAACAAAAAAAGTCAGAATTTAATTATAATTGCTTTAGAAATTCAAATGAATGAAAATTACTTAAAATTAAATATCGATTAATTTATACTTTATTATAGCTTGTAGCTGTATTAGCCTAACCCTCGTAATAAAGTAACAGCAGATTCGTGCATCATGAACTCACTATTTAATTCTGAACTTGTAAAAAGATATTTTATGTTGAATTTAAGAATGTAATTTAATAATACAGTTGTTACAAGAGCTGCCATAATTCACGTAATATTGAAAGTATAATCTAAATGTGTCGAGCGTATTATATTTTTAATTAAAGAAAATTTAGAATTTTATTACTTTAAATTGACTAGTACAATATTACAAGAAATTTATAATGAAACCGAAAGAAATATGCATTATTTCATATAATTGCAAATATGCATAAGACATGCCAATAACCTTTTCTTCTTATTCATGTTATTTGCCTTCAACTGTTTCTTGATTTACTCCTGTAATGTGTTTTGAACCGAATAAATTCGATTGTGTTTGGCGTACACGATAGAATAGTTGAAATTTCTCAAAAAGAATGCAAATAATGTAAAAAGAATGTAAAATTAATTACAAGGTATTTTTAATTAATTTAAGCCTAAGTAATACGATACAACTTAAGTATATCGTATATTTTATTATGTAATTATAATTCAATTATAACCTTATATTGTTAAAACGTTTATCGTATTTCCTGCATTTTTACGTAATTTTAGAGATATTTTTTCATTCGCTATTAATTTGTTTCCATATTTCAATTCGGAATTGAATGTTATGCTTTTATAGTTTACATTTTGTTGTGATATATTTTAATCTTTTCTAACAACTACTTGCTTCTTAAAATAATAAATGGTACTTTTTTTTTTTAAAAAACAAATATTATCGTAATGCATGAAATATTTGTAAACATTAATAAAAAATATTATAAGAAAAAAATCATAATAACGATATTATTATGTACTTTTTTATAGTTACAAGTAAAATTTGTATTAGTTCATAAAAATACGTTACTGATTGAAATAAATGTACTCATTTTGGCCCAAGAAATTTTTAATACATTTATCAGGATCGATGAAATTTTCGCTATATTAACCTATATTTAAAATTTATATTATTTTTATAGATAACAAACAATTTAAATTTAGAATAGATAAATTTGTCAAAGTACTATTTCTTATAAAATGTTAATTTTGTAATAATTCCCAATTTTTCGAAGGTAGTTTCCAAAATAAAAAGTACAAATTTTGGAAAAGTATTGTTTCTTAAAAGGAGTATTAATTTTTACATTATTTTTAAATGCTTTAAATCAGTCTTATACTATCTAAATCATGTTGCTTATTTTCAATCGATTACACATCTTATGAATTAGTTTAATTTGTTTGAAAGTAAAAATCATGAATATCTCCTTTAGGCAATTGAAAAGTTCTTTTAGTTTAGTTTCTTTTGGGCTTTTACTCAGTTGACGAAAAATGACCATTTTAAAATATTCGACAGACTGATAAAATTTCTTTAATTTTAAAAAGCAACTGTTTCGTTTATAAGTCGGATTGGGAAACGATTATACCATTGAAACATAACTAGACTTTCTTGTATGGGAAATAGAAATCTTTTGGAATAGGTACAACGCATAGAAAACCAATTGGAATCCTTTTTTTTAACTCTGATATTGAACTATGAAGGATTGCACTTTACATTTGCCGTTCTTTTAGTCTCAACTTTGAAAAAAATCTCTTTGCCGGGGGATGCGTAAAAAGTTTCTTCCATTGCATGATATATCAATTAGGTTCGATGAGGTTTACAGATTCAGTCTAGCGCTACCGAGAAAAATATAAAGTGCATTCCTTTAAAGCGATGAATAATTTTTCTCCTTCACCCCACTGCCGCCGAACTCGTTGAAGAATTGTTCACGAATTCGTCGACATTCGAGACATAAAGGATTAGTGTGTCTTTGACACCCTCGGTAGTGTTAATGTTTTCGCAGTCGCGCTTTTGAAAAAGCATAAGTGCACATGAAATGAAAAAATGAAAAAAAAATGAAAAAAAAAAAAAAAAAAAAATACGGAAACACCCAAACCGAATCCCTCACCCCCATCTTCTCGCGTCCATCCACAACGTGGCCGTTGCCATAACAGCGGAAGCCGGTGAGATCCCGTGTACCAGGACGCGAAGGGTCGAAAGGGGATGCGTGTGTGTTTGGACGAGGACGAGAGGAGTTTACTGGGGACGAAAAGGCGCTTAGGAGTGACTCTGGTGGTAGTGATGCACGTATACGCCTGGTCGGAAGTGCGCGACGGTTGCTATGGTGATGCGCCAGCGCCGCTTGTTGCGTAAGGGGCGCGGCGAGGACGAGGAAGTCGTGGGCCCTCGTCCGGGTGGAAGTCTCGGTTCCACTGCGGGCCTTTGGTACTATGGACGAAATTGCGTGTGCTCCGCTGGCCCGGGGAACTATTTATCCGGAGATTTATTATAAGATGCCTCAGTGGATGAAAGGTTCATCAGTTCGGCTTGTAGTACGCTGTACCTGGACCACTGCTCTCTTATAATTTTATTGAATTTAAGCGAGGAGGGTTATCTTCTCTAGGGGAAATGTAAAGGTCTATTTGATAATCTATATTCAGCGTCGCTTCTAGGATTTTCATATCCGGCTGTTTTTACTTAACCACATTTAAAATATTCGATTCTAGTCCCTATATAACGAATAATTTTCAGATTTTAACTTTTAAAGACATTTAACTTTATCTTTCGTTCACATATTTATGTCTATATTATATTACATTGTAATGGCAAAGTAAACTGAAGATTTCTTTTTATGAGAAATATATAAATCATCTTTTCGATATAAAACGATTGTCAATTATTCGATAAAATGTTTATATACTTTTTTGATTTTCTTTTCGTACTTTTATCGCAATTTTCTAAAATTTTAAATAGTTCTAAATTTATTGAATAAGAAATAAATGAATGAACGCGAGAAAGCTTGAAAATTTAAGAGAAAATAAAAATAATATTAACTACGATCAAATTAGAGTAATATAAACAAAAACAAAGATATTATACATGTAAACGGATTGAGTAAAGTGAGTAGATTGTCAAAATTAATCTCTAAAAAAGTTAAAATTATTCTTTATTTTAGTCCTACGTCCTGAAAATTTTTGTCGATTTTCCAAAAGTTTATTATCAATATGTTGACAATATGTTAATACAAATGTAAACTGTATTTCAGAAAAATAGGATACCTAATTATAGTTAGACTAATTAGAAAAGTGCTATATTCTAGAAATTTTTATTAAGATTTCGGTGAAATTAATCTTACATAAAAATCGAATTGATCATTCATTAATTAATTTTGTCAATTCTGAATGTTCCGACTTTTATAATGATAATAAAAATATATTAAAAAATTAATAAAATTAATTTCATACATTGATATTAATCATCACTTATTCTCTATGTAATCAGTCAATCAAAGCTAACGCGGGCAGCTTTGATTTAAGTTCTTTTAAATATTAGAATCTTTTGATATTATATATGAGTACATATTACAGAAGTATCAAATATTCGAAGGTGCGAATTACCAATACTCTTCTGTAATTTTAAGAATAATTTACAACTACGTATAATTTCACACGTACAATTTGCTTTAGTTTTTGACATCTAATTAGACCTCCACCAAAACTCACTGCATTTACTTTTAGCGCACATCCTCAATTAGTTTTGAAAGAAGTAAATGAAAAGAATAGGATTTTAATAGAAAATTAATTTTTATTTACGTAATACTTTTGCCTTACAAGGTTAATAAGATTGTATCACTAGTATTGGATTTTATTTCTGTGCATCAGAAAGCAGCTTCTAAAGCCAAAGAAAAAAAATGTGATAATACTATGGTAAGTGAACCATCAATAGATCAGACTAAAAGAATTTTAAGATTTTATTCACAGATGAAATAAAATTCTAAATACTTTTATAATGTTACAAATTTTCATATCACCTATAAAAAATACGAAGCTTTATATTAAATCGATCTCATATCAAATAAACAGAGCTGTCATATTGAGAATTCCGAGGAGCTTAGAATTACAAATATTGAATTAGGCACAAGAATACCAGTCGTTATGATTCGGTCTCATACAAAACGTATAGAAAAACTTGATTTCGTAGATTACTCCTTAGAAATATTATACATTTTTCAAATAAATTTGTTTCAAAGAAGGCTTGTATGTAAACTTTTGAGTTTAGATAAGTTATTCAAAAGCGAACAATGAAAGGTAAGCAATTGTCTATTTGAATATATTTTGATGTGTTAGAATGAATTCAGTAGACCTGATAGATAACTATTTAAGTTTATGATAATTTTTAAATCTTATTTGCTTAATAACCACCTTTTGAATAATAATTTTACGATATATTACGTATGTTTATTATTTTATAATATCACATACCAAAATATTATCTTTAAATTTGCAATTTAATATTCGAGACATTTACGTAATATCAAGAATAATCCAGAAATGTAAATAAGTAAGAAATATGCAGGAAATGATGAATTCTATTGAATATATTAAATTGTTAAAAAGTTTGTTAAAATCTAAGTGCAATTCCAATTGATGTTGTCGGTGAACTTAAATATGTCTAGTCAAATAAGAGCGCTACTGTTATAACGATATTAGTGAATTGTTTTAAAATCAGATGAATTTAATCTGCAATTTTATGTACGTGTGTTTGTCAAGTATTTTAACAATAATTTTCATTCCTGTGTTCTAACTTTCTCAGTTAGAACTTTTATAAAAATGTTTAGTATTTTTTTTACTTAGCAGTCGCGGAAGTATTGAAATAAATGGATTTCAATGAAATTAAAAGGTACCAGTTCATTTGTAATCATTACAGAAATAACGACGCATCTCGAGTATCAACATCTCTAAATGAATCTCGACAACCTCTGCACGAAAATTTAGCTCAATTCCGTACAGTCATCGGATCACAAAGTCGTTACCCGTCAAAGTCAACAAAAGCAGAAATCCTCGTGCGTATAACGAATATACAACGATCGTGCAACGACACAAAGGACAAGTGTGCGAGAGAGAAAGAGAGAGAAAATCCGCGAATCCCGATCATTATTTTGAACCCCATGCACGTCCCTTTTCTCTTTTCCACATGTTGGAAGGGAGGCGACGCCTTGCGTCTAGTACCGTGGAAGGTCTCGATGCTTTCGCGTCTCTCCCACGAGCTTCTTTGTTTAATTTCCCAAGGATTCGCGTCGCCCGCACCGAACCGGCATTACGTGCATAAGGGCCCGACCTTTTTACCCTTCGCCGAGCGGTTTTTTACGCGGATCGAGTTCTCGGGCATGTGGATTCTTAGGTTATGTGCCAGTTGCGGCACTAGGAATCCGCGCATCTCGGTTCGCACTGTTACCTTCGGGATGTTTGCCGGTGATGCTGGAAGTGGTGATTGTGCATTACGAACCAAATGCTTACGAGACTAGTTGTAAAGGCACTTTTCGTTTGGTTGACGCTGATGAATCACGCCTTATGGTCGTGATAGGCGGTTTTTTGAGAACTTTATTTTCATAAGGAATCGTTTACAAGCGTGTGTTTGTTAAATCTCTGACAGATTGTATTTTTCTCAAGTTGTTTTGAATAAGTCAGCTTAAAACGAAAGATTTCAATTCAGGTAATTTGAATAAACATCGTAAAAATTGCACATCAGTGCTAGATCGGGGTAATTTATCATTTATATGATATTATATATTACATCATAAGAGGATTTAGAAACTATTATGTAAAATCTTTATAAATTAGGTTTCGCTTGTTTTGCCATTCAAGTAGATTTTCAATAGCTCGGTTTTTAAAGAAAAAAGTCCATTCTAATATTTGTTGTTAAGAAGATGCCGTGTCAGTAAAGCACTGTTTTATCGCGTGCAATTATTGGAAATGTAATAATAAAAATAATGTTTGGAACAAAGGAATTTACAAACAAGGTAGAGTTACCGTAATTACAGAACATAAAGCTTTAGAAGATTACGCCGTACGAAACGAGTGTAAAAAATTGTTTTTAATAATGGGATTTGCTTAGAAGCTTTAACATTTTTAATAAAGAACGTATAAAAATTATTACAGAATAATACAAATTCAAATAAGCATACCTCATTTGTTTGTTCTTTTGAAATTTCTTTTAAATTTACCTTTTTCAACCGTCGTATCTTATACGACGTGGATTATTTGTACAATTAGATTTGTCGCCAAAATGCATTCATAAATTGGATGACATTGTTTAATTCATAAAAACCATTTTTTCAATTACTCGCATTCTTGAAAGTTATTTTTTACACGTAGTGTAAACTGTTTTGATGTAATTTCGAAGAATTTTTTAAAGCTTCACAAGCAAATTCATATGATTCAAAAGGTATTTGTAAAATATTTTCTACATCAGCTTGCATGTGAAAGAAATTTACTTTTCTTCGTGTGCCTTTAATTATTTCGCAGCTATTGAGATGAATCGAAAAGTATGAACCTTACAGAAAAATGGAACACTTGTGGTAACACGATCTTCAAATATACTTTAAATAAATATTCTCAGAAATTTACTCAATTAAAACAGTTTTGCTAACTCTAAATCACTTTGTTAGCTTTAAATAAAAATAATAAACTTATTTTTTATTTGAATAAATGTTGCTTCGAAACAAAGTACTTTATTAAATTTAATTGGAAAACTTGCAGATGACACAAAAAAATCTAGGTTAACTTTTAGAGAATTAAGTCTTTATGCCTTTCAGTCGTAACTGTGATATCTCTCTGAACTCATAATTACTCTCACGCGAAAATATCTTAATTTCTCAAACAATTTGTCATTTTTCGAAGAAAATACCTAACACTCTAGAAAATCATGTCCAAGTTAATAACTCGCATCTACTTAGTATCAAAGGAGAAAAAAAGGAGAAAGAGGATAAAAGACACAATCGATCAGAAGTGTGGTATTGGCGAGCGCGAAAAAAGTGCAAAGTGAACTTTTTCGACTGGAAAAGGTCATAAAGTAAGAGGGAAGAATACCCGAAGCATATCACGCGTAATTAACGTTCAGCTTTCGTCTACTTAGCTTTTCTTCTTTCGTAGCCGCGGCTCGATCGACCTGAAGCGCGCGTTTCTTGCCCGGATATTACTAGACGAGGGTGGAAAAAGAATGTAAAGTTGACGCTCACCTCGTGGATTTTCACAGCTTTTGTAGCTTTTGTAGGGGAACTTTAGAGGCATCAATTGCAAGATGTGAACCTCACGTACGACTCCAGAGTCGCATCTTGAAGCTTAGCTTATATTTTGCAGGACCGGAAATTAACAACTGTAATTCCGTCCGAGGCTTAGATACCGGGGTTTTTGCACGAAGTTACTTCTTTGCACGACAGATTGATTCTTTTACCGTACCCTCGGATATTTTCCCTTCACGTGCGCACTAACTTTTTCAATCTGGAATTTGCTTTAGGGGATATTCTGCGTTCTTTCACGTGGGCTTTTCGAAAATGTAATCGTATTCACTTGTGAATACGTGATAATCATTAACAGTACAACATTCGTTGTACTTGTACTTTTGCCAAGGATGATTTTTTCTTTTGTATATATGGAATTAAATTTATATTTATAGCAAAAGGTATGGCTCAATAATTATCAGTTTAAAATATAGTTTTAATTTAGAAAACATTTCGAGAACAATAGTGATTAATTCTCATGAAGGTTTACAAACCTTTTAACGTTTTCACTTCTGTATCAAAGCACGTATCACAAAACATAACGAATGAATGTAACGTTAATAACATCCTTTGGTAAGATAAAACGTACTTTCAAATTCAATGAATTTTTTTAGGTTTCATTTGCCTTTATTTTAGCAATACTGTCGGGAGTAAAACAAATACATCTCTATTGAATTTTAAGTACTGAGAATTTTACTACCGACTCTATCTTTATTCTAATAAATCAGAGATATATAATATAATCGAAATTGACTATATTCGATTAAACGTAGTTGACAACAGGTTCAGTAAGTAAAGCCAGATAAAGGGCGATATATTTAAAGAAGACGAACTGAAGAGTCAAAGATATCCTTAGTAAGGACACAAACATTGGGTATGCAAGAGGATAATTCAGAAGGGTAAAAAGAAATTTTAGAGGGGATGAAACTTGAGTTTATATACTACACGTTCACGGTTAATAGCACACTTTGGTTTATTTCTCCATTTCGTATTTGTGAATCAAAATGATCTGGACTTGATAGTAATGCGAGAATCTTCATACAACGTGATAATAGCCATTTATAATTAATATTGGCTATTATTGTTTCTTTTATAAAATTTCATTAATAAACAAAAAAGATGAAATCTAGAAAATATTATCGAAAGATTTTAACTTTGTTTTTAAGGAAATGCCAAAAGGCATATTTAAATAATTTGAATAATTTGAATACCGTTTGATAACGAAGGACTTTTTTTACGTTAATGGATTTAAACTCAGACTTCCAACTGAAATTAAATTAAACTGCTTGAAAATCGTATTCATTGAGAATGTAATGTATGGTTTTGAATATGCTTTCAAAATAATGTACGAGAAAGTGAATTTGGTGCATATTTTCGAGTGCTTTATACAAATATTTAATTGTAAATCAACGAAAAATTGAGAGTCCATTCACTATATACATATTTACGTATTTTTCATGTTTTTCATTGGTAAATATACCGAGTAAACTAAACGATAAAGCATTAAATCTCATTATTAAAGATTTCGTATTTAAATCTAAAAGTATAATTAATTTTTGACAATCTGCTTTTGTTATAAAAAGTTAGACTGTCATTCCAAGCCACGCAATACGTACGAATTTTCTCCCTGAATTACAGACTGGCAATACTTACGAATAAGTAGTAGCGCATAAGCAATACCATAAACGATAACTGCTGTAGCCGTTGCCCACTCGCAAATGATAAGACCTCGTTACGATCCGTAAAGCATCCTCGCAAGCTTTTCGCTTCGATTATCATCCACGAGGCCAATCGCACGGACGCTCGGACCACCAGAGTGGGTCGATACGTAAGACGATCCCGATCACCTAGCGATAAACGGGGAGGGGGTGCGAGCGCCGTTCATGGAACGTCTTCTCCTCGACGAGCCGCCCCACCGGGTGGCCCCGGACACGGACGGGGGGACGGACTCTGCGCCTCCGCACTCGCTCGGTCCGCCACCACCGCGCCACAAGTGTTCGTGGCGTGTTTGAGCGAGGTCGGCCCTTATTCCGCGCGGTGCCGCTCCCGATCAAGAGGACGACGCAAGCCACTGCCCCTCCCGGGTGTTCGTCGACGCCCTCGAGTGACTCTTCGCCGGTGGTCCGAGGGGGCGTCTTTTCCACTGGTCTTCCTCGTTTCTTCGGTCCCGCAGTGCGAGGTTGGATAAGCGCGGAGGAGAGTCGTGGTGAGGCGACACCGTTGGATTGCCGAGAGTGTCACGGTACGGCCTTTTCATTATTATTCGTTTTATGGGAATCTCGTTCAAGTATTTGGGGTGAATCGAGAAATGGCAGGGACGGTAGAGTTTCGCGAGAATGTGGAGCAGCTGAATTTCGTGTCATTAGTGACGAAACATCTTGGATTTCAAATGTTTTGGGAACAATTCGAGATCCTGCAGTGGCGCCCGTTAAAAAATATTTTTCAAATCAATAACTGTTATTAAATTCACTTCTAATTATGTTAACCGATACGCGTAAGTATTATTGCGCCTCTGATTTTCCATCGTAAAAAGTGGAAAGCGTAGTGTTGAATAAGCGTTAACAGAAAGATGACAAACGAAATTTTTTAAACCGTTAATGATAGAAGAAATAACATTTTTATAATATAAGGCTTATATTATAGCTTATACATGGTGTTAATTCTAATAGATCTATTAGGGAAACTCATCTTTGAGGGATTAAAAATCCATTAATTTGTATTTATTGACGACTTGAAGTGTTAAATATTACATAGGTAATCTAATCTAATGTAAATACAATATAAACGTAATGGTGTAATAATTGATTGACAATAATAATTTATTCCTGTAGTTTTTATCGAACTTTTTACAGACTCTCTGTCGATAAATATTTGCTTAAAATGAAAATATTTAATATTATGAATTTAATATTATGAAATTTGTAGAACGCAGAAAATTATTATTATAAGTAATAATTAAAAATAACATCAATATTATACCAGTAAATATATTTATTTATACAAATTTACATCGTATTCGAACATGTTAATTGAAAGTAACAATCGATTAATTTTTATCTTAAATAACATCTTCAAATTCTACGATGTTAGTTAAATATTATGTAGTAGATATAAAGTGTAATTCATTTGAAGCTGATATCGCATTTAGCGCTTATTAAATTTATCTTTGCTACTGCGTACATCAACGTATTATTTGTAATTTCTTTTTATTGTATTCTAATGTTGCTTTGTTAAAGATATGGTATTTTAAATTGAATAAATACATATTCAATTGTATACTATAACTAATTTCGTTATTTATTAAAATAACGAAATTTCTTTATTAAAATGTTTTATAGTAATTGATGAATTTTATAGACTTTCTTTCAAGCGAATACATTTGCTATATTTGATACCGTCTCATAAGTTTATATTACCTTGTCGAGTAATTTTATTCAATTACAATTACATTCACACAAACTCGTTATTATAAATTCATACATCATTAATGAAATACGTTAAAAAAAGGGAGTAAGCTAGTACCGCTGAAGAAAATCACGTGTGCAATTAAACATAAAGCTCAGCAAACTATTTGCACAAGCAAAGGCCCGAGGATTCGACGTAGGGTGGTTCCCTTTAAAGAATGAATAATGAAGTTCTCCCGGTAATTTCGTGGGAACAAATGTAAATTAACTCGGATTGAGATTGGCCAAGGCAACACGAAATTATTCCATTGTATCGATTATGTCGATAGTATAAACCATTGGGGAGACTCGAACACACGCGAATTAGATAAACACGCGTATGGTCCATCGGTTTTTTTTTGAAAAATTTTTCATTGTCTGAATATGATAATTGTTGGCTTTAAGGGTTGCAAGAGGTCATAGGATCGGAACGTGATGCTCGAGTTGCAAAAATGTGGGCTATGCGTTACTTACAACGTTTGCATTTTTCACGCGTCGTAGTATAGATTTGTTACACATTTATTGAGTTCAAATGCGAGTTTCAAGTTTCGCACATGAAGCTTAAAATAATAAGCGATAAAAAATAAAAAAAGAAAAAAATTAAAGAAAAGCGCAAATATGTGAAAATTTGGACTGGTATAGCTTCAGAAATAATTAGAATAAATTCAGGTCTGTTACCATTAGGTTTACGCATATTTTTCAATACTTTTTAAATAGATACAATCTATCTTGTATGTGGCTTATGCATTACTTCTTATCGTATCAATTCTGACACTTATTGGTCATTATGAGTTCACGAGATGAGGTTTTTGCTTTTAATGTGATCTTATTGCGACGAGATTTTCGTGCTCTTTTTTTAATTTTAATAAAAGTATGTAGCACTTTTAATGGAATTGATACGATATTATTTTATTATATTTATTATATTTAAATAAAATAGTAGAATTAATTCATTTTAATTTTGTTATCTGTGTTCGCTCGTTAGAAAATCTAGTTATATTATCACGTAATGTTATTTTCATTATTATTATTGTATAATATATTCCTCATATATTATTCAATAAAATACATTATTTCGATAGAAAACTGGTTTAAATACTGAACACAAGTAGAAATTTTTGAATGAATTAAATAGTTATGTATATTATAATATTTGAAATGAATTCATTTTAATAAAATTTTATCTTCAATTTAATATTTAAACATGTTTTTATATTTTTGATCTTAATAAAAATATGTTTTCTCTTTGAATAATTCGAAGATTTAACTTCGTAAACGAGAATTTATTCACAACCATATTTTTTAATGCAAATTTTTTATGATATTTTGTGCAGACTAGAGGAATAGTGAATCACTAACTTTTATAATTAATTATCATTATACTTATTATTATACTTATTTATTCTCGCCTTACTTATTCATAAAACGTTTTATTTTATTTTACAACGGATAGTTTATAACATAAAGATCTCAATAGTCCACTATGGTAATAAATAGTTTTTGTTAAGAAATATGAAACTAATGTAGATTATTATCGCATTATATCTATATTCATGCATTAAATAACAAATCATTTTCTCATTCAACTAGAATATTAAAAGAGTAAATTATAATGTGATAACAAAATACAAAATACATAATTATAAAATATAAATCACAAGATGTAAATAGAAACGAAACCACAGCGTTAAAGTAAAAATACATGTATTAGAACATGTATTAGATCTCGCGTATAATCGCAATAGCAATCATAATTGTTCATTTAACGTAACTGTGAACTAAAATTTCAGATGACACCGCGAATACTTTGTTCCTTCTGGCAATTCACAGCTAAAATCAAAATAGAATGATTAATGTCATCGTGGCTAATAATTATTCACTACAAAACGCGCTGATAATCACCAAGTATTTTCTACGATAGACATTGTCATCCAATGAACACCTTTGCGAATAAAAAGTCCAGTTTCACGTACTTTTTTTCTTCGACGTGAAGCCACGGCAGCAAATGTTCTTCAAGCGTCCATATCTTCCATCAAGGAAAATAGATAAAAAGAGGTTTTTCAACAGTACGAACATCCTTCAACGAAAATAGCATACGAGTCCCCCACAGCGCATGATGACGTTTCGCTTCTCTCTGGCTTCCTATGAGCGCTCTCGAGTCTTCCTCTTCTTCCTCCTCTTGTGGCTGAGTGAGTGAGATAGAGGGCAATAAATTCTTTATTATCGGATTAAGCGTACATTTACATCGGCGAGCCCGCGATGCTCAGTAGGATGATATAATCGTGACTTCCGCTGCTTTGACATTCAGCGCGGAGATCTAAAACGTGCGTGGGTCACGTGTTTTGAAAGACGGGCATCTCTCTCCTCTTGTCCATCGATTCTTTATTTTCCTCCAAAGGAATCAAGAGAAATGGAAAATGTGATAGATTGCGATACATGCGTGGAAATTAACTCGTCTTCGAGCGCTGAAAAATGATACGCTTTTTTTCTAGGCCCACATTATTAAGAAATTATGAATTCGTACGAGCGCCGTGGAAAATTATTTTCCCGCGTGGTTGGAATTTAGAATCGCTTTGTTATCCCATTGATACGATGGAAGCTTATTGATAGAAGCAACAAATACCAGATGAGCCAATCGAGTTGCTGGATTCTTTCGGCTAACTTTTGGCTTTCGATTGAGGTAACTGTGGAGGAATATACTCAATAGGTGTTGAATTCACGTCACGTTTGCTTGGGAACACGTGTAATTAGATGACGCTTTTTCTAGACGATAGCTTATCGATTTTCTTTTATAAATTTCAACTATAATTTGAATTTCAAGAGATGACAATGACACTGTATATGGATTAGACATTGTTGAAAGATTTTGCTTTTTTAAGGTCTCGTGAATATTCAAATGAGCTGTTATAATACGTGTTGTGCTTTCAAATTGATTTTTCTATTTTATGACGTACTATCGAACAAAAATTTTTTGCTCAGAAGCAAAATAATAATCTTAAACGATGTTTATCACTGTTCGTAAGTGACGTTTAACTCTACATCGAAATTATCGATATTTATTATATTTTACTCTGCTCTAGTAATATAGAGATGATATATTATAAAATATAGATTTTTGACTGTTGCATGAGTTGAATTATAATATCGTACTCTCAAATAACTTTTTCTATAGTGATTTTATATTATTAATTTAAAACAGATAATTAATATAACATTTTTAATATTTATAACATTAAATTAACAAAAGAAGCACATTTCAATGCACTGCTTAATATCTTTATTCATACGTAAGCTTGGAATACTTAATTATGATATTGGTATATTTTATTAGTTATATCATTGTAAATTCAACTCTTAATAAAAGATTTTAATCAGAACTTATTTGTCCTTAAGCCTTATTAGATCAATTACTGCTGCTTCGAAGCAACGGAAGTTTATATAGAACAATTTTTCTGCGAGGAGAAAGTCATTTTAAAGTATTATTTGCAATTTAATCTTTATAAAAGTAATTATTCATCGATGATTTATTAATAAAATTAAATCATTATGTTATTATTAGTGTTTAAAGAAATGCAGAATTGCAGAGATATTCTACACAGACAATCTAAAAAATTTAAGAATTATTACAAGATATAAATAATCTTCAAAGTATATTTCGATTAAAGGAACTAAAATCGAAAATTGCTATCTAAACTGCAGTATCAACACTTAAATTGATAATGTACGTGTATTCTTAAAATTAAACCGAATTTAAAACATTTTCTACAAGCAATTTTCAATATTGTTCCAATATATTATACTTTCCAATATACAAGTCATATAACTACCAAATTTAATTAATTACTCAAATAAACTAAATTCACTATACTAGTTTAATTGAATTTCTATTTTTATTGCATCAATGGAAAATTTATACTTTTCTTATGTATTTCCATTTCCCACAGAAATGTTTTTATTTTTTATTCAAAAAGAAAGTATTTTAAAGAAGACACTAAAAGCAAACTTTTAAAAAGTTATCGTTCTTCGAATAAAGTGAACCCTTTAATTATTATCGTTCGAATTAAAAAGCGACAAATTTGCAATACAATAATTTTACTTACCTTTCAATACGTAAAAATAATTTTAGGTTAAAGGTATTATTTTGTGATGAAAATGACAATTCGATTCTGTTTGAAAAATTTTTCTTTCATCGGATTAATTTTTCTCGAAAAGTATCACTTTATCTTTCTGAGAAATATAATATTGATTTTAGAAACATTCAATGAATTTACGTCCTTCTAAATATTCACCAATATAACTGTCAGATAAAATAGACAATTAAAATTGATACAGTCACGTTTGCGGACACTATTTCATAGGCCTTTGCTTTAATTATGAATGTTTAGCAAATAATATACCAATTAAAATCGAGAAACATATCACTTATTGCACATAAACAATAAAACGTAAATGTAGAAGTTTGTGCTTATGAACATAGTTTCCCCTGACAACGATTGCTCAATCGAAACATTGAAACAGTAATTACTTGTGTAACTTGTTCCTCTAGAATTCTATGCGATCGTTCGCTCTACGTATCGTTTACATATATAGTTTATATATATTTTCTGCTTGCGAGCAATTTCTGTTCATGAGCTTCATCCGCCAGGAGTGCACATTATCGAGGAATCAGTAATATTGCATCGACCATTTGGGAAAGGATCGCGGGGTTCCAAGAAATATTCGAGATAAGCTATTCGCTTTGTGAAATCAAGGGTGCAAATCATCCTGGTCTTCTTTTTCAAGAGCATACACACATACGTGCAGATGTAACGTGTCCATCGCTCCTTGTATAAATGCTGGCGTGGTTCGCGTATGCTTATTTACGCGATTATCGTTAAAAACTAATTCGATATCGTTGCCGAAGGTGTCTTTGGATCGATTGTAATATATGTGATATATCCAGCCGCTTTACATCTGATCTAATAATGTAATTTAAATTAAATTCTAGGATTTTATCTAATTATGTAATTTATTAGTAGTTTGTTACATAAGTAGTTGATTTGTCTACGTAGGCTAATAACAGTATTTCATAACCGATGTTACATTTACGCACATTCAGCTAATTTCTCATTGCTGAGGTGTTACAACAGTTTTGAATGTTTGAAATTCAGAATGTTTAATCGAAATAATCGCGCATCGCGTATTTTCATGTATTGTCGATGTATTGAGTTAATAAAATTTTTGTGCTAATGTAGCTTAACTTCTTTGACAAGTGCTACGAATTCTGCAATAATATTTGTTACGTGATATTTCGTTACTAGATATTATGAAATTCAATTTCTCGTTAAAAATATTGAGATAAATTTTTTTTCCTCCCACAATACTGAAATTCAATAATTAAATAATAAACACATTTAAAAACTTTTTTCACTGTTTCGAAGCTAAAAAGGAAATATGATTTTAATTACAAAACTCACCATTCTGTAGTAACTAATTTAGCTTGATGCGCGCGGTGCATATAAATACTGGCGTACGTTATCCCAACTATATCGCCTCGTGTATATCGGTTGCGACTCGCTAGTCTACGACCCTGCAAATCTATGACTTTCACAGGCCAACGCCGTTAACGCATCGGCAATGTAAGGGGGAACATCGCTGATTGGAGCGGCGGTGCTTCCAAAAATAGAATAAAGTGGGGCATTTGGTGCCCCACTGGCGGAGAGGAAAGTTTGCTTATCAAGACGAACGGAGCGTCCACCATCATCATGGAAAGAGAACACCGAACCTAGACATCCCCCTAGTCTTCTCCGACAACCGCCACAAGGGGACCTACGCAAACCAATTCGCTCTTTTTAGGGCGACAGTCGAAAGCGCCTCATCCATACGCAGACGGAGGGGTTGATAACTGGTTGATAATCTGCTGTATTTCTTTATTCCTGCCTTTTTTCAAATGGTGCTCAATCTGATGG
Organism: Wiebesia pumilae; assembly: GCA_018907045.1. Classification (NCBI taxonomy): domain Eukaryota; kingdom Metazoa; phylum Arthropoda; class Insecta; order Hymenoptera; family Agaonidae; genus Wiebesia; species Wiebesia pumilae. Next base: position 3,022,678 of record JACCHZ010000066.1, on the reverse strand, counting down.
CGTCAAGGGTGACGTGGACCATAAAGCCACGTTGCAACTTCCGGGAGTAGTCAAACAGTCGGTGGCGTCCAATTAGCCAAATCACGGGTTCATCAACGTCGCTTCGTGTGCTCGAGCTACCATCACTCGGACCGTTCGAGCTGACAACGACCATCAAGACGAGAAACGTCTGCAGAGAATAGCTTCACCGTGGAGCTTTCGGAGCGGTGAGCACAAGCATCCATCCGGAAAGGGCGATGGATCCCCAGCTGAACAATCTGGAGATCGTCCATGCAATAAAAGCAGATCGGCAATACGATACGATATGCGCAGTACGTTCGAGGAGGAGAGACTTTATGCGCGTTGAGCATATAAGTCTCGGCATATGTTTATCCATCGATGCGAAGAGAGAGAACGCGATTGAAGCGGGGGTGCTTTCAAAAACAGGAAAAAACGAGGTGGCTTGAGCTAACTTGGACGAGAGGAGGATTCGTCGTTCAAGGTGGATGAGACAATGGACACGACACCATCACCTGCGAAAGACGTCACAAGGGGCCTCACGCGAAAACCGGTCCACTCTTCGGGGCTACGTAGAAGAAGTTCTAAACGTAGACTCCACGAGCTCCACATTGCAACGGTTGACGAACTACTTTATTCAGGCAGGGTTATGGACTAGTTGACAACCAGGCGAACTTCTGTTCTTCGGCCTTTTTCAAGATTTACCTTAGTTTATACATTTGTATAAACTAATGACACATGTATCTGGAACTTATAAAGTCTTTAATCAATATTCTCGTTAAAGAAAATCTTTATGTAAAATACAATGTAAGATAAGGATTAACGCCGTAGAAATACATCACATTACTAGCATAAGTTTAAAATTATTTAAAACAGAAATCTCATTAAATCCTTGTTATTGAATAATAAAATTGAATGACATCGAGGACAAAAGTGCATTATCATAACTGAAATAATTGAATGTACGTAAAGTTTCTAGATAAGTTTATGAATACTTCTAAATATGTCGAAATAATGCACGAGATAATACTATATATTACTATATATTATTATTTCTTTTATTTGGCTCAAGTAACAAACATAAAGTATGCGTAAAGCGTAATTGCTCGATAGTTTTTACGTTGATAGATTTATGTTACAGTCGCGCGTGTATAGAATAGTTACATCGGATAAAAACGAAGTCTCCGAAATGTTTACCAATAAGAATGAAAATAAAAATTTACGTTTTTCAAATATTTTGCACCTTCAGTCATTTTTTCCACATATTTTGCCGTTATAAATTATCTGCAAATAAATTGTTATATATTTTTACAGTTTATTTCTGTTCCCTTGCTTATTGAAACTTCGAGATTGTAGCTTACTTGAAATATAAATAAACTAAATCTGAATCGAATAATGGTAAAAGTGTAATGAATATTTAAAAGTAAGTTCAACGACATATATAATCAATGTTGTACGATGTTGTACGTGTCGTACAACATCGATTTCCTGCATTAACGTTACATTTGCCTTTACAGAATGTTACATAAACCAGACCCGATCTAATTCGTATCCTCGTAAATCATAATCGACTCGTACTTTTCGATAACGCATTCGAAGATGAATTCCCTCCTGATCGTCCGCAGCAATTCAAAGTAATTCAACATTTCCGAGTAATTCAACGAACGTTGAGTTACAAAATTGTAATATTTCGCGACGTAACCCAATTTTCCAATCTCGAGAAAAATGTCGAGTGCGACACGTTTTTGTATTGCCGTGTGTATCCGTGTTAAAGCACTTTTGAAAATCCGATGTGTCCGACGCATCGGCACCTTCAGACTCTCAAAACAGAAAAAGAAAGAAGAGAAAGAAAAAGAAAAACCGCGTTCTCCGCGAGAAAAATATTTTCTCGTGAAAGGTTTTTCCACTCAGCGCAACCGACAAAAGGAAAAACGACCCATTTACTTGCTGTTAATTCACACTCAGCTCGGTATGTCTTCAGTTACTTTTTCTTCAGTAGCCGTTGTTTCAGACCGGAGATCAAAGTATCGTATGCTCACTGCGACTTGGTTCTCCTCGAACCGCTAGCGTACGACATCGATCGAACCTTCAGTCGTGAGATTCGCAGTCGCACAAGTCCCGGTAATTACGTCTTCAAGCTGATTCACCATTACATTTTCCAGTTCTACGCTACGAAATATTAAGCGAGCGTTTTCATATTCTCAAAATATAAATTGCCAAATCGGAAAAGCAGTCTGATAAGCGGATCTCCTCCCGCTCTTCTTTGCGCCCCCGCAGAAGCTAAACTCGTCGGCACAGTCCATTTCAGCGACACTGGCACAGCCATTGTGTTAACCCTCTCGTGCGATCGCGCCCTCGATGGAATGGACGTTTCAACAGTACGTTTTAGCAGTCGAAAGCGTTTTTGATGGAAATACAGAGGCCGGGCGAATGATGCCTGGTTAGCCTTTCCAAGTTTCATTCTCCCTACAGAAGTTCCTACATTTATATTCGCAGGAAGATAATAATGAATGCGTTGAATGTATAATTGTAATGTCAGACTTTATGCCTGATTGTACGGGCATAATTGCGTCTTTTCATTATGTAATATGAAATGTACTTTTGTATTGATACTTTTTAATAATAACTTAATTAAGTTATTTTCATTTTAAATAACTTGATCACTTCGTACGACTACTCTGATTTAATGTTTGAGTTCATCTTGAATTTACGAAAGCATACTTTGTTTTCTGCATGCGAACATTGTAATAATCTATTGAATACATTAGTATCTTTTAATCAATGAGTGCTAATTTAAACTTCTGCGAGCGTTCGATCAATTCAACTAGCTGAAACTTTCTCAATTTCAAATATTCAGAGAGACTGTTAGCCGCTATTATGAATATTCTCTAATAATCTGTAGTTGTACAGTTTATTGAACATTATTAGAATCATTTTACCGATTAATTTGAAAACTGAGACGTTCCTCTACTTAAAGTATATTCAATTCAAGACAATGTGTCACCATGTTTATGTTCGGCCTGTACTTCACCAGCTTGTATTCGGAATTTCTTTTTTTGATGTAAAAAAGTAGGTTTTACTAGTCTCTAAGCCTTGTGAAGATATTTTACTTTAGTTACGAACTGAAAACTTTTTCATCCATGTTTCTAATTTGAAAGCGCTTTGAGTAAAGGTTCTGATCGAATTTGATCAGAAACGATCGTGTATATTTTCGGTAACATTTTTTTAAGCGGATAGAATTCATTGGCTTTTACGATTACTTTTTGTTTTTGTTTTATACATTTTAAGAGCAAAATTTTATAGAATGCTTTTAACATAATTTATTCTTTTTCTAAGAATTTTAATAACGCAATAAACTTCTTGCTCATATCTTCAGATGCTCACGAGGTATACAAGAAAATATTATTAGAAATATTCATAACTTTATATTTAGCATCTGAAAATTATTTCAGATAATGTATTTGTGAAATTTACAATTAAAAATAAATCTTAATTAAAGGGATAATTGAAGTTCTAAATTAATATATACGTAACGAGTGATCTACATCTGATTTTAAAAACATAAAAGAAACTCGTATATGAATACGTCTTTATTTAGGGTTTGAAAACGCGCGAAATTCTTGCGATAAGATGAGACTGATGATTAAATAAAATTCAACCCTATGTGTGAGCTTTGTAAATATGCGTCAACAGGAAATTTCAAAGATTCCTTCCGAGATATGTGGAATCATGCAAAAATATAACCCAGAAGAGATTTATCTTATCCCCTAAATTTGCTTGAAGAAAATTTAGAAAAAAGTTCGAGCTTAAAGTGAAGTCTCGACGTCAACTTTTTCAATTTTAATAAAACACATCATTGACTCATATCAGTTCTATATGATTGAACAGACACTTGTTTTATGCCATGGCCATTCAATCGTTGTATTAGTTACATTCAATTACAAATTTGGATGACTCCTGGAGTAATTGCGCTGCTGGCACAAAGAGACAGGGCACCATCTCGAATAATTGACCTTTCATGGATAAAAATATTTCCAGAACGCGAGGAACACAAAATATTGGTGCAACCGGTTGAATTTTTATTATTTTAGTGGTTTATTTAGTAGTGGCTATTTATTTGTTCCACGAATGAAAATGCTATTAATATTACCATCTTTATTCGCGTTATAAATGTAATACTTCTACTTTTACTGATTCGAAGGGATCTATTTAAAATATTAAGAAATAAATATAATCATCCATCGGAATTGTAAAACGACGAGAATTTTAATTAAATTAATTTTAATTTTAATTAATTTTAATTTAATTTTAATTTTAATTTTAATTATCATTTCTGATTTTACAAGATTTAAATTTAATGAGTTAAATTTACACTTAATGAGTGATATTACGATTTCAACTAGAAGGTACAAATTTGTTACTACCGTGTTTTAAATATCTGTGAAGCAAGAAATTTAAGTACTCATTGAGCTATAAAACGTAAATAAGTACTTCTTTGTTCCGGCAATATTTAAGCAAGATTAGAACGTTGGCAAAGAAATTGCCAATCCACCTCCAATCACCCTTATTTAGACATTTTTTAGGCCTATTGCAATTTGCCGTTAGCGAATTCACCCAAATTTCTCGACTAAGCCGAGCTACTAATCGAGCATCCCGCTAAAGTTTCGACATCTTCCTAGAGTCCAAATCTTCTTCATCTTCTTCTAGTGAAATCATCCTCCATATATACGCATATGCACGCACACATACGCATACGAATAGTAGGGAAAGCCGTAATTTCGAGTGCGCGCGAATCTATTGATTTTCCTGACAGCAACAGCAGCTGTTTGCGAGAGCCAGAAAACAGTGTTCTTATCAGGCCGCGCAAACATCTTATCACCTGTGGAGGCGTTCGGTCTCTCTTCCACTCCCTCGTACATGAATTCCAATATCGCGCTGAACTTGGCTGTTGGCTACAGCTGATATCTTCCAATGCTCCCTTTTATAGACTTTCATCCTCTCGGACCCGCTGAACACCATCGTCGCGTTCCTGAGAGCTTTTACCTCTCGGCTAGCAGGGCAAATCGTCGACGCTGTCGTCACCGATACCACTTCCTTGACCCAGATTTTTCGAAAAGCCTTTTAAATAATCCGCCCGAATGCGTCGTCGCTCGATTGTAAAAGAATGGACGCTAGATGTCTAATAACCATAATAATTCGTTTCCCGAAACAATGACAACCACGCGTTCGCCTTTTATAAATTCCCTCTCTCTCTTTCTCTTTGTTGTACTTCTTTGTAAAATAAGTCACGTTCGCGGATGGATGTCCAGAAAAAGTTATTATCCTCTTATCCGCGAATCGAAACAATGGCTTCAAGCATGCAAAAGTTGTTCTCGGTAGAATTTATTACTGCTTTCGAATACTAGATAATTTTAATGATTGAAACCAGTTTAGAACTCGGGTAGATGTAGCAAATGTCGTACAAATTACTCATTGGTACATAAAATCAAATATGATTATTGTATTATAATCTTATAAAATAGCTACTTGCGAATTACTAAAAATATTTTGGATTAACGTACATATATTCTTGAATTTCGACAAATTCATAAATCTTTTGCACGGAATAATAAATAATAAAAGATGCTAATTTTGAAGATGGAGTTTTACAAAGACACGATGTTTTGTTCTGTAAAAAAGAATGGCTACTACAATGAAATCGTTATACTACAATGAAAACAGTTAAAGGATTTCTTTGACATTTATATATCTGCAATGGATTCGCAAAAGCTCACAAACGGCTTTTTTAAAGACCCTCCATAGTATCAACGTCATAGTTAAACAAGATGAATAAATATCGATGATTTTAATTTTATTTTGTAACACATAATATTACCAGTCTATCAAAAGAATACTGTGTGATTCGATATAAGTATTAGAGCAGCAATGAGTTACGATCATAAAATGAGATTATCGTCACTTAGGTATAGAGGGTTAATTCTCCGTGTCACTGAATTTATTATAAAAATTTGCGCGATTATGTCCTTGAGAAAAGCAGCAACAGCTAAGTTTAAACAGAAACTGAGATTATTGGTCAATTTTCGTGCATGAATGCTATACTCGTATATTGCCGCAATGTGTTAAAAGATATCGTAAGTTCACGGATGAGAGAAATTGACGCAATCGGTAAGCGTATTCACCGAGAATCTTTTGATTTGTCCGAAGATCTTCAGTGGATTGCTTTACAGCCTAACAATTACTCTCGTACCTCGTATAAATCCTCTGACTCTGACTTTTAATCTTCAAGGTCGCAGCAGCCAAAGCAGAGTGTCAACCGGAAAGTCAAGGAGACCGGAAGTACCGTGCAAGACGGAAACGAGGCAGAGCGACGGAGCTTCCGTATGAAGAAACGCAAAGGAAGCAGCGAGAGATAAAGCACGCGTGCGCGTACAGAAGCGCGAATTTTTCATCGGCCCCCGGAAGTGCAACGACGTGCAACATCGCTGGAGCATGAAGTGCTAAAAGACTCGTGCCAAATTGAAAGTCCTCGCACGACACTCGCGCCGAAAAAGGGAGTAGAAAGTGAAAACAGTGCTTCGGACGAGTGCACAGCATCTAATCCAGCCTCGACATCAGGCCCGCATGGATCTTCGGACTCGCCAATAAAAAGCGCCCCCACCTCCCGTTCATCACACTCTCTCGCGGCTGTTTGTGCACGATGATAGAGTCGCGCGGCAGGAAGGGATTTCAGTAGGGGGAGATCCGCCGGCGGCGCGGTGGTATTGCTCATAGCTAATCGTACCACCCAGGGTGGCACAGATTGCGAGACCCCAACCGCGGCGGCGACGGGCGCATCCTCCAGACAACCGTGCCTCCCCCACTCGTTCCACTAGGACGCGTCGCATGGGCCACTTCCGCCGGGGCGGTTCGCACACGTGAGAGCAGCGGTACCGAAGCCTCGATAATAACAAACAAGACAGTCTCCTAAGTCGACACCGGAGCGCGAGCTTCCGTCCTTTCGCGAAACTGATCTGCTGGGCTCGGGAGAGAAATAAACAGAGAGAGAGAGAGAGAGAGAGAGAGAGAAAGAGAGAAAGAGAGAGAGAGAAAGAGCAAGGATACGAGCGATATGGAGGTGGCCACTGAACTGTAAGTAACAGATAAAAGTTTATCTTTTGTGGTTGGAATTTCGTGGCTGTGACGGAGGTATTTGGATGTTAATCGCGCGGAAGACATTCTTCCAAGGTAGGATCGATTCGATTTTAACTGTAACGAACGAGTTTAATTTCCTTTAACGTATCTTGTGTTATTTTCTCTTCTAAAGTGCATTTTCGATTGTGTCTTTGATGAACTTTCTGTAACGCTAAGTGAAATTTGACTGTTAAATCTAAAGCTGTGAAGTTAAGTGGATCAACTTTTCATATTCATATATGTACATATATATATATACTTTTTTTTTAATTCAATTGTAAACTATTTAACGGATATTTATATTATTCTCAATTATTTTACTGATTAATTACGTATGGGTGAATCGCATACTATGGATATATATATATATATATGGGAAATTTATACTCGTGATAAATAAAATTTCGCACATCAATTACTTAAATTACGTAATAATTACTTACAATCACATACTATTTTTTATACTGTCTTAATTTTCTAGTTTTTCAAGACGTAACTGTTCTTAAATGATTTACAATGCAAACGGGTATTTAAAGCAGCATAAATATAGATTGAATGGCATTTGTAACGATAAACAATTATAACGCAACTGACGTTGGCGCTCATTTTCATGAAACCTTGACTATATAATTCGTACCACGAAGTTTCATTGAATAAAGAGATGAGGCACAAGTGCACGTGTTAATAGTTCTTATTTTTCCATTACCATACAAACGAACGCAACATTTGCGTTATTATTCGCCTTGATTGACGCACGCGTGCGATCGTTACCTAATTTTCTCATACTTGGCCTTTTACAACAAAGATTATCTGCTTATAAGTCAATCCGAATAGTTGGACCAGAAACATTTTGTTTTACGTTATTCGAATGAAATAATCCTCATATGAATATAAGAATCGTTATACTTTCATTCGTTACGGTTTCTTATGGAACATGCGTAGAACAGCAAAATTCTGGAATTTTAGGATTTATATACATAAAAAAAAGGGTTGATCACTGATATTTTATAGATAGTATATTTCGTATTCCACTATAATGTATTGCGCATCAATTTCATTTTGTTATATGTGTGCTTCTATTGAAAACATCATGTTTTAATTTGATGTAAAAAGGAGAGATACGTAATAGATCACTAAGTATTTTTTTAAAACTTTTTTCAGATTTTTATCTGCATTTAAGAATATCTTAAGTTAAATTTACAAATGTACAAATGTAACTTTAATAAATTTAAATCAAAGCGAAATACCACGAATAAGTTAAACACGTTTTCGTGTTTGTATGAAAAATGTTTACAAAAGAGAGGTAAAGATTTAAATTTTAAGAGTTAAATACTGGAAATCATAAATCTTAAAGAAATGAATTCATTTTTTAGTTGAAAGGGTCATTAAAAATATTTTATATGAATTTTCTTTACGCAACATACGTAATAAGAGCAAAAAAATTTTAAATCGTGTTTTACAAATATTTAAAACTATTTGACCTGGCGTTTTAAAAGTTATAGCATGTAAAGCGTGTTACTTTATTTGTAGTAAAGGGCAAAATTCATTATTTTTTAGTAACTTTATCTTTTCACTGGTCAGTTGAATTTGTCAGTTGAATTCGCTACGTAAATTTACATATTTTAGTATATTACCCCTCTACAATATTAAATTTAATTACATTTGTGTCCCGAAGTGTAACTAAATGCAACGTAAATGGATGCTTTCTATTAGTAATTATTTGTTACTTAAAAATACCTTTAGTTATGTAAACAAATTTTATTAACGACAAATTAACCGTAAACAATATTTTGTATATATATATGTGTGTGTGTGTGTGTGTGTGTGTGTGTGTGTGTGTGTGTGTGGGTGAAAGAACGGAATTACGTGAAATATTTGCAAATTAGTTTGCGTTATAAATGAAAGCATCGTGATTATCAGAAAGAATAACCTCGTTACGTGTTAATTATTTGTAATAATAATTTCATACCTAAGACTTACTGATATATATCAGAGCTTTAGTTATAAGATTACAGAACTCATGTCGTTTATAGTACTAAGTTGAAAATTGGATAAAACGTCCTCGAATTTTCAGCTATTCAGAAAACTTTTAGATAAAATTCACGGTATCTAACTTTCATGTATACGGGATCAAAATTTTAACCTACATACTCGAAAAAGTGACATAGAAAGTTTTGGATAGGTCAGGTAGTGTTATAGTGTCGAGATAACTTCCTATTTCATCACTATTTTCTTGCTAAACTTGTAATAATTGAATCAGCATTTACCGAATAGAGGTTAATTGATACTTAATAAATCATTCATTATGGTAAAACAGCTATTATTATTGACATTCTACGAAACTTTTTTTTGTGCATATTCAAATGAATGAAAGTTAATAATACATTGATGAATTAACGAACTTATGCGTCGTTTAATAAAATACAAAACATTTTAACGCAATTTAACATAACATTTCTTTTACCTGAATTTTCGTGAAGCCTCGATAAATACTTCAATAAATCTGATCCACGCAGTAGATGGTAGTAGTTGGTTCGAGCAAGGACTTTCTTCCTTGCATACCGACGCATAAAGAAAATGCGAGCGCGAGTCCCGCCTTTTTCTGGTCCGGAGCGTCCGTTCGGAATCAGGGCGCGCATCCCTTATTCATGGGCACAAGGCAGAGTTTCCGTGGGAGGCTAACGAAGCATCCACGGGAAAATGGGTTAATTTAATCCTCGGCTTCTTCTGGAAGTTGATTTTCAGAAAAGCTTCGGAGGCCGACGAAACGAGATTAAAACTCGCCTTTTTTGAGCCTTTAACAGGATTGCCGGACGGATTTCAGGGCAGCCTGAATGTGAACGACGACGAGTGTTAAGGGAGGGGGTGTACCGCCGAGAGGAATAATAAACAAAAGGAACCACGGATGAACCGAAGAATGACGGAGACAGAAAAAGGAGGTGCGCGTAATTTTAAAAGATTTTCACCCTCGAATCGAAGTTTATGACATTGCGTTTACGTCGGATGATAAGTCCGTGGGGTAAATGGAGGCATTGGAAAAGTTGCTCGTGTTGCCAATAATTTAAATTCAATGATACGAGTCGAGCTTTATGTGAGATGTGCAGCATCGACGAATCGCGCGATCTTGAGAGATTTTATTGCTATACAACGTTTGATCATCCGAAAAAAAAGCTCTTTTTTTAATTATTAACGTCACAATGATAAATAAAATCGATGTTAACTATGTAGTTGTTATCTGAAGTGCCTTTTTAAAATGAGCGGTATATAATTTTTTTTGTTGAGGTTTCCTTGTCAAGTGAGCAATATGTTGTAATTATTCAAAATAATTAAATACTAATTGGTTAATTTTTAAATAAATCTTTGTGATTGATGCGGTGAAACAAAAATATCGATTGAGCATATTAATTACTTAATCAATAAATTTTTCTCTTTTAATTTAAATATCGTTTATCGTATGCCTTTTCCTTAATAAAGTACGTATAAAAAAGGCAGTAACATCAATTAGAAGAGTCAATTTATTTTAAATTTTTTTCTTATAAAAATTTCTGATGTTGTAAATATTATCTTGAAGATTTTTTTTGTTATTTTATATGATATGTATTTCGAAGCACTTGTTTAATAAAATTTATCTTTTTTAATAATCGACAATGTTACAAAACTAATTTTATATCCGTACAAGTATTTCATCAATACGTTTATAATTTTAAATATTAGCTTTACAATAAAATTTAATAACTGTAATTTATGCTGGGTGAATGATAATACAGTATATAATATAATAGTTGATTCTTTAATCATTCAATAATCATGAAATATTTACTTACGATAACTGTATATAATTTTCGAAAAATAAATTCTCTAAAAATATCTATGAAAATCAATTGATAATAATAATACGTGATGCATGATCAATACTTCATTAAATTTGCTTAAGAAAAAACTTAAGGTCGCCATTGATGCCAAGTCCAGACTTTCTGGATTTATAAAGTAACTATTACTTTTCAACTCACATAGCATCGTGAATTTTCCAGTTCGCCCTGGAACTTTATCAGTTTTAATTAGCGCACTCTGAATAAAACAATTTCTTCAGTCGCCAGTCCACAAATGCTTCTTTTTTTCTTTTTCTTTTATTCTCGGATTAAAACCAAAACCAAAGTCATTCTCTTTAAGTAGAGATAATTGATTTCCCTTACCGAGAATCACGTGAATCATTTTCTACGTTTTATATATAGTTGTTGCCTCTCAGAGCAAGGAGTGACAAATGGAAAATAAGTCACGCGCACGTATACGCTATAACACAATAATGTAGTACGTTAGGAAATTAAACGTCGCCACGTATCATCGCGTAGTTTTCTTGGCGCCTTTTTTCTTACGTCGATCCTCGCTCGCCCATTGTACCTTCTCACATGTCCTCAATGGATTTACGCGTATCTGTTGTTCGGATTTTCTCCAGTGCAGAAATCCTTGAATTATTGATGCGCGAGCAGTAACGTGAATTTTGAACCAACTAACAACCATTTCTTATAAAATACTTTCTATGTATGGCATCTGGGTTACTGTAACAGATACTGTTACTGTATCTGATCCTATAACCGATTTATCAATTTGGAATCTGTTTTTGAAGTTGCCTAATGTTACACATTGTTCCAGAAAGGTTATTTGTATAGATTTTCACTTATATACCTTCAGATATATGTGTCGTAAAATTGGGTGAGACATTGAAAATTGTCATGCACATAAACGTGTGACATTACGACATTTATTACTAGTGATAAAGAAACTTTACTACGCTGAACGGTAAAAGTTAAAGAGTAGTTGAGCAGAGCAAATACTCTACTGCGTAAATTACAGATTTAAGTTCTGTGATAAATGTGTTGCATATAAAAACACCACTCAAAATTCTTTGTCTTCAAAAATTTTTAATAAACTACTACCGTTTAATCATATAAAGTAAATTCGTAAAGTTACACCAAAGGAATGAAAATGTCTTAGCAAGGAGGAAAATCTTTTCTTAAAAAATGTTTGATAAGAATTTATTGCATATTTTAAACTATGTTCTGGCAACTAATCGATGTTTACTAAAATCTAAAATTTACTAAAAAATAAAACCAGTTTTTATTACCTAATAATAAATATTACTTACAAGAAATTTCTATGAAAAGTTCTTCACGCAGATAATAAAAGATGTCTACATATGTATAAAACAGATTATTTGAAATTTTTAAGAATTATACATTTTTGTAATGTGTATATTTTTAAACATACGCTGCGGATATAGCCGTTAGAATTTTTTGTCTAGTTATCATAATATTTGTCTTTTTATACTTTATTTTATATGAATTTATTTTGAGAGCTTAAATTTTATGAAGAAAGGATCAGACTAATAAATTTTCTTATAAAATTTATTCGTTCAGATTGAAAAATATATATATAAAATTGATAAATGAGATAAAAAAATTGTCTTCGTTCAAAACTAATTGTGTTTATACCTTCTTTATAAGGTACATTAATATAATTTAAAATAATTTTTATCTCAGTCAAAGTATTTAAATATTAAACGTTAATTTTGAAATATATTTATATACTTGTAGAGTACTGAAAGATAATCGATATACAGTTTTCTTTACTTTTAAGCGCAATTAAAAAAAGTGAATTAGTGAAGTCTGGATTAAATAAATACTATATTTATAAAAAATTACGAGATAACAATACGTAAAGTTTATTTATCTTGACTTTTTATTTTACGATATTTAATTCATGTTTACTTATTCAATCGAGAAAAACGAATAATACTTTGCACACCTACATTTTCTAATTATTCAATTTGTAAATGGCAATAATGATGTTGTATAATTTATTCATAATACTTATAAAAACGTATTGTTAATTTGATATTTAAAACATGTATATTTGCACGAAAGAATAATAAAGTAGGAGTTGAAGATACTGATACTTAACGTATTTAATTTGTATTCAAATTAATATTTGTGATTCTAAGTAAAGCAAAAGTTAAAAAAAATGTTCCTTTTATAATTAAGTGAAATAATATAACATTCTCTTATTATCACGATGAATTATTAAAAATTAACCAACAAATAGTACATGATATATTTGAGGTAATGCACGAAAACAACGGATGCAGAAAGTATACGAAGTCGTGCTCTTACTGTACGCTTTTCTTAATTTCCTCCGTGTTAATTACAATAGAATTATCGATCGCTCAATTGGCACGTACATTAACTTTCAAATCTAGCGATACAATTGTCGCATAAAATTGCGACAACAGGTGTACAAATAAAACAGCAAGATGTGCAAAGACGCTGTTCAGCTAAATTCGCACGAAAACATGAGGTTGTGAACAAAACTCTTTCAGCGAGTGAATTGCATTTTCACACGAGCTTCTGAACTTTTATTTATTTTTCTGTCTTAGCGTCCTTCAAGCGATTATAGAAGCGAGAGTTATGCAATGTGTTACATGACTTGTTCGATACTAGCATGACTCGGTAACATATAAAATTGACGTTGTTACGGATCCAACTTTTTATTCAAGATGTTCAATTATTAAGAAACCTGAGTTTTATTTATACCAGATGCGTTGTATGCATAATGACAGGATTGAATAATAACATTTGAATGATTTTACGTTAATCAAGTAAATTTACTAGATTAGATTTAAGTAAAAACCAACAGAACTTTAAAAATGAATTATTTTTCTATTACATTTATGCACATTTACAAATGCATATTTATGTGTATATTACATACTGTACAATCTACGATATAAAGATAAAATAAAATGGAACGATATCATGTTTATTAATTAGTAATAATGACAACAGTTTTTCACACATTTTATAAATATTTTTTTGCCATATTAATTTGCCGCATTGTTTTGTTGTAATTTTGTTGTAATTATAAATTATCTTAAGTTAAAAAATTCATTCTATTATTACAGAATCATTTGAAGTTATTGCTTGATTATTGCTCCTTAAATTTGAGTAATAGTAAAAAATATTAGTATGCGAAATATTTTGTTCTATATATAAAATATGGTTATTATCAATAACACTTTTTGCATATTTAAATATTGGAAACATAATACTCCCTAATATAAAAACTTTTATTCTCCTTTACAAATACTTTTTTATCGAATACCTTAAACACACGATCTTAAAAGAAAGTTTTCATGTAATCAAGAAATAAGCTCTTTTATGATAACCGAAAACGATTGCATTCGAAATAGGAAGCCTTAGGATATTCTTGTCTGTAAAATAAACGACGAAGTAAGAGAAAAATAGCCCACGTGCATGTTAGATCAAGGTTACGCGTGGGTGCTGAAGCTGCGTCTTATGATTTTCTTATCATCGGCTGAGATACTTGCGTTTTCGTTGGACAAATCTTTCAGTCTGTTCAAGAAAAACTGAAAGAAAAAGAAAAGGAGAACGTGAGAATTCTGTAATTCACCATTGCTCGATCATTGGATCTTAGATATTTTATATTTATGTGTAGAGAGAGCTTTCTTTTAATCGATTTAGCGTGATTCAATTAAATTAATTGTATCGCGCTAATTTAATTTAATTTAATTTAATTTAATTTAACCTTTTAATTGAAAGGTGTGTACATATTGTAGGAATTTAATTGATTATCTTCATAATAAATGTATGTTATGAAGACAAAAATACGGTAATTTAACTATAATCAAATATTTGCTTAATAATTGTTTTAAACAAATATTTGATAGCTATAAAATGTTTTATAATAATTTGAAAAGAGATTATATAATTGAATAGAAATTTTCATGAATAAGTTGAAAAAAGTAAACTGCAAATAATCAAGTAAGAAAAAAATATTCTTTATAAATATACTTTAACTTTTAATATATTGTAACTTCAAACTGACACAAATATTTTAATGTATAATATTTATATTAACAAAGTCTGCATTATACGTTTAAAATTGTTTTAAATTCTTGATTTTGATCATTTTTTAAAAAAATATGTAAATATAGATTAAAGATGTACTATCAAATGAAAGACTTAAGCATTAAATTTGCCCAATTGTATGTCAAACATAATTAATTGGAAAATTATTCATTTCATTATTTTAACATATAATTACAAAATTTTTCAAATTCATGGCTTTTATTATAGTATTTATTTATAACAAATCAGAAATTTTGAGTAGAATTCTTATAAAGGACTTGATCATTAAATTAACGAGTTAATTGAAAAATCCACTCTTATTACTTAATTTTTACATACTAAAATAAATGGTACTACTAAATTATAACTTTAAATGGTTATAAATTTGTGAAAATAAATAAATTAAATTTAAATTTGATGAAACTATACAAATTTTGTAAAAGAGGCATTAATTATTTCATTCAATAAATCGCTAAAAAGGCAACTTTTCATTTTCATTCATGATCATAGATTAAATATACAATAAAAATAGTTTTTATATGCACATTAAAGAATTAGTATAGAGATTTCTAGTTTTATCATTTCTTCTTCTTTTTATTTGGATAATAATAACGTTAAATTCTTTCATTGCCTATTGTCTGCATCTCCCTTTGCTTACACTCCTTTTCCAATGTTTTGTTTTTCTGTTTCTGCTTCAGTGATGATAATTAAAAAATGTCGAAATAAATTTAATAAATATTTATGAAATGTTCTGTTGTTCTTAAATTTGATGTCGCATTTATTACAATTTTAATTATTCTTTCTTTGTATGGTGCATTTTTCATACATTTGTCATTATATCTTATTTAATACGTGATTTAATTTAATAAAAATAAATAATTTAAATTATTTTTATTCAACCAAGAATAATTACTTTATTTGTTTCAATATATATCAATAGAATAATTACTTGAATGTAAGAATAATATAAGAAACAAACTCATTATATTTGATAGCAAATTAAATTTCTTACGCAGTGCATTATTCATGGAACACTGTACCCTTAAATATAATCAATTTTTTAATTTTTTTATCATTCAGATATAAAATAATTATTTTTGAAAATCCACTAAAATTTAATTTTTATTTTTAATTAAATAAAATTTTTTTATTTGAATATAAGGAATTTGAATGAAAACGGCATACCATGTTTTCAACCTTAGAAAGCAAGTAGTAAAAATCAACTTAGGTTGGACCAACATAAAAGAATCTAGTAAATATATAAATGTATAAAAATGTAACTTAAAAAAAATTTCGTATAATTTTTAAATCATGTTTAAAACATAAAATGTCATATGCAATAATAACACTTCTTTTTTTATTGCGATTTATGATGAAATAATGAAAAATCCTCTTTTTCGATTTTCGATATTTCCATGTTTTTATCAAAATTGTATACTTTTTATTGTTATTTTATTTTTACCTTTTTTTAAATAGATAAGTTCCATTCAAATATCTTTATCGTAAGTGAACTAAAAATAAATTGCTAAAAATAAATAAAGTTCTTCGAAATATGACCTACTTTGCTTAAGAACAAGGTAGCGCATTAAAAAACAACAAAATATTAATATTCTTATCTTCACACAAAATTTAGTTTTAAAAATTCAGTTTATCTAATGTTAAAATCGTAGTAAACTGTTCAACAAAAGAAAATATCAAAGTGTCATTTAAAATTTTAATGTACTTTTCATTTCATAAGAAAGTTTTCATAAATTTCATTCTTTGTACTGCATCACTAAACGATCGATACTTCCACTGTAATAAAATGTAGGCACATTATTATTCATAACTATTCTACATTTTTTCACATATTTTATCCTGGATAAGTTTACTGCTGAATGTACGAAGATTGCATTATTTTTTTTCTTTGAAATATCTGTGATATTTTGCAAAAAATATTTCGATCTTTTTATCATTATACATGAAAAGAAAAAATTTTATGAGTGATTTTATTTTAGCGCCTTTTTCGTATTATCTGCTTTTTGATGGTCGATTTTTAAATCACGTAAGTCTAAGTGAATCTTTATAATTAATAAAATAATAATGGTTTTATGATCTTTTTTGATTAAAAATGTCTGAGCTAAGAAAAATAATGCATTTATGTCGTTTGTGATACGAGTACACAAAAGTTAATGCATTTTTCATTTATTATGATAAATATTTTAGAACTTATTTAGTTTCATAACATCATTTATAAAAAATATCATTACTGTTTTATCGTGTATTATATAACAATTTTAGTATTTATAAAAAAATGTTTACTACATCTAAAAATCTGTTACAATAATTATTCAAGAGAATATTTGAAATTGTTCTTAACTGAGAAACACGTAGTATTACGATAACATTTAGTTAATTTTAATACTTTTATAAGTACTCTTTTATAGAAGAAATTCGATATCTTTAATTAGTTAACTATCAGTGCATTTTTTATACGTTAAGAGAAAATATTTATTGACATTGATCTTATAACTCATATTTATAGATTTATAGAACATTAGAAATAAAAATTTCTGATCTGCTTTAGAATAACAGTTTGGAAGTATATTAATCAAGCACAGAATAATCGAATTTTATTTTGCATATACTAAATCTACCAAAATTGGTGTTTTAAAGCGTTTGCTACACCAGTAGCTTATGTTCATCTAAAATTTGTCATATCACTGTGCAAACACTTAAGATACATTGACACGTTTTATGAGTATTTCTTTTATATCGCAACATATTTTTTCTTAGCAACTTAGCAACTAGAATTATAACTCAAAATGAATTTTCTATTTTATTATTTTAAATATTCAATCGACACGTTTACCCCAAATACCGCTAATTATATAGGTTACGCACGATTATTATTTTTTAATTATAATTTTATAATTAAAATTAAATTTTTAATTATAATTTTATAATTTCGCAATCGAACTGCGAAACAAAGTCTGTAATACGGTGGCATCGAGCGCAGTCAACATTTCACCGGAAATCAGTATAAGCATATCCGAACTTCCAAAGTGAGGACACAATGGGGACAAAGTACAAAAACTCCCCGGGTATTTGTAATCCTATTCCACGGAATTTGGATGCGCGTAAATAGAGCGTACGCGTGTTTGCGCGTGTTGCAATTCTCCGACGTTGCAGAGGAAACTGCTGAAGCTGTCGCTGCATTGAAAGGCACGAATGGTCCGGTCGTACGTACGTAACTTTCATATTGTTAATAAATAATTACAGTTGTTTTAATGCATTTCTCTACGGAATGGATTATTAGCAATGGCTTAAATAGTTTGCAGCGGTATTATTTGGGTTTCTAAATCATTTATTCATTTACGCCTTTGTAAATTCAAGAAAATAAATGGGCATATAACATATGTACTTATTTTTTCATTACAAGATGCATATTTTTATAAAGGTAGCCTTGTACATCCTAGCACTATGAAACTAATAATTTTATCTTCTCTTGTCGTCAAAATATATTCTAGGTGTTTTATATTTAAACAAAATTAGCATTCATTCAGAATTCACGCTTAAAATCATTAGCTCACGGTGCAAAAACAAGTTATTGCCGCCTACTGTTAATAAGATCAAACGTAATCCCTGTAATAAACTCGTTATCCTTCGCAATTTTAACATATTGATAATAATTAGTAATATTGGACTATGAAAAATTGTATTCTACAAATTAAAAATGTAACTTCTATTTTATTTCAGCCTTGATGGACATTATTCGTGTAATTTTCATATAATTGATGTTTAGCCAGGATAATGTATTATTTTTTATAATATAATATAATTCAAATTAATGTTGTTTCTTTATAATTTTATATTATTAGTAATAAATTATTATAATAATTTTTATAAGTGTTTATAAATGTTTAATGTAAGATTATAATTGCAAATAAAGAGAAACCTAAAGTTAATATTAAAAAGGGAAAAATAAAATTTTTTTAAAGTTTTATCCAATTCAAACTGTTTTCAATAGCAAATAGTTTTATAAATCTATTCAAATAAGTCTTTTTTCATGTTTCATGTATTCTTTATCATATATCTTCAAATTATAAACAAATAAAATTAAATATAAAATCATCAAAAACATATTTTATTAAATTCAAACAGTTCATTGACAGTACGGGATTAAGGAAGTAAATTTTTACTAAGTACTGATGCTTAAAAAATGTTCGCATAGGCAAATAGTTCTGTATGTTCTGATGTTGGCATAGATAATTTCTACTTACATTATCTATATCAATAATAAATTCTAAATAAATGATAAATTCTTTTATTTTGGATTTTTTGGAATTCTTGCATTAAAAAGCGCTACTGAAAGATAACACCGTTTAAAAAAGATACCGAACTTTATAGTTTTCGAGTAATAAAGTAAAATTTATGAACCTTATACTAATATTAATCTACCACTGTATCTAAATGTATAAAAGATATCCATAATGCTTTTTCATTTACATCGCTTACAATCACTTAACATTTCTGGTTTCGTTTGTTCTCATCATTTGAAGTATGTATGTGTGATACTTATTATTTTTATTATGTCTGACAATCATTCACACTTAAAATAAAGACTAGCAGTAAATACAGATTCCAGGTTATTGATTATTTTTACTATATATTCATAATTTTATCTTAATTTTCATTATTAACGAAGTATATACTATCGAAGCTGTTTTCGACTAAAATTAACCAATGGTATTTAGACTGTAATGCACTGATCACTATTGATTAAATGAAATCTTAATAAAGTTTATTGTTTAGCAAACATTTCTGCAATAAAACATTGTAAGAGTATTTGTAAAATATTAAGGGATCGATGTGCGATGTCCTATATTTCTAACGAAAGAACTCGTTTTTATCCTTTTATGATAACTTATTGTAAAAATATGAAAAACATAAATACTAAAATTAGTTTTTCTTGAGGCCGTAACATATTTATCGACTCCGTTCAATTTTAATACGATTATTTTTTAATTATTTAATAATAGTTGAGAATAATAATTTTTCCTAATAGTAGGGAAATTTGCTCTTCTCCATTGAGAAGCAAACGATATATTATCGAAACGTCAAATTTTTTCGCATTTGTTTAAACGTACAGATTTCAGTAAAGAAAAGTCAAGAACAATAATTTGTGATATGAAATACCATAACATCAGAAAGAAGTGTAAGAAAAATTCTCTCCAAAAGAATGACATCAAAACAGATTCTAGTAAAACAAGTTACTCGATCCAACGATAAACACCCGCGAAACACCAATAAGAAGATCATTCCTCTCAAAGCCAGATTTCTCCAAGTAAGGCCGGATCGTCATGCGTCCCTCGCCACATTTTCACGACCCACGGTAATGTACGCGTACGCAGGAGGGGAATGTGCGTATAATTGTCGGCTGGGGCTCATCTCTCTGTATAATGCGAGTGCTATCGACTGACTGTACATCTCCGATTATCGCGTCTCATTTGATCCGAGCCGAGTTCAGCAAACTCGCGACGATGCGTCTGGGGATGATTGACGGTGACTCTCGGCCTTACGTCGGACGTAACACTCGATGAGAAATGCGATCGAGATTTACACGTGGATTGTGCATCGTACCTTGTGCATTATTCGTCTTGTGGGTCTGCGTGTGCTTTAAGGGACAGCAAAGCTATTCGAAAGTGGCTTTCGATGTAAATATAAAATAGGTCAGCCAAAGTGCTGCTCGTTTTTCCGTTTGCTTTATTCATTTACCCTTTATTTAATTGTTAATGTCAATTTAAAAGTGAGCCGCGCTATTAATTATAATCGTATGGTCTTTGTAAGTATCCGAAAAGACGAAAGTTTGCTGTGCAAATTCCAAAATGAACAAATACTTTTTTACTACATCTAGTACAATGGTAATAGCTCTGCTGTCGTTTCTTGCGTGCAGATGATTACACGAAAAGAGCAAATGATAAAGCCGTACTTAGAGTATCGCTGCCTTTCCTCTCTCCATCTCGTTTAATACTAATAAACTTTGAAATCTTCATTTGAAATAATATCTATCTTCCTAGAAGCGTTCGTTTATCACATATTATTTCGAAAGAATTTTCGGCAAAATTCCGCTTGATTAATTTTGTTTTAATTTGTGTTGAGTCGTTTAGATAAACGGATATGGTCCACTTGAGTTATTTCAACATAAAGGATAGATGATTTTCTAAAGTAACTTGATATGATAATGAATAGGTTGACGTTAAGAATGTTTTCAATTACTTTCCAGCGTGACATATTATGCATGCGCTCAGAATAAAGGAAAAAGAAAAGCCCACACTGTGACAATAAAAATCAACTGTTTAATTGAACGTTTTAAGTGAACCTCGTATGAAACTATTATTTCCATATAAAACTAGTTATTATAGCAATTCTTTATGGATACAATAGCAGATGTAACAAATGATCTATCAGTTCCTCCTCATCAACGTCTTTCATTATCTTCATTTTAGTGACTGCAATTGCGCTATCGTTATCAAATTTCATTTCATCAACCGAATCGTTCGCTTGCTCTTCCAATGTTAATGACCCAAGACCTACACGGATGAAAGTATTTTCTACGTAATTATACTGTAGAAAATACAATATTCAACAATCGACGTAAGACAACGTTACGGTACAATTTTTTATTACAATTTTTTATACTCCTTGCGTATTTTATTGAATCAGCGCCTTTCGAAATTTTTTAAAATTCTATAGAAACGAAGCTCATGAAGTTTTTATTGTATAAAGTTTAAATATGTGCTTTAAATAATAGAAGTGTATTATAAGCTGTAATGTAATTATAAAGCTGCTTGTACTAACAACACATATTTTCCATCGAAATTAATATTTACTTTTAAAACTCTAAGCTCACAAGTAAAGAATTCTACTTGTAAATATTTACTAGCGTTAAAAGCAGCTTCTACATGATAAGCATCATTATAAATTTATATTCAGAAATGCGGAAATAAATATTAGCTTAAACCGTACAAATAATTATAGTGTGATTACAAGTCAGCATAGAAATGCCATTGTCAACAAAGAATGTTCAATCACGTATAAAAGATGAATACGACTGATTCAACTGACCGTAACCTTTGCCTTGTTATTGCAACCAGAGCCCGTCCGGAAATAAAGAATATCTCTACCACCCACGCCAATATTTTCATCAAAATGCCAGCATTTGTTAATTGACGTTCCTCCCACAATTCCTCCTTCACGCTCCGATGTGCCTCTCTTCGTACGTCAGACCGAGAATGAAACGTTAACCTTCTCTGTTCCAGCTGTAGAAGCGTATGATGTAATTACAAAGTTCTCAAACAGCCTTTCTCCTTATAAATATTAATGGAAGGCTTCGAAATGTAAGTAGAGCACGCCTCTGTGGGTTATGAAGTGCGAGGGAAAATTTTGTCGGAGAAGTTGAAAGTCGACCGCCTCAGAGAATACATTAAAACTCTTTCTTGTCTTTCTGCGCGACGTTATTACGATAGAAAGTGCAGATTTGTCGAATCGAGTAAATAATTTCGAAATTTTTAATTTTTATTTTGTACCCAATATCCTCGCCAACTATT
>JACCHZ010000054.1:0-29486 GCA_018907045.1 Wiebesia pumilae | reverse complement strand
TTTCCTATGTTAATTATATGCATTTATTTGATATTATTAGCTATAAATTAGAGAGTATTCAACAATATTTTTCAAGGTCAGAGAAAATTTGACATGATTTGGTGGATTATATTAAATTATAATGTTTGGGGCATATTATTTTTATAAATTTGGAGCAATTTAACATTATTATCAAGAAAAAGAGGAAATTTGAGAAAATTTGACATTCTGTGTTGGATTTTATGATTTGCTTATTCTGTAGTTAATATTAACAGTAAATTAATATAAATTCAACATTACTATAAAGTAATTAAATATACATTGAATTTATTTTTTAAGTCTTTTGATTTATTACTTTTCAATTGTTAATATTGGATTTAGATTTACAAATAATTCAACTTTATTGTTAAGAAATAGTTTAAATTAGGTATTCTTTATTTTCTATTGTTAATTATATGCATTTATTTGATATTATTATCTATAAATTAGAGTGCATTCAACAATATTTTTCAAGGTCAGTGAAAATTTGACATGATTTGGTGGATAATATTAAATTATATTGTTTGGGGACATATTATTTTTATTCATTTGAAGCAATTTAACATTATTATCAAGAAAAAGAGGAATTTGACATTCTTTGTTTGATTTTATGATTTGCTTATTCTGTAGTCTAATATTAACAGTAAATTAATATAAATTCAACTTTACTGTCAAGGAATTGTATATACTTTGATTTTATTTATTAACTCTTTTGATTTATTACTTTCAGTTGTTAATATTGGCTTTAGATTTACAAATAATTCAACTTTGTATTTAAGAAGTAGTTTAAATTGGATATTCTTTATTTCCTATTGTTAATTATATGCATTTAATTGATATTATTGCCTATAAATTAAAGAGTATTCAACAATACATTTCAAGGTCAGTGATAATTTGACATGATTTGGTGGATTTTATTAAATTATAATGTTTTGGGGCATATTATTATTATACATTTGGAGCAATTTAACATTATTATCAAGTAAAAGAGGGAATTTGACCTTCTGTGTTGGATTTTATGATTTGCTTATTCTGTAGTCAATATTAACAGTAAATTAATATAAATTCAACTTTACTATAAAGGAATTCTATATACATTGAATTTATTTTTTAACTCTTTTGATTTATTACTTTTCAATTGTTAATATTGGCTTTAGATTTACAAATAATTCAACTTTGTAGTTAAGAAATAGTTTAAATTGGATATTCTTTATTTCCTATTGTTAATTATATGCATTTATTTGATATTATTAGACATAAATTAGAGAGTATTCAACAATATTTTTCAAGGTTATTGAAAATTGACATGATTTGGTGGATTATATTAAATTATATTATTTTGGGGCACATTATTTTTATACATTTGGAGCAATTTAACATTATTATTAAGAAAAAGAGGAAGTTTGACCTGCTGTGTTGGATTTTATGATTTGCTTATTCTGTAGTTAATATTAACAGTAAATTAATATAAATTCAACTTTACTATCAAGGAATTGTATATACTTTGAATTTATTTATTAACTCTTTTGATTTATTACTTTCATTGTTAATATTAGCTTTAGATTTAAATAATTCAACTTTGTAGTTAAGAAATAGTTTAAATTGGATATTCTTTATTTCCTATTGTTAATTATATGCATTTATTTGATATTATTAGCTATAAATTAGAGAGTATTCAACAATATTTTTCAAGGTCATTGAAAATTTGACATGATTTGTGGATTTTATTAAATTATATTGTTTGGGGCATATTATTTTTATACATTTGAGCAATTTAACATTATTATCAAGAAAAAGAGGAAATTTGACATTCAGTGTTGGATTTTATGATTTGCTTATTCTGTAGTTAATATTAACAGTAAATTAATATAAATTCAACTTTACTATCAAGGAATTGTATATACTTTGAATTTATTTATTAACTCTTTGATTTATTACTTTCAGTTGTTAATATTAGCTTTAGATTTTAAAATAATTCAACTTTGTAGTTAAGAAATAGTTTAAATTGGATATTCATTATTTCCTATTGTTAATTATATGCATTTATATGATATTATTAGCCATAAATTAGAGAGTATTCAACAATATATTTCAAGGTTATTGAAAATTTGACATGATTTGATGGATTTTATTAAATTATATTATTTTGGGGCATATTATTTTTATACATTTGGAGCAATTTATGATTATTATCAAGAAAAAGAGGAAATTTGATATTCTGTGTTGGATTTTATGATTTGCTTATTCTGTTGTCAATATTAACAGTAAATCAATATAAATTCAACTTTACTATAAAGGAATTCTATATAGATTGAATTTCTTTTTTAACTCTTTTGATTTATTACTTTTCAATTGTTAATATTGGCTTTAGATTTACAAATAATTCAACATTGTAGTTAAGAAATAGTTTAAATTGGATATTCTTTATTTGCTATTGTTAATTATATGCATTTATTTTATATTATTATCTATAAATTAGAGAGCATTCGACAATGTTTTTCAAGGTCAGTGAAAACTTGACATGATTTGGTGGATTATATTAAATTATATTGTTTTGGGGCATATTATTTTTATACATTTAGAGCAATTTAACATTATTATCATGTAAAAGAGGGAATTTGACATTCTAGAGTTAGATTTTATGATTTGCTTATTCTTTAGCTAATATTAAGAGTAAATTAATATAAATTCAACTTTACTCTGAAGGAATTGTATATACTTTGAATTTATTTATTAACTCTTTTGATTTGTTACTTTTAAGTTGTTAATATTGGCTTTAGATTTACAAATAATTCAACTTTGTAGTTAAGAAATAGTTTAAATTAGATATTCTTTATTTTCTATTGTTAATTATATGCATTTATTTGATATTATTAGCTATAAATTAATGAGTAGTCAACAATAATTTTCAAGGTCAGTGAAAATTTGACATGATTTGGTGGATTTTATTAAATTATATTGTTTTGGGGCATATTATTATTATACATTTGGAGCAATTTAACATTATTATCAAGAAAAAGAGACAATTTGACATTCAGTGTCGGATTTTATGATTTGCATATTCTGTAGTTAATATTAACAGTATATTAATATAAATTCAACTTTACTATCAAGGAATTGTATATACATTGAATTTATTTTTTAACTCTTTTGATTTATTACTTTCAGTTGTTAATATTGGCTTTAGATTTAAAATAATTCAACTTTGTAGTTAAGAATAGTTTAAATTGGATATTCTTTATTTCCTATTGTTAATTATATGCATTTATTTGATATTATTAGCTATAAATTAGAGAGTATTCAACAATATTTTTCAAGGTCAGTGAAAATTTGACATGATTTGGTGGATTATATTAAATTATATGATTTTGTGGCATATTATTTTTATACATTTGGAGCAATTTAACATTATTATCAAGAAAAAGAGGAATTATTGACATTCTGTGTCAGATTTCATGATTTGCTTATTCTGTAGTTAATATTAACAGTAAATTAATATAAATTCAACTTTACTATCAAGGAATTGTATATAATTTGAATTTATTTATTAACTCTTATGATTTGTTGCATTTCAATTGTTAATATTGGCTTTAGATTTACAAATAATTCAACTTTATAGTTAAGAAATAGTTTAAATTAGATATTCTTTATTTTCTATTGTTAATTATATCCATTTATTTGATATTATTAGCTATAAATTAGAGAGTATTCAACAATATTTTTCAAGGTCAGTGATAATTTGACATGATTTGGTGGATTTTATTAAATTATATTGTTTTGGGGCATATTATTATTATACATTTGGAGCAATTTAACATTATTATCAAGTAAAAGAGGGAATTTGACCTTCTGTGTTGGATTTTATGATTTGCTTATTCTGTAGTCAATATTAACAGTAAATTAATATAAATTCAACTTTACTATAAAGGAATTCTATATACATTAAATTTATTTTTTAACTCTTTTGATTTATTACTTTTATTGTTAATATTAGCTTTAGATTTAGAAATAATACAACTTTATAGTTAAGAAATAGTTTAAATTGGATATTCTTTATTTCTATTGTTAATTATATGCATTTATTTGATATTATTAGCTATAAATTAGAGAGTATTCAACAATATTTTTCAAGGTCAGTGAAAATTTGACATGATTTGGTGGATTATATGAAATTATATTGTTTGACGCATATTATTTTTATACATTTGGAGCAGTTTAACATTATTATCAAGAAAAAGAGGAAATTTGACATTCAGAGTTGGATATTATGATTTGCTTATTCTATAGCTAATATTAAGAGTAAATTAATATGAATTCAACTTTACTATCAAGGAAATGTATATACTTTGATTTTATTTATTAACTCTTTTGATTTATTACTTTCAGTTGTTAATATTGGCTTTAGATTTACAAATAATTCAACTTTGTAGTTAAGAAGTAATTTAAATTGGATATTCTTTATTTCCTATTGTTAATTATATGCATTTATTTGATATTATTAGCTATAAATAAGAGAGTATTCAACAATATTTTTCAAGGTCAGTGAAAATTTGACATCATTTAGTGGATTTTATTAAATTATATTGTTTTGGGGCATATTATTATTATACATTTGGAGCAATTTAACATTATTATCAAGTAAAAGAGGGAATTTGACATTCTTTGTTGGATTTTATGATTTGCTTATTCTGTAGTTAATATTAACAGTAAATTAATATAAATTCAACTTTACTATCAAGGAATTGTATATAATTGAATTTATTTTTTAACTCTTTTGATTTATTACTTTTCAATTGTTAATATTGGCTTTAGATTTAGAAATAATACAACTTTATAGTTAAGAAATAGTTTAAATTGGATATTCTTTATTTCCTATTGTTAATTATATGCATTTATTTGATATTATTAGACATAAATTACAGAGTATTCAACAATATATTTCAAGGTCATTGAAAATTTGACATGATTTTGTGGATTTTATTAAATTATATTGTTTTGGGCATATTATTTTTATACATTTGGAGCAATTTAACATTATTATTAAGAAAAAGAGGAAGTTTGACCTGCTGTGTTGGATTTTATGATTTGCTTATTCTGTAGTTAATATTAACAGTAAATTAATATAAATTCAACTTTACTATCAAGGAATTGTATATACTTTGAATTTATTTATTAACTCTTTTGATTTGTTACTTTTCAGATGTTAATATTAGCTATAGATTTACAAATAATTCAACTTTATAGTTAAGAAATAGTTCAATTTGATATTCTTTATTTTCTATTGTTCATTATATGCATTTATTTGATATTATTTGATATTCATTGGAGAGTATTCAAAAATATATTTCAAAGTCAGTGAATATTTGACTTGATTTGGTGGATTGTATTAAAGTATATTGTTTAGGGCATATGATTTATATACATTTGGAGCAATTTAACACTATTATCAAGAAAAAGAGGAAATTTGACATTCTTTGTTGGATTTTATGATTTGCTTATTCTGTAGTCAATATTAACAGTAAATTTATATAAATTCAACTTTACTATCAAGGAATTGTATATACTTTGATTTTATTTATTAACTCTTTTGATTTATTACTTTCAGTTGTTAATATTGGCTTTAGATTTACAAATAATTCAACTTTGTATTTAAGAAGTAGTTTAAATTGGATATTCTTTATTTCCTATTGTTAATTATATGCATTTATTTGATATTATTAGACATAAATTACAGAGTATTCAACAATATATTTCAAGGTCATTGAAAATTTGACATGATTTTGTGGATTTTATTAAATTATATTGTTTTGGGGCATATTATTTTTATACATTTGGAGCAATTTAACATTATCATTAAGAAAAAGAGGAAGTTGACCTGCTGTGTTGGATTTTATGATTTGCTTATTCTGTAGTTAATATTAACAGTAAATTAATATAAATTCAACAATATTATCATGGAATTGTATATACTTTGAATTTATTTATTAACTCTTATGATTCGTTGCGTTTAAAATGTTAATATTGGCTTTAGATTTACAAATAATTCAACTTTGTAGTTAAGAAGTAATTTAAATTGGATATTCTTTATTTCCTATTGTTAATTATATGCATTTATTTGATATTAATAGCTATAAATAAGAGAGTATTCAACAATATTTTTCAAGGTCAGTGAAAATTTGACATCATTTAGTGGATTATATGAAATTATATTGTTTGGCGCATATTATTTTTATACATTTGGAGCAATTTAACATTATTATCAAGAAAAAGAGGAAATTTGACATTCTGTGTTGGATTTTATGATTTGCTTATTCTATAGCTAATATTAAGAGTAAATTAATATGAATTCAACTTTACTATCAAGGAAATGTATATACTTTGATTTTATTTATTAACTCTTTTGATTTATTACTTTCAATTGTTAATATTGGCTTTAGATTTACAAATAATTCAACTTTGTAGTTAAGAAATAGTTTAAATTGGATATTCTTTATTTCCTATTGTTAATTATATGCATTTATTTGATATTATTAGACATAAATTACAGAGTATTCAACAATATATTTCAAGGTCATTGAAAATTTGACATGATTTTGTGGATTTTATTAAATTATATTGTTTTGGGGCATATTATTTTTATACATTTGGAGCAATTTAACATTATTATTAAGAAAAAGAGGAAGTTTGACCTGCTGTGTTGGATTTTATGATTTGCTTATTCTGTAGTTAATATTAACTGTAAATTTATATAAATTCAACTTTACTGTCAAGGAATTGTATATACTTTGATTTTATTTATTAACTCTTTTGATTTATTACTTTCAGTTGTTAATATTGGCTTTAGATTTACAAATAATTCAACTTTGTATTTAAGAAGTAGTTTAAATTGGATATTCTTTATTTCCTATTGTTAATTATATGCATTTATTTGATATTATTAGCTATAAATTAGAGAGTATTCAACAATATTTTCAAGGTCAGTGAAAATTTGACATGATTTGGTGGATTATATTAAATTATATTGTTTGGGCATATTATTTTATACATTTGGAGCAATTTAACATTATTATCAAGAAAAAGAGGAAATTTGACATTCTGTGTTGGATTTTATGATTTGCTTATTCTGTAGTTAATATTAACAGTAAATTAATATTAAATTCAACTTTACTATCATGAATTGTATATAATTTGAATTTATTTATTAACTCTTTTGATTTGTTACGTTTCAATTGTTAATATTGGCTTTAGATTTACAAATAATTCAACTTTATAGTTAAGAAATAGTTTAAATTGGATATTCTTTATTTCCTATTGTTAATTATATGCATTTATTTGATATTATTAGCTATAAATTAGAGAGTATTCAACAATATTTTCAAGGTCAGTGAAATTTGACATGATTTGGTGGATTTTATTAAATTATATTGTTTGGGGCATATTATTATTATACATTTGGAGCAATTTAACATTATTATCAAGTAAAAGAGGAATTTGACATTCTGTGTTGGATTTTATGATTTGCTTATTCTGTAGTCAATATTAACAGTAAATTAATATAAATTCAACTTTACTATCAAGGAATTGTATATACATTGAATTTATTTATTAACTCTTTTGATTTATTACTTTTCAATTGTTAATATTGCTTTAGATTTAAAATAATTCAACTTTATAGTTAAGAAATAGTTTAAATTGGATATTCTTTATTTCCTATTGTTAATTATATGCATTTATTTGATATTATTAGCTATAAATTAGAGAGTATTC
Source organism: Wiebesia pumilae (assembly GCA_018907045.1). Lineage (NCBI taxonomy): Eukaryota > Metazoa > Arthropoda > Insecta > Hymenoptera > Agaonidae > Wiebesia > Wiebesia pumilae. The sequence continues at coordinate 21,701 of JACCHZ010000054.1, read as the reverse complement.
AACAATATTTTCAAGGTCAGTGAAAATTTGACATGATTTGTGGATTTATTAAATTATATTGTTTTGGGGCATATTATTTTTATACATTTGGAGCAATTTAACATTATTATTAAGAAAAAGAGGAAGTTTGACCTGCTGTGTTGGATTTTATGATTTGCTTATTCTGTAGTTAATATTAACTGTAAATTTATATAAATTCAACTTTACTGTCAAGGAATTGTATATACTTTGATTTTATTTATTAACTCTTTTGATTTATTACTTTCAGTTGTTAATATTGGCTTTAGATTTACAAATAATTCAACTTTGTATTTAAGAAGTAGTTTAAATTGGATATTCTTTATTTCCTATTGTTAATTATATGCATTTAATTGATATTATTGCCTATAAATTAAAGAGTATTCAACAATATATTTCAAGGTCAGTGATAATTTGACATGATTTGGTGGATTTTATTAAATTATAATGTTTTGGGGCATATTATTATTATACATTTGGAGCAATTTAACATTATTATCAAGAAAAAGAGGAAATTTGACATTCTGTGTTGGATTTTATGATTTGCTTATTCTGTAGTAATATTAACAGTAAATTAATATAAATTCAACTTTACTATCAAGGAATGTATATACTTTGAATTTATTTATTAACTCTTTTGATTTATTACTTTCAGTTGTTAATATTAGCTTTAGATTTAAAATAATTCAACTTTGTAGTTAAGAAATAGTTTAAATTGGATATTCTTATTTCCTATTGTTAATTATATGCATTTATTTGATATTATTAGCTATAAATTAGAGAGTATTCAACAATATTTTTCAAGGTCAGTGAAAATTTGACATGATTTGGTGGATTTATTAAATTATATTGTTTTGGGGCATATTATTTTTATACATTTGGAGCAATTTAACATTATTATCAAGAAAAAGAGGAATTTGACCTTCTGTGTTGGATTTTATGATTTGCTTATTCTGTAGTTAATATTAACAGTAAATTAATATAAATTCAACTTTACTATCAAGGAATTGTATATACTTTGAATTTATTTATTAACTCTTTTGATTTATTACTTTTCAATTGTTAATATTAGCTTTAGATTTAGAAATAATACAACTTTATAGTTAAGAAATAGTATAAATTGGATATTCTTTATTTCCTATTGTTAATTATATGCATTTATTTGATATTATTAGCTATAAATTAGAGAGTATTCAACAATATTTTTCAACGTCAGTGAAAATTTGACATGATTTGTTGGATTATATTAAATTATATTGTTTGGGGCATATTATTTTTATACATTTGGAGCAATTTAACATTATTATCAAGAAAAAGAGGCAATTTGACATTTTGTGTTGGATTTTATGATTTGCTTATTCTGTAGTTAATATTAACAGTAAATTAATATAAATTAAACTTTACTATCAAGGAATTGTATATACTTTGAGTTTATTTATTAACTCTTTTGATTTGTTACTTTTCAGTTGTTAATATTAGCTTTAGATTTTAAAATAATTCAACTTTGTAGTTAAGAAATTGTTTAAATAGGATATTCTTTATTTCCTACTGCTAATTATATGCATTTATTTAATATTATTAGCCATATATTAGAGAGTATTCAACAATATTTTTCAAGGTCAGTGAAAATTTGACATGATTTGGTGGATTTTATTAAATTATATTGTTTTGGGACATATTATTATTATACATTTGGAGCAATTTAACACTATTATCAAGAAAAAGAGGAAATTTGATATTTTGTGTTGGATTTTATGATTTCCTTATTCTGCAGTTAATATTAACAGTAAATTAATATAAATTCAACTTTACTATCAAGGAATTGTATATACTTTGAGTTTATTTATTAATTCTTTTGATTTGTTACTTTCAGTTGTTAATATTGCTTTAGATTTAAAATAATTCAACTTTGTAGTTAAGAAATAGTTTAAATTGGATATTCTTTATTTCCTATTGTTAATTATATGCATTTATTTGATATTATTAGCTATAAATTAGAGAGTATTCAACAATATATTTCAAGGTCAGTGATAATTTGACATGATTTGGTGGATTTTATTAAATTATATTGTTTTGGGGCATATTATTTTTATACATTTGGAGCAATTTAACATTATTATCAAGAAAAAGAGGAAATTTGACATTCTGTGTTGGATTTTATGATTTGCTTATTCTGTAGTAATATTAACAGTAAATTAATATAAATTCAACTTTACTATCAAGGAATTGTATATACTTTGAATTTATTTATTAACTCTTTGATTTATTACTTTCATTGTTAATATTGCTTTAGATTTAAAAATAATTCAACTTTGTAGTTAAGAAATAGTTTAAATTGGATATTCTTTATTTCCTATTGTTAATTATATGCATTTATTTGATATTATTAGCTATAAATTAGAGAGTATTCAACAATATTTTTCAAGGTCAGTGAAAATTTGACATGATTTGGTGGATTTTATTAAATTATATTGTTTGGGCATATTATTTTTATACATTTGGAGCAATTTAACATTATTATCAAGAAAAAGAGGGAATTTGACCTTCTGTGTTGGATTTTATTATTTGCTTATTCTGTAGTTAATATTAACAGTAAATTAATATAAATTCAACTTTACTATCAAGGAATTGTATATACTTTGAATTTATTTATTAACTCTTTTGATTTATTACTTTCAGTTGTTAATATTAGCTTTAGATTTACAAATAATTCAACTTTGTAGTTAAGAAATAGTTTAAATTGGATATTCTTTATTTCCTATTGTTAATTATATGCATTTATTTGATATTATTAGCTATAAATTAGAGAGTATTCAACAATATTTTTCAAGGTCAGTGAAAATTTGACATGATTTGTGGATTTATTAAATTATATTGTTTTGGGGCATATTATTTTATACATTTGGAGCAATTTAACATTATTATCAAGAAAAAGAGGAAATTTGACATTCTGTGTTGGATTTTATGATTTGCTTATTCTGTAGTAATATTAACAGTAAATTAATATAAATTCAACTTTACTATAAAGGAATGTATATACTTTGAATTTATTTATTAACTCTTTTGATTTATTACTTTCAGTTGTTAATATTAGCTTTAGATTTAAAATAATTCAACTTTGTAGTTAAGAAATAGTTTAAATTGGATATTCTTTATTTCCTATTGTTAATTATATCCATTTATTTGATATTATTAGCTATAAATTAGAGAGTATTCAACAATATTTTTCAAGGTCAGTGATAATTTGACATGATTTTATTAAATTATATTGTTTTGGGGCATATTATTATTATACATTTGGAGCAATTTAACATTATTATCAAGTAAAAGAGGGAATTTGACCTTCTGTGTTGGATTTTATGATTTGCTTATTCTGTAGTCAATATTAACAGTAAATTAATATAAATTCAACTTTACTATAAAGGAATTCTATATACATTAAATTTATTTTTTAACTCTTTTGATTTATTACTTTTCAATTGTTAATATTAGCTTTAGATTTAGAAATAATACAACTTTATAGTTAAGAAATAGTTTAAATTGGATATTCTTTATTTCCTATTGTTAATTATATGCATTTATTTGATATTATTAGACATAAATTACAGAGTATTCAACAATATTTTTCAAGGTCAGTTGAAATTTGACATGATTTGGTGGATGTTATTAAATTATATTGTTTTGGGGCATATTATTTTATACATTTGGAGCAATTTAACATTATTATCAAGAAAAAGAGGAATTTGACATTCTGTGTTGGATTTTATGATTTGCTTATTCTGTAGTTAATATTAACAGTAAATTAATATAAATTCAACTTTACTATCAAGGAATTGTATATACTTTGAATTTATTTATTAACTCTTTTGATTTATTACTTTTCAATTGTTAATATTAGCTTTAGATTTACAAATAATTCAACTTTGTAGTTAAGAAATAGTTTAAATTGGATATTCTTTATTTCCTATTGTTAATTATATGCATTTATTTGATATTATTAGCTATAAATTAGAGAGTATTCAACAATATTTTTCAAGGTCAGTGAAAATTTGACATGATTTGGTGGATTATATTAAATTATATTGTTTGGGCATATTATTTTATACATTTGGAGCAATTTAACATTATTATCAAGAAAAGAGGAATTGAGAAATTTGACATTCTGTGTTGGATTTTATGATTTGCTTATTCTGTAGTTAATATTAACTGTAAATTTATATAAATTCAACTTTACTATCAAGGAATTGTATATACTTTGAATTTATTTATTAACTCTTTTGATTTATTACTTTCAGTTGTTCATATTAGCTTTAGAATTTAAAATAATTCAACTTTGTAGTTAAGAAATAGTTTAAAGTAGATATTCTTTACTTCCTATTGTTAATTATATGCATTTAATTGATATTATAGCCTATAAATTAAAGAGTATTCAACAATATTTTTCAAGGTCAGTTGAAATTTGACATGATTTAGTGGATTATATGAAATTATATTGTTTGGCGCATATTATTTTTATACATTTGGAGCAATTTAACATTATTATCAAGAAAAGAGGAAATTTGACATTCTGTGTTGGATTTTATGATTTGCTTATTCTGTAGTCAATATTAACAGTAAATTAATATAAATTCAACTTTACTATAAAGGAATTCTATATACATTGAATTTATTTTTTAACTCTTTTGATTTATTACTTTTCAATTGTTAATATTGGCTTTAGATTTACAAATAATTCAACTTTGTAGTTAAGAAATAGTTTAAATTGGATATTCTTTATTTCCTATTGTTAATTATATGCATTTATTTGATATTATTAGCTATAAATTAGAGAGTATTCAACAATATTTTTCAAGGTCAGTGAAAATTTGACATGATTTGGTGGATTATATGAAATTATATTGTTTTGGCGCATATTATTTTTATACATTTGGAGCAATTTAACATTATTATCAAGAAAAAGAGGAAGTTTGACCTGCTGTGTTGGATTTTATGATTTGCTTATTCTGTAGTTAATATTAACAGTAAATTAATATAAATTCAACTTTACTATCAAGGAATTGTATATACTTTGAATTTATTTATTAACTCTTTTGATTTATTACTTTCAATTGTTAATATTAGCTTTAGATTTAGAAATAATACAACTTTATAGTTAAGAAATAGTTTAAATTGGATATTCTTTATTTCCTATTGTTAATTATATGCATTTATTTGATATTATTAGCTATAAATTAGAGAGTATTCAACAATATTTTTCAAGGTCAGTGAAAATTTGACATGATTTGGTGGATTTTATTAAATTATATTGTTTTGGGGCATATTATTATTATACATTTGAAGCAATTTAACATTATTATCAAGAAAAAGAGGAAATTTGAAATTCAGTGTTGGATTTTATGATTTGCTTATTCTATAGCTAATATTAAGAGTAAATTAAAATGAATTCAACTTTACTATCACGGAATTGTATATATATCAATTTATTTATTAACTCTTTTGATTTGTTACTTTTCAGATGTTAATATTAGCTATAGATTTACAAATAATTCAACTTTATAGTTAAGAAATAGTTCAATTTAGATATTCTTTATTTTCTATTGTTCATTATATGCATTTATTTGATATTATTTGCTATACATTAGAGAGTATTCAAAAATATATTTCAAGGTCAGTGAAAATTTGACATGATTTGGTGGATTATATTAAATTATATTGTTTGGGGCATATTATTTTTATACATTTGGAGCAATTTAACATTATTATCAAGAAAAAGAGGAAATTTGACATTCTGTGTTGGATTTTATGATTTGCTTATTCTGTAGTTAATATTAACAGTAAATTAATGTAAATTCAACTTTACTATAAAGGAATTGTATATAATTTGAATTTATTTATTAACTCTTATGATTTATTACGTTTAAATTGTTAATATTGGCTTTAGATTTACAAATAATTCAACTTTATAGTTAAGAAATAGTTTAAATTAGGATATTCTTTATTTCCTATTGTTAATTATATGCATTTATTTGATATTATTAGCTATAAATTAGAGAGTATTCAACAATATTTTTCAAGGTCAGTGAAAATTTGACATGATTTAGTGGATTATATTAAATTATATTGTTTGGGGCATATTATTTTTATACATTTGAAGCAATTTAACATTATTATCAAGAAAAAGAGGAAATTTGACATTCAGTGTTGGATTTTATGATTTGCTTATTCTGTAGCTAATATTAACAGTAAATTAATATAAATTCAACTTTACTATCAAGGAATGTATATACTTTGAATTTATTTATTAACTCTTTTGATTTATTACTTTCAATTGTTAATATTAGCTTTAGATTTAAAATAATTCAACTTTGTAGTTAAGAAATAGTTTAAATTGGATATTCTTTATTTCCTATTGTTAATTATATGCATTTATTTGATATTATTAGCTATAAATTAGAGAGTATTCAACAATGTATTTTCAAGGTCAGTGAAAATTTGACATGATTTGTGGATTTTATTAAATTATATTGTTTTGGGGCATATTATTTTTATACATTTGGAGCAATTTAACATTATTATCAAGAAAAAGAGGAAATTTGACATTCTGTGTTGGATTTTATGATTTGCTTATTCTGTAGTTAATATTAACAGTAAATTAATATAAATTCAACTTTACTATCAAGGAATTGTATATACTTTGAATTTATTTATTAACTCTTTTGATTTATTACTTTTCAATTGTTAATATTGGCTTTAGATTTACAAATAATTCAACTTATAGTAAGAAATAGTTTAAATTAGATATTCTTTATTTCCTATTGTTAATTATATGCATTTATTTGATATTATTAGCTATAAATTAGAGAGTATTCAACAATATTTTCAAGGTCAGTGAAAATTTGACATGATTTGGTGGATTTTATTAAATTATATGTTTTGGGGCATATTATTATTATACATTTGGAGCAATTTAACATTATTATCAAGAAAAAGAGGAATTTGACATTCTGTGTTGGATTTTATGATTTGCTTATTCTGTAGTAATATTAACAGTAAATTAATATAAATTCAACTTTACTATCAAGGAATTGTATATAATTTGAATTTATTTATTAACTCATATGATTTGTACCGTTTAAATTGTTATTATTGGCTTTAGATTTACAAATAATTAAACTTTATAGTTAAGAAATAGTTAATTTAGATATTCTTTATTTTCTATTGTTAATTATATGCATTTATTGGATATTATTAGCTATAAATTAGAGAGTATTCAACAATATTTTTCAAGGTCAGTGAAAATTTGACATGATTTAGTGGATTATATTAAATTATATTGTTTAGGGCATATTATTTTTATACATTTGAAGCAATTTAACATTATTATAAAGAAAAAGAGGAAATTCAACATTCAGTGTTGGATTTTATGATTTGCTTATTCTATAGCTAATATTAAGAGTAAATTAAAATGAATTCAACTTTACTATCAAGGAAATGTATATACTTTGAATTTATATATTAACTCTTTTGATTTATTACTTTCAGTTGTTAATATTAGTTTTAGATTTTAAAATAATTCAACTTTGTAGTTAAGAAGTAGTTTAAATTGGATATTCTTTATTTCTTATTGTTAATTATATGCATTTATTTCATAGTATTAGCTATAAATTAGAGAGTATTCGACAATGTTTTTCAAGGTCAGTGAAAATTTGACATGATATGGTGGATTATATTAAATTATATTGTTATGGGGCATATTATTTTTATACATTTGGAGCAATTTAACATTATTATCAAGAAAAAGAGGCAATTTGACATTCTGTGTTGGATTTTATGATTGGCTTATTCTGTAGTCAATATTAACAGTAAATTAATATAAATTCAACTTTACTATAATGGAATTCTCTATACATTGAATTTCTTTTTTAACTCTTTTGATTTATTACTTTTCAATTGTTAATATTGGCTTTAGATTTACAAATAATTCAACTTTGTAGTTGAGAAATAGTTTAAATTGGATATTCTTTATATCCTGTTGTTAATTATATGCATTTATTTTATATTATTAGCTATAAATTACAGAGTATTTAACAATGTTTTTCAATGTCAGTGAAAATTTGACATGATTTGTTGGATTTTATTAAATTATATTATTTTGGGGCATATTATTTTTATACATTTGGAGCAATTTAACATTATTATCAAGAAAAAGAGAAAATTTGACATTCTGTGTTGGATTTAACGATTTGCTTATTCTGTAGTTAATATTAACATTAAATTAATGTAAATTCAACTATATTATCATGAAATTGTAAATAATTTGAATTTATTTATCAACTCTTATGATTTGTTGCGTTTGAATTGTTAATATTGGCTATAGATTTACAAATAATTAAACTTTATAGTTAAGAAATAGTTTAAATTAGATATTCTTTATATTCTATTGTTAATTATATGCATTTATTTGATATTATTAGCTATAAATTAGAGAGTATTCAACAATATTTTTCAAGGTCAGTGAAAATTTGACATGATTTGGTGAATTTTATTAAATTATATTGTTTTGGGGCATATTATTATTATACATTTGGAGCAATTTAACATTATTATCAAGAAAAAGAGAAAATTTGACATTCTGTGTTGGATTTTATGATTTGCTTATTCTGTAGTTGATATTAACAGTAAATTAATGTAAATTCAACAATATTACCATGAAATTGTATATTATTTGAATTTATTTATTAACTCTTATGATTTGTTGCGTTTAAATTGTTAATATTGGCTTTTGATTTACAAATAATTCAACTTTATAGTTAAGGAATAGTTTAAATTAGATATTCTTTATTTTCTATTGTTAATTATAAGCATTTATTTGATATTATTAGCTATAAATTAGAGAGTATTCAGCAATATTTTTCAAGGTCAGTGAAAATTTGAATGATTTGGTGGATTATATTAAATTATATTGTTTGGGGCATATTATTTTTATACATTTGAAGCAATTTAACATTATTAACAAGAAAAAGAGAAATTCGACATTCAGTGTTGGATTTTATCATTTGCTTAATATGTAGTCAATATTAACAGTAAGTTAGTATAAAGTCAACTTTACTATAAAGGAATTCTGTATACATTGAATTTATTTTTTAACTTATTTGATATTACTTTTCAATTGTTAATATTGGCTTTAGATCTAGAAATAATACAACTTTATAGTTAAGAAATAATTTAAATTGGATATTCTTTATTTCCTATTGTTAATTATATGCATTTATTTGAAATTATTAGCTATAAAGTAGTAAGTGTTCAACAATATTTTTTAAGGTCAGTGAAAATTTGACATGATTTGGTGGATTATATTAAATTATTTTTTTTTGGGGCATATTATTTTTATACATTTGGAGCAATTTAACATTATTCTCAAGAAAAAAAGGAAATTTGACATTCAGTGTTGGATTTTATGATTTGCTTATTCTGTAATTATTATTAAGAGTAAATTAATATAAATTCAACTTTACTATCAAGGAATTGTATATACTTTGAATTTATTTTTTAACTTTTCTGATTTATTACTTTTCAATTGTTAATATTGGCTTTAGATTTAGAAACAATACAACTTTATAGTTAAGAAATAGTTTAAATTGGATATTCTTTATTTCCTATTGCTAATTATATGCATTTATTTGATATTATTAGCTATAAAGTAGTAAGTGTTCAACGATATTTTTCAAGGTCAGTGAAAATTTGACATGATTTGGTGGATTTTATTAAATTATATTGTTTTGGAGCATATTATTTTTATACATTTGGAGCAATTTAACATTATTATCAAGAAAAAGAGGAAATTCGACATTCAGTGTTGGATTTTATGATTTGCTTATTCAATAGCTAATATTAAGAGTAAATTAAAATGAATTCAACTTTACTATCAAGGAAATGTATATACTTTGAATTTATTTATTAACTCTTTTGATTTATTACTTTCAGTTGTTAATATTAGTTTTAGATTTCAAAATAATTCAACTTTGTAGATAAGAAGTAGTTAATATTGGATATTCTGTATTTCCTATTGTTAAATATATGCATTTATTTGATAGTATTAGCTATAAATTAGAGAGTATTCGACAATGTTTTTCAAGGTCATTGAAAATTTGACATGATTTTGTGGATTTTATAAAATTATATTGTTTTGGGGCATATTATTATTATACATTTGGAGCAATTTAACATTATTATCAAGTAAAAGAGGGAATTTGACCATCTGTGTTGGATTTTATGATTTGCTTATTCTGCAGTCAATATTAACAGTAAATTAGTATAAATTCAACTTTACTTTAAAGGAATTCTATATACATTGAATTTATTTTTTAACTTTTCTGATTTATTACTTTTCAATTGTTAATATTGGCTTTAGATTTAGAAACAATACAACTTTATAGTTAAGAAATAGTTTAAATTGGATATTCTTTATTTCCTATTGTTAATTATATGCATTTATTTGATATTATTAGCTATAAAGTAGTAAGTGTTCAACGATATTTTTCAAGGTCAGTGAAAATTTGACATGATTTGGTGGATTTTATTAAATTATATTGTTTTAAAGCATATTATTTTTATACATTTGGAGCAATTTAACATTATTATCAAGAAAAAGAGGCAATTGGACCTTCTGTGTTGGATTTTATGATTTGCTTATTCTGTAGTTAATATTAACAGTAAATTAATGTAAATTCAACTATATTACCATGAAATTGTACATAATTTGAATTTATTTATTAACTCTTATGATTTGTTGCGTTTAAATTGTTAATATTGGCTTTTGATTTACAAATAATTCAACTTTATAGTTAAGGAATAGTTTAAATTAGATATTCTTTATTTTCTATTGTTAATTATAAGCTTTTATTTGATATTATTAGCTATAAATTAGAGAGTATTCAGCAATATTTTTCAAGGTCAGTGAAAATTTGAATGATTTGGTGGATTATATTAAATTATATTGTTTGGGGCATATTATTTTTATACATTTGAAGCAATTTAACATTATTAACAAGAAAAAGAGAAATTCGACATTCAGTGTTGGATTTTATCATTTGCTTAATATGTAGTCAATATTAACAGTAAGTTAGTATAAAGTCAACTTTACTATAAAGGAATTCTATATACATTGAATTTATTTTTTAACTTATTTGATATTACTTTTCAATTGTTAATATTGGCTTTAGATGTAGAAATAATACAACTTTATAGTTAAGAAATAATTTAAATTGGATATTCTTTATTTCTTATTGTTAATTATATGCATTTATTTGATATTATTAGCTATAAAGTAGTAAGTGTTCAACGATATTTTTCAAGGTCAGTGAAAATTTGACATGATTTGGTGGATTTTATTAAATTATATTGTTTTGGAGCATATTATTTTTATACATTTGGAGCAATTTAACATTATTATCAAGAAAAAGAGGCAATTGGACCTTCTGTGTTAGATTTTATGATTTGCTTATTCTGTAGTTAATATTAACAGTAAATTAATATAAATTCAACTTTACTATCAAGGAATTGTATATACTTTGAATTTATTTATGAACTCTTTTGATTTATTACTTTCAGTTGTTAGTATTAGTTTTAGATTTCAAAATAATTCAACTTTATGGTTAAGAAGTAGATTAAATTGGATATTCTTTATGTCCTATTGTTAATTATATGCATATATTTGATAGTATTAGCTAAAAATTAGAGTGTTTTCGACAATGTTTTTCAAGGTCAGTGAAAATTTGACATGATTTGGTGGATTATATTAAATTATATTGTTTTGGGGCATATTATTTTTATACATTTGGAACAATTTAATATTATTATCAAGAAAAAGAGGAAATTCGACATTCAGTGTTGGATTTTATGATATGCTTATTCTGTAGTTAATATTAACAGTAAATTAATATAAATTCAACTTTACTATCAAGGAATTGTATATACTTTGAATTTATTTATGAACTCTTTTGATTTATTACGTTCATTTGCTAATATTAGTTTTAGATTTCAAAATAATTCAACTTTGTAGTTAAGAAGTAGTTTAAATTGGATATTTTTTATTTCCTATTGTTAATTATATGCTTTTATTTGATAGTATTAGCTATAAATTAGAGAGTATTCAACAATATTTTTCAAGGTCAGTGAAACTTTGACATGATTTGGTGGATTATATTAAATTATATTGTTTTGGGGCTTATGATTTTTATACATTTGCAGCAATTTAACATTATTATCAAGAATAAGAGGAAATTCGACATTCAGTGTTGGATTTTATGATTTGCTTATTCTATAGCTAATATTAAGAGTAAATTAAAATGAATTCAACTTTACTATCAAGGAAATGTATATACTTTGAATTTATTTATTAACTCTTTTGATTTATTATTTTCAGTTGTTAATATTAGTTTTAGATTTTAAAATAATTCAACTTTGTAGTTAAGAAGTCGTTTAAATTGAATATTCTTTATTTCCGATTGTTAATTATATGCTTTATTTGATATTATTAGCCACAAATTAGAGAGAATTCAACAATATATTTGAAGGTCATTGAAAATTTGACATGATTTGGTGGATTTTATTAAATTATATTGTTTGGGGCATATTATTTTTATAAATTTGAAGCAATTTAACATTATTATCAGAAAAAGAGGAAATTCGACATTCAGTGTTGGATTTTATGATTTGCTTATTCTATAGCTAATATTAACAGTAAAATAATATAAATGCAACTTTACTATCAAGGAATTGTATATACTTTGAATTTATTTATTAACTCTTTTGATTTATTACTTTCAGTTGTTAATATAGTTTTAGATTTCAAAATAATTCAACTTTGTAGTTAAGAAGTAGTTTAAATTGGATATTCTTTATTTCCTATTGTTAATTATATGCATTTATTTGATAGTATTAGCTATAAATTAGAGAGTATTCAACAATTTTTTCAAGGTCAGTGAAAATTTGACATGATTTGGTGGATTATATTAAATTATATTGTTTTGGGGCATATTATTTTTATACATTTGGAGCAATTTAACATTATTATCAAGAAAAAGAGGAAATTTGACATTCTGTGTTGGATTTTATGATTTGCTTATTCTGTAGTTAATATTAACAGTAAATTAATATAAATTCAACTTACTATCAAGGAATTGTATATACTTTGAATTTATTTATTAACTCTTTTGATTTATTACTTTCAGTTGTTAATATTAGCTTTAGATTTAAAATAATTCAACTTATAGTTAAGAAATAGTTTAAATTAGATATTCTTTATTTTCTATTGTTAATTATATGCAATTATTTGATATTATTAGCTATAAATTAGAGAGTATTCAACAATATTTTTCAAGGTCAGTGAAACTTTGACATGATTTGGTGGATTATATTAAATTATATTGTTTTGGGGCATATTATTTTTATACATTTGGAGCAATTTAACATTATTATCAAGAAAATGAGAAAATTTGATATTTTGTGTTGGATTTTATGAATTTCTTATTCTGTAGTTAATATTAACAGTAAATTAATGTAAATTCAACTATATTACCATGAAATTGTATATAATTTGAATTTATTTATTAACTCTTATGAATTGTTGCGTTTAAATTGTTAATATTGGCTTTAGATTTACAAATAATTCAAATTTATATTTAAAAATAGTTTAAATTAGATAATCTTTATTTTCTATTGTTAATTATATGCATTTATTTGATATTATTAGCTATAAATTAGAGAGTATTCAACAATATTTTTCAAGGTCAGTGAAAATTTGACATGATTTGGTGGATTATATTAAATTATATTGTTTTGGGGCATATTATTTTTATACATTTGGAGCAATTTAACATTATTATCAAGAAAAAGAGGCAATTTGACATTCTGTGTTGGATTTTATGATTTGCTTATTCTGTAGTCAATATTAACAGTAAATTAATATAAATTCAACTTTACTATAAAGGAATTCTATATACATTGAATTTATTTTTTAACTCTTTTGATTTATTACTTTTCAATTGTTAATATTGGCTTTAGATTTAGAAATAATACAACTTTATAGTTAAGAAATAGTTTAAATTGGATATTCTTTATTTCCTATTGTTAATTATATGCATTTATTTGATATTATTAGACATAAATTACAGAGTATTCAACAATATATTTCAAGGTTATTGAAAATTGACATGATTTGGTGGATTATATTAAATTATATTATTTTGGGGCACATTATTTTTATACATTTGGAGCAATTTAACATTATTATCAAGAAAAAGAGGAAATTTGACATTCTGTGTTGGATTTTATGATTTGCTTATTCTGTAGTTAATATTAACAGTAAATTAATATAAATTCAACTTACTATCAAGGAATTGTATATACTTTGAATTTATTTATTAACTCTTTTGATTTATTACTTTCAGTTGTTAATATTAGCTTTAGATTTAAAATAATTCAACTTTATAGTTAAGAAATAGTTTAATTAGATATTCTTTATTTTCTATTGTTAATTATATGCATTTATTTGATATTATTAGCTATAAATTAGAGAGTATTCAACAATATTTTTCAAGGTCAGTGAAAATTTGACATGATTTGGTGGATTATATTAAATTATATTGTTTTGGGGCATATTATTTTTATACATTTGGAGCAATTTAACATTATTATCAAGAAAAATGAGAAAATTTGACATTCTGTGTTGGATTTTATGATTTCTTATTCTGTATGTTAATATTAACAGTAAATTAATGTAAATTCAACTATATTACCATGAATTGTATATAATTTGAATTTATTTATTAACTCTTATGATTTGTGCGTTTAAATTGTTAATATTGGCTTTAGATTTACAAATAATTCAAACTTTATAGTAAGAAATAGTTTTAAATTAAATATTCTTTATTTCTTATTGTAATTATATGCATTTATTTGATATTATTAGCTATAATTAGAGAGTATTCAACAATATTTTTCAAGGTCAGTGAAAATTTGACATGATTGGTGGATTATATTAAATTTATTGTTTTGGGCATATTATTATTTAGACATTTTGAGCAATTTACATTATTATCAAGATAAAGAGGAATTTGACATTCTGTGTTGGATTTTATGATTTGCTTATTCTGTAGTTAATATTAACAGTAAATTAATATAAATTCAACTTTACTATCAAGGAATTGTATATACTTTGAATTTGTTTATTAACTCTTTAATTTATTACTTTCAATTGTTAATATTAGCTTTAGATTTTAAAATAATTCAACTTTGTAGTTAAGAAAGTAGTTTAAATTGGATATTCTTTATTTCCTATTGTTAATTATATGCATTATTTGATATTATTAGCTATAAATTAGAGAGTATTCAACAATATTTTTCAAGGTCAGTGAAAATTTGACTATGATTTGGTGGATTTTATTAAATTATATTTTTTGGGGCATATTATTATTATACATTTGAGCAATTTAACATTATTATCAAGAAAAAGAGGAAATTTGACATTCTGTGTAGGATTTTATGATTTGCTTATTCTGTAGTTAATATTAACAGTAAATTAATATAAATTCAACTTTACTATCAAGGAATTGTATATACTTTGAATTTATTTATTAACTCTTTTGATTTATTACTTTCAGTTGTTAATATTAGCTTTAGATTTTAAAATAATTCAACTTTGTAGTTAAGAAATAGTTTAAATTGGATATTCTTTATTTCCTATTGTTAATTATATGCATTTATTTGATAGTATTAGCTATAAATTAGAGAGTATTCGACAAAGTTTTTCAAGGTCAGTGAAAATTTGACATGATTTGGTGGATTTATATTAAATTATATTGTTTTGGAGCATATTATTTTTATACATTTGTAGCAATTTAACATTATTATCAAGAAAAGAGGAAAATTTGACATTCTGTGTTGGATTTTATGATTTGCTTATTCTGTAGTTAATATTAACAGTAAATTAATGTAAATTCAACTATATTACCATGAAATTGTACATAATTTGAATTTATTTATTAACTCTTATGATTTGTTGCGTTTAAATTGTTAATATTGGCTTTTGATTACAAATAATTCAACTTTATAGTTAAGGAATAGTTTAAATTAGATATTCTTTATTTTCTATTGTTAATTATATGCATTTATTTGATATTATTAGCTATAAATTAGAGAGTATTCACAATATTTTCAAGGTCAGTGAAAATTTGAATGATTTGGTGGATTATATTAAATTATATTGTTTGGGGCATATTATTTTTATACATTTGAAGCAATTTAACATTATTATCAAGAAAAAGAAGAAATTCGTCATTCAGTGTTGGATTTTATCATTTGCTTATACTGTAGTCAATATTAACAGTAAATTAGTATAAAGTCAACTTTACTATAAAGGAATTCTATATACATTGAATTTATTTTTTAACTTTTTTGATATTACTTTTCAATTGTTAATATTGGCTTTAGATGTAGAAATAATACAACTATATAGTTAAGAAATAGTTTAAATTGGATATTCTTTATTTCCTATTGTTAATTATATGCATTTATTTGATATTATTAGCTATAAAGTAGTAAGTGTTCAACGATATTTTTCAAGGTCAGTGAAAATTTGACATGATTTGGTGGATTTTATTAAATTATATTGTTTTGGAGCATATTATTTTTATACATTTGGAGCAATTTAACATTATTATCAAGAAAAAGAGGCAATTGGACCTTCTGTGTTAGATTTTATGATTTGCTTATTCTGTAGTTAATATTAACAGTAAATTAATATAAATTCAACTTTACTATCAAGGAAATGTATATACTTTGAATTTATATATTAACTCTTTTGTTTTATTACTTTCAGTTGTTAATATTAGTTTTAGATTTTAAAATATTTCAACTTTATGGTTAAGAAGTAGTTTAAATTGGATATTCTTTATTTCCTATAGTTAATTATATGCATTTATTTGATAGTATTAGCTATAAATTAGAAAGTATTCGACAATAAGTTTCAAGGTCTGTGAAAATTTGACATGATTTGGTGGATTATATTAAATTATATTGTTTTGGGGCATATGATTTTTATACATTTAGAGCAATTTAACATTTTTATCAAGAAAAAGAGGCAATTTGACATTCTGTGTTAGATTTTATGATTTGCTTATTCTGTAGTCAATATTAACAGTAAATTAATATAAATTCAACTTTACTATAAAGGAATTCTATATACATTAATTCATTTTTAACTCTTTTGATTTATACTTTCAATTGTTAACTATTGGCTTTAGATTTACAAATAATTCAACTTTGTAGTTAAGAAGTAGTTTAAATTGGATATTCTTTATTTCCTATTGTTAATTATATGCATTTATTTGATAGTATTAGCTATAAATTAGAGAGTATTCAACAATATTTTTCAAGGTCAGTGAAAATTTGACATGATTTGGTGGATTATATTAAATTGTATTGTTTTGTGGCATATTATTATTATACATTTGGAGCAATCTATTAATATTATCAAGATAAAGAGGCAATTTGACATTCTGTGTTGGATTTTATGCTTTGCTTAATATGTAGTTAATATTAACCGTAAATTAATATAAATTCTACTTTATTATCATAGAATTGTATATAATTTGAATTTATTTATTAAATCTTATGATTTGTTGCGTTTCAATTGTTAATATTGGCTTTAGATTTACAAATAATTCAACTTTATATTTAAGAAATAGTTTAAATTAGATATCTTTATTTTCTATTGTTAATTATATGCATTTATTTGATATTATTAAACATAAATTACAGAGTATTCAACAATATATTTCAAGGTCATTGAAAATTTGATATGATTTTGTGGATTTTATTAAATTATATTGTTTAGGGCATATTATTTTTATACATTTGAAGCAGTTTAACATTATTATCAAGAAAAAGAGGAAATTTGACATTCAGGGTTGGATTTTATGATTTGCTTATTCTATAGCTATATTAAGAGTAATTATATATGAATTCAACTTTACTATCTAGGCAACGTATATACTTTGAATTTATTTATTAACTCTTTTGATTTATTACTTTCAGTTGATAATATTAGTTTTAGATTTCAAAATAATTCAACTTTGTAGTTAAGAAGTAGTTTAATTGGATATACTTTATTTTCTATTGTTAATTATATGCATTTATTTGATATTATTAGCTATAAATTAGAGAGTATTCAAAAATATTTTTCAAGGTCAGTGAAAATTTGACATGATTTGCTGGATTATATTAAACTATATTGTTTTGGGGCATATTATTATTATACATTTGGAGCAATTAAACATTATTATCAAGAAAAAGAGGGAATTTGACCTTCTGTGTTAGAGTTTATGATTTGCTTATTCTATAGCTAATATTAAGAGTAAATTAATATGAATCAACTTTACTATCAAGGCAATGTATATACTTTGAATTTATTTATTAACTCTTTTGATTTATTACTTTCAGTTGTTAATATTAGTTTTAGATTTCAAAATAATTCAAATTTGTAGTTAAGAAGTAGTTTAAATTGGATATTCTTTATTTCCTATTGTTAATTATATGCATTTATTTGATACTATTAGCTATAAATTAGAGAGTATTCGACAATGTTTTCAAGGTCAGTGAAAATTTGACATGATTTGGTGGATTATATTAAATTATATTGTTTGGGGCATATTATTTTTATATATTTGGAGCAATTTAACATTATTATCAAGAAAAAGAGGAAATTTGACATTCTGTGTTGGATTTTATGATTTGCTTATTCTGTAGTTAATATTAACCGTAAATTTATATAAATTCTACTTTATTATCATAGAATTGTATATAATTTGAATTTATTTATTAAATCTTATGATTTGTTGCGTTTCAATTGTTAATATTGGCTTTAGATTTACAAATAATTCAACTTTATATTTAAGAAATAGTTTAAATTAGATAATCTTTATTTTCTTTTGTGAATTGTATGCATTTATTTGATATTATTAGTTATAAATTGGAGAGTATTCAACAATATTTTTCAAGGTCAGTGAAAATTTGACATGATTTGGTGGATTATATTAAATTATATTGTTTGGCGCATATTATTTTTATACATTTGGAGCAATTTAACATTATTATCAAGAAAAAGAGGAAATTTGACATTCAGTGTTGGATTTTATGATTTCCTTATTCTATAGCTAATATTAAGAGTAAATTAATATGAATTCAACTTTACTATCAAGGCAATGTATATACTTTGAATTTATTTATTAACTATTTTGATTTATTACTTTCAGTTGTTAATATTAGTTTTAGATTTTAAAATAATTCAACTTTCTAGTTATGAAATAGTTTAAATTGGATATTCTTTATTTCCTATTGTTAATTATATGCATTTATTTGATATTATTAGACATAAATTGCAGAGTATTCAACAATATATTTCAAGGTCATTGAAAATTTGACATGATTTGGTGGATAAAATTAAATTATACTGTTTGGGGCATATTATTTTTATTCATTTGGATCAATTTAACATTATTATCACGAAAAAGAGGAAATTTGACATTCTCTGTTGGATTTTATGATTTGCTAATTTTGTAGTTAATATTAACAGTAAATTAAAATGAATTCAACTTTACTATCAAGGAATTGTATATACTTTGAATTTATTAATTAACTCTTTTGATTTATTACTTTCAGTTGTTAATATTAGCTTTAGATTTTAAAATAATTCAACTTTGTAGTTAAGAAGTAGTTTAAATTGGATATTCTTTATTTCCTATTGTTAATTATATGCATTTATTTGATAGTATTAGCTATAAATTAGAGAGTATTCGACAATGTTTTTCAAGGTCATTGAAAATTTGACATGATTTGGTGGATAATATTAAATTATACTGTTTGGGCATATTATTTTTATACATTTGGAGCAATTTATCATTATGATCAAGAAAAAGAGGAAATTTGACATTCTGTGTTGGATTTTATGATTTGCTTATTCTGTAGTTAATATTAACAGTAAATTAATGTAAATTCAACTATATTACCATGAAATTGTATATAATTTGAATTTATTTATTAACTCTTATGATTTGTTGCGTTAAAATTGTTAATATTGGCTTTAGATTTACAAATAATTCAAATTTATAGTTAAGAAATAGTTTAATTAGATATTCTTTATTTTCTATTGTTAATTATATGCATTTATTTGAAATTATTAGTTATAAATTGGAGAGTATTCAACAATATTTTTCAAGGTCAGTGAAAATTTGTATGATTTGGTGGATTATATTAAATTATACTGTTTGGGGCATATTATTTTTATACATTTGAAGCAATTTAACATTATTATCAAGAAAAAGAGGAAATTTGACATTCAGGGTTGGATTTTATGATTTGCTTATTCTATAGCTAATATTAAGAGTAAATTAATATGAATTCAACTTTACTATCAAGGCAATGTATATACTTTGAATTTATTTATTAACTCTTTTGATTTGTTCCGTTTAAATTGTTATTATTGGCTTTAGATTTACAAATAATTTAACTTTTTAGTTAAGAAATAGTTTAAATTAGATATTCTTAATTTTATATTGTTAATTATATGCATTTCTTTGATATTATTAGCTATAAATTAGAGAGAATTCAACAATATTTTTCAAGGTCAGTGAAAATTTGACATGATCGGTGGATTATATTAAATTTTATTGTTTTGGGGCATATTATTTTTATACATTTGGAGCAATTTAACATTATTATCAAGAAAATGAGGCAAATTGACATTCTTTGTTGGATTTTATGATTTGCTTATTCTGTAGTCAATATTAACAGTAAATTAATATAAATTCAACGTTACTATCAAGGAATTGTATATACTTTGAATTTATATATTAACTCTTTTGATTTATTACTTTCAGTTGTTAATATTAGCTTTAGATTTTCAAATAATTCAACTTTGTAGTTAAGAAGTCGTTTAAATTGAATATACTTTATTTCCTATTGTTAATTATATGCATTTATTTGATATTATTAGCCACAAATTAGAGAGAATTCAACAATATATTTCAAGGTCATTGAAAATTTGATATGTTTTTGTGGATTTTATTAAATGATCTTGTTTTGGGCATATTATTTTTATACATTTGGAGCAGTTTAACATTATTATCAAGAAAAAGAGGCAATTTGACATTCTGTGTTGGATTTTATGATTTGCTTATTCTGTAGTCAATATTAACAGTAAATTAATATAAATTCAACTTTACTATGAAGGAATTCTATATACATTGAATTTAATTTTTAACTCTTTTGATTTATTACTTTTCAATTGTTAATATTGGCTTTAGATTTACAAATAATTCAACTTTCTAGTTAAGAAATAGATTAAATTTGATATTCTTTATATCCTATTGTTAATTATATGCATTTATTTGATATTATTAACTATAAATTAGAGAGTATTCGATAATGTTTTTCAAGGTCAGTGAAAATTTGACATGATTTGGTGGATTATATTGAATTATATTGTTTTGGGGCATATTATTATTATAGATTTGGAGCAATCTTTTAATATTATCAAGATAAAGAGACAATTTGACATTCTGTGTTGGATTTTATGATTTGCTTATTCTGTATTTAATATTAACCGTAAATTAATATAAAAGTTC
>JACCHZ010000053.1:0-29985 GCA_018907045.1 Wiebesia pumilae | reverse complement strand
GCAATATAAATTCAAATTTTTTTATCAAGGAATTGAAATAATTTGAATATATTTATTAACTTTTATGATTTTTTACTTTAAAACCGTTATATAGATTTAGATTTTAAAATAATTCAACCTTAGAGTTAAGAGATAGTTTAAATTTGATATTATTTATTTTCTATTGTGAATTAATTGCATTTATTTACTAGTATTAGCTAAACGTTTGAAAATATTCACAATATTTTTCAGGTGAGTGAAATTTGAATGAAATTGGTGGGCAATTTGAATATAAATTATATTGTTTTGGGTTATTGGGTATTGGGTTAGGGTTTTTTGGTTATATTGGGTTATTGGTTAGTGTTATTGGTTAGTGATTATTGGGTTATTGGGTTTCTGGTTATTGGGTTATTGGGTTATTGGTTGATTGTGTTATTGTGTTATTCGGTTATTGGGTTTATTGGCTTATTTTGTTATTGGCTTTTATTGGGTAGTGGATTATGTGCTTATTTGGTTATTGGTTTATTGGTTTATTGGTTATATTGGGTTATTGGGTTATTGGGTTATCGTGTTATTGGGTTATTGGTTTATTGGTTTATTGGTATATTGGGTTATTGGGTTATTGGGTTAATGGGTTATATTAAGTACAGATAATATTAACTATACTTCAATATAAATTCAAATTTATTATCAAGGAATTGAATATAATTTGAATATATTTACTAACTTCTATGATTTGTTACTTTACAATTGTTAATATTAAATTTAGATTTTAAATTAATTCAACCTCAGAGTTAAGAGATTGTTTAAATTTGAAATTCTTTATTATCTATTATGAACTATATGCATTTATTTGATATTATTAAATATACATTTGAGAGTATTCAACAATATTTTTCAGGGTCAGTGAAAATTTGAAATGAAATGGTGGATTTTATTAAATTATATTGTTTTGGGTTATTGGGTTATTGGGTTATTGGTATATTGGGTTATTGGGTTATTGGGTTATCGTGTTATTGGGTTATTGGGTTATGGTTTATTGGTATATTGGGTTATTGGGTTATTGGGTTATCGTGTTATTGGGTTATTGATTTATTGGTTTATTGGTATATTGGGTTATTGGGTTATTGGGTTATTTGGTTATATAAAGTATAGATAATATTAATTATACTTCAATAAAAATTCAAATTTATTATCAAGGAATTGAATATAATTTGAATATATTTACTAACTTCTATGATTTGTTACTTTACAGTTATTAATATTAAATTAAGATTTTAAATTAATTCAACCTTAGAGTTAAGAGATTGTTTAAATTTGATATTCTTTATTATCTATTATGAACTATATGCATTTATTTGATATCATTAAATATACATTTGATAGTATTCAACAATATTTTTCAAGGTCATTGAAAATTTGACATGATTTGGTGGATTATATTAAATTATATTGTTTCGGATTATAGGGTTATTGGGTTATTGGGTTATTGGGTTATTGACTTATTGGTTTATTGGGTTATTGTGTTATCGTGTTATTGGGTGATTGGATTATTAGCTTATTTTGTTATTGGGTTATTGGGTTATTGGGTTATTGGTTTATTGGGTTATTGAGTTATCGGGTTATTTGGTTATTGGACTATGGGCTTATTGTGTTATTGGGTTATTGGGTTATTGGTTTATTGGTTTATTGGGTTATTGGGTTATTTTGTTATTGGGTTTTATTACGTATAGATAATATTAACTATACTTCAATATAAATTCAAATTTATTATCAAGGAATTGAATATAATTTGAATATATTTATTAACTTTTATGATTTTTTACTTTAAAACCGTTAATATTAGATTTAGATTTTAAAATAATACAACCTTAGAGTTAAGAGATAGTTTAAATTTGATATTATTTATTTTCTATTGTGAATTATATGCATTTATTTAATATTATTAGCTAAACGTTTGAAAATATTCAACAATATTTTTCAAGGTGAGTGAAAATTTGAAATGAAATGGTGGATTTTATTAAATTATATTGTTTTGGGTTATTGGGTTATTGGGTTATTGGGTTATTGGCTTATTGGTTTATTGGGTTATTGTGTTATCGTGTTATTGGGTTATTGGATTATTGGCTTATTTTGTTATTGGTTTATTGGGTTATTGGGTTATCGTGTTATTGGGTTATTGGGTTATTGGTTTATTGGTTTATTGGGTTATTGGGTTATTTTGTTATTGGGTTTTATTACGTATAGATAATATTAACTATACTTCAATATAAATTCAAATTTATTATCAAGGAATTGAATATAATTTGAATATATTTATTAACTTTTATGATTTGTTACTTTACAATTGTTAATATTAAATTTAGATTTTAAATTAATTCAACCTTAGAGTTAAGAGATTGTTTAAATTTGATATTCTTTATTATCTATTATGAACTATATGCATTTATTTGATATTATTAAATATACATTTGAGAGTATTCAACAATATTTTTCAAGGTCATTGAAAATTTGACATGATTTGGTGGATTATATTAAATTATATTGTTTCGGATTATAGGGTTATTGGGTTATTGGGTTATTTGGTTATTGGGTTATTGGGTTATTGACTTATTGGTTTATTGGGTTATTGTGTTATCGTGTTATTGGGTGATTGGATTATTAGCTTATTTTGTTATTGGGTTATTGGGTTATTGGGTTATTGGTTTATTGGGTTATTGGGTTATTGGGTTATTGGGTTATTGGGTTATTGGGTTATTGGGTTATTGGCTTATTGGTTTATTGGGTTATCTTGTTATCGTGTTATTGGGTTATTGGTTTATTGGCTTATTGGGTTATTGGTTTATTGGGTTATTGGGTTATTTTGTTATTGGGTTTTATTAAGTATAGATAATATTAACTATACTTCAATATAAATTCAAATTTATTATCAAGGAATTGAATATAATTTGAATATATTTATTAACTTTTATGATTTTTTACTTTAAAACCGTTAATATTAGATTTAGATTTTAAAATAATTCAACCTTAGAGTTAAGAGATAGTTTAAATTTGATATTCTTTATTTTCTTTTGTGAATTATATGCATTTATTTAATATTATTAGCTAAACGTTTGAGAATATTATACAATATTTTTCAAGGTCAGTAAAAATTTGAAATGAAATGGTGGAATTTATTAAATTATATTGTTTTGGGTTATTGGGTTATTGGGTTTTTGGTTTATTGGATTATTGGGTTATTGTGTTATCGTGTTATTGGGTTATTGGTTTATTGGCTTATTTTGTTATTGGTTTATTGGGTTATTGGTTTATCGTGTTATTGGGTTATTGGGTTATTGGTTTATTGGTATATTGGATTATTGGGTTATTGGGTTATCGTGGTATTGGGTTATTGGTTTATTGGTTTATTGGTATATTGGGTTATTGGGTAATTGGGTTAATGGGTTATATTAAGTACAGATAATATTAACTATACTTCAATATAAATTCAAATTTATTATCAAGGAATTGAATATAATTTGAATATATTTACTAACTTCTATGATTTGTTACTTTACAATTGTTAATATTAAATTTAGATTTTAAATTAATTCAACCTCAGAGTTAAGAGATTGTTTAAATTTGATATTCTTTATTATCTATTATGAACTATATGCATTTATTTGATATTATTAAATATACATTTGAGAGTATTCAACAATATTTTTCAGGGTCAGTGAAAATTTGAAATGAAATGGTGGATTTTATTAAATTATATTATTTTGGGTTATTGGGTTATTGGGTTATTGGGTTAATGGGTTATCGTGATATTGGGTTTTTGGGTTATTGGTTTATTGGTTTATTGGATTATTGGGTTATTGTGTTATCGTGTTATTGGGTTATTGGTTTATTGGCTTATTTTGTTATTGGGTTATTGGGTTATTGGGTTATCATGTTATTGGGTTATTGGGTTATTGGTTTATTGGTATATTGGGTTATTGGGTTATTGGGTTATCGTGTTATTGGGTTATTGATTTATTGGTTTATTGGTATATTGGGTTATTGGTTTATTGGGTTAATGGGTTATATTAAGTACAGATAATATTAACTATACTTCAATATAAATTCAAATTTATTATCAAGGAATTGAATATAATTTGAATATATTTACTAACTTCTATGATTTGTTACTTTAAAACCGTTAATATTAGATTTAGATTTTAAAATAATACAACCTTAGAGTTAAGAGATAGTTTAAATTTGATATTATTTATTTTCTATTGTGAATTATATGCATTTATTTACTATTATTAGCTAAACGTTTGAAAATATTCAACAATATTTTTCAAGGTGAGTGAAAATTTGAAATGAAATGGTGGAATTTATTAAATTATATTGTTTTGGGTTATTGGGTTATTGGGTTATTGGGTTATTGGGTTAAAGGGTTATCGTGATATTGGGTTATTGGGTTATTGGTTTATTGGTTTATTGGATTATTGGGTTATTGTGTTATCGTGTTATTGGGTTATTGGGTTATTGGTTTATTGTGTTATTGGGTTATTGGGTTATTGGGTTATTGGGTTATTGGTTTATTGGTTTATTGGTATATTGGGTTATTGGGTTATTGGGTTAATGGGTTATATTAAGTACAGATAATATTAACTATACTTCAATATAAATTCAAATTTATTATCAAGGAATTGAATATAATTTGAATATATTTACTAACTTCTATGATTTGTTACTTACAATTGTTAATATTAAATTTAGATTTTAAATTAATTCAACCTCAGAGTTAAGAGATTGTTTAAATTTGATATTCTTTATTATCTATTATGAACTATATGCATTTATTTGATATTATTAAATATACATTTGAGAGTATTCAACAATATTTTTCAAGGTCATTGAAAAATTGACATGATTTGAAGGATTATATTAAATTATATTGTTTCGGATTATAGGGTTATGGGTTATTGGGTTATTGGTATTGAGTTATTGGGTTATTGACTTATTGGTTTATTGGGTATTGTGTTATCGTGTTATTGGGTTATTGGGTTATTGGTTTATTGGTTTATTGGATTATTGGGTTATTGGGTTATTGGTTTATTGGATTATTGGGTTATTGGGTTATTGGGTTATTGGGTTACTGGGTTATTGGGTTATTGGCTTATTGGTTTATTGGGTTATCTTGTTATCGTGTTATTGGGTTATTGGGTTATTGGTTTATTGGTTTATTGGGTTATTGGGTTATTATGTTATTGGGTTTTATTACGTATAGATATATTAAATATACTTCAATATAAATTCAACTTTTTTATCAAGGAATTGAATATAATTTGAATATATTTATTAACTTTTATGATTTTTTACTTTAAAACCGTTAATATTAGATTTAGATTTTAAAATAATTCAACCTTAGAGTTAAGAGATAGTTTTAAATTTGATATTCTTTATTTTCTATTGTGAATTATATGCATTTATTTAATATTATTAGCTATACGATTGAAAATATTCAACAAAATTTTTCAAGGTCAGTGAAAATTAGAAATGAAATGGTGGATTTTATTACATTATATTGATTTGGGTTATTGGGTTATTGGGTTATTGATTTATTTGATTATTGTGTTATCGTGTTATTGGGTTATTGGTTTATTTGCTTATTTTGTTATTGGGTTATTGGGTTATTCGGTTATTGGCTTATTCGTTTATTGGATTATTATGTTATCGTGTTATTGGGTTATTGGTTTATTTGCTTATTTTGTTATTGGGTTATTGGGTTATTCGGTTATTGGCTTATTGGTTTATTGGATTATTATGTTATCGTGTTATTGGGTTATTGGATTATTGGCTTATTTTGTTATTGGGTTATTGGGTTAATGGTTATAGGTTTATTGGGTTATTGGGTTATTGGGTTATTGATTTATTGGGTTACTGGGTTATTGGGTTATTGGGTTATTGGCTTATTGGTTTATTTGATTATTGTGTTATCGTGTTATTGGGTTACTGGGTTATTGGATTATTGGGTTATTGGCTTATTGGTTTATTGGATTATTATGTTATCGTGTTATTGGGTTATTGGATTATTGGCTTATTTTGTTATTTGGTTATTGGGTTATTGGGCTATTGGTTTATTGGGTTATAGAGTTATCGGGTTATTGGTTTATTGGACTATGGGCTTATTGTGTTATTGGGTTATTGGGTTATTGGGATATTGGGTTATTGGCTTATTGGGTTATTGGTTTATTGGTTTATTGGGTTATTGGGTTATTGGGTTATTGGGTTATTGGCTTATTGGTTTATTGGGTTATTGTGTTATCGTGTTATTGGGTTATTGGATTATTTGCTTATTTTGTTATTGGGTTATTGGGTTATTGGGTTATTGGCTTATTGGTTTATTGGGTTATTGTGTTATCGTGTTATTGGGTTATTGGATTATTGGCTTATTTTGTTATTGGCCTATTGGGTTATTAGGTTATCGTGTTATTGGGTTATTGGGTTATTGGGTTATTTTAGATTTAGATTTTAAAATAATTCAACCATAGAATTAAGAGATACTTTAAATTTGATATTCTTTATTTTCTATTGTGAATTATATGCATTTATTTAATATTATTAGCTATACGTTGAAAATATTCAACAATATTTTTCAAGGTCAGTGAAAATTTGAAAAGAAAAGGTGGATTTTTTTAAATTATATTCTTTTGGGTTATTGAGTTATTGGGTTATTGGGTTATAGGTTTATTGGGTTATTGGGTTATTGGGTTATAGGGTTATTGATTTATTGGGTTACTGGGTTATTGGGTTATTGGGTTATTGGCTTATTGGTTTATTTGGTTATTGTGTTATCGTGTTATTGGGTTATTGGATTATTTGCTTATTTTGTTATTGGGTTATTGGGTTATTGGGTTATTGGCTTCTTGGTTTATTGGGTTATTGTGTTATCGTGTTATTGGGTTATTGGATTATTGGCTTATTTTGTTATTGGCCTATTGGGTTATTAGGTTATCGTGTTATTGGGTTATTGGGTTATTGGGTTATTGGATTATTTGCTTATATTGTTATTGGGTTATTGGGTTATTGGTTTATTGGCTTATTGGTTTATTGGATTATTGTGTTATCGTGTTATTGGGTTATTGGATTATTGGCTTATTTTGTTATTGGTTTATTGGGTTATTGGGTTATTGGGTTATCGTATTATTGGGTTATTGGGTTATTGGGTTATCGTATTATTGGGTTATTGGGTAATTGGTTTATTGTGTTATTTTGTTATTGGGTTATATTAAGTATAGATAATATTAACTATACTTCAATATAAATTCAAATTTATTATCAAGGAATTGAATATAATTTGAATATATTTACTAACTTCTATGATTTGTTACTTTACAATTGTTAATATTAAATTTAGATTTTAAATTAATTCAACCTCAGAGTTAAGAGATTGTTTAAATTTGATATTCTTTATTATCTATTATGAACTATATGCATTTATTTGATATTATTAAATATACATTTGAGAGTATTCAACAATATTTTTCAAGGTCATTGAAAATTTGACATGATTTGAAGGATTATATTAAATTATATTGTTTCGGATTATAGGGTTATTGGGTTATTGGGTTATTTGGTTATTGAGTTATTGGGTTATTGACTTATTGGTTTATTGGGTTATTGTGTTATCGTGTTATTGGGTTATTGGGTTATTGGTTTATTGGTTTATTGGATTATTGGGTTATTGGGTTATTGGTTTATTGGATTATTGGGTTATTGGGTTATTGGGTTATTGGGTTACTGGGTTATTGGGTTATTGGCTTATTGGTTTATTGGGTTATCTTGTTATCGTGTTATTGGGTTATTGGGTTATTGGTTTATTGGTTTATTGGGTTATTGGGTTATTATGTTATTGGGTTTTATTACGTATAGATAATATTAAATATACTTCAATATAAATTCAACTTTTTTATCAAGGAATTGAATATAATTTGAATATATTTATTAACTTTTATGATTTTTTACTTTAAAACCGTTAATATTAGATTTAGATTTTAAAATAATTCAACCTTAGAGTTAAGAGATAGTTTAAATTTGATATTCTTTATTTTCTATTGTGAATTATATGCATTTATTTAATATTATTAGCTATACGATTGAAAATATTCAACAAAATTTTTCAAGGTCAGTGAAAATTAGAAATGAAATGGTGGATTTTATTACATTATATTGATTTGGGTTATTGGGTTATTGGGTTATTGATTTATTTGATTATTGTGTTATCGTGTTATTGGGTTATTGGTTTATTTGCTTATTTTGTTATTGGGTTATTGGGTTATTCGGTTATTGGCTTATTCGTTTATTGGATTATTATGTTATCGTGTTATTGGGTTATTGGTTTATTTGCTTATTTTGTTATTGGGTTATTGGGTTATTCGGTTATTGGCTTATTGGTTTATTGGATTATTATGTTATCGTGTTATTGGGTTATTGGATTATTGGCTTATTTTGTTATTGGGTTATTGGGTTAATGGTTATAGGTTTATTGGGTTATTGGGTTATTGGGTTATTGATTTATTGGGTTACTGGGTTATTGGGTTATTGGGTTATTGGCTTATTGGTTTATTTGATTATTGTGTTATCGTGTTATTGGGTTACTGGGTTATTGGATATTGGGTTATTGCTTATTGGTTTATTGGATTATTATGTTATCGTGTTATTGGGTTATTGGATTATTGGCTTATTTTGTTATTTGGTTATTGGGTTATTGGGCTATTGGTTTATTGGGTTATAGAGTTATCGGGTTATTGGTTTATTGGACTAAGGGCTTATTGTGTTATTGGGTTAATGGGTTATTGGGATATTGGGTTATGGCTTATTGGGTTATTGATTTATTGGTTTATTGGGTTATTGGGTTATTGGGTTATTGGGTTATTGGCTTATTGGTTTATTGGGTTATTGTTTATCGTGTTATTGGGTTATGGATTATTTGCTTATTTTGTTATTGGGTTATTGGGTTATTGGGTTATTGGCTTCTTGGTTTATTGGTGTTATTGTGTTATCGTGTTATTGGGTTATTGGATTATTGGCTTATTTTGTTATTGGCCTATTGGGTTATTAGGTTATCGTGTTATTGGGTTATTGGTATTGGTTATTTTAGATTTAGATTTTAAAATAATTCAACCATAGAATTAAGAGATACTTTAATTGATATCTTTATTTTCTATTGTGAATTTATATGCATTTATTTAATATTATAGCTATACGTTGACAAATATTCAACATATTTTTCAAGGTCAGTGAAAATTGAAAGAAACAGGTGGATTTTTTTAAATTATCTTCTTTGGGTTATTTGAGTTATTGGGTTATTGGTTATAGGTTTATTTGGGTTATTGGTGTATTGGGTTATAGGTTATTGATTTATTGGTGTACTGGGTTATTGGGGTATTGGGTTATTGCTTATTGGTTTTATTTGGTTTTATGTGTTATCGTGTTATTGGGTTATTGGATTATTTGCTTATTTTGTTATTGGGTTATTGGGTTATTGGGTTATTGGCTTCTTGGTTTATTGGGTTATTGTGTTATCGTGTTATTGGGTTATTGGATTATTGGCTTATTTTGTTATTGGCCTATTGGGTTATTAGGTTATCGTGTTATTGGGTTATTGGGTTATTGGGTTATTGGATTATTTGCTTATATTGTTATTGGGTTATTGGGTTATTGGTTTATTGGCTTATTGGTTTATTGGATTATTGTGTTATCGTGTTATTGGGTTATTGGATTATTGGCTTATTTTGTTATTGGTTTATTGGGTTATTGGGTTATTGGGTTATCGTATTATTGGGTTATTGGGTTATTGGGTTATCGTATTATTGGGTTATTGGGTAATTGGTTTATTGTGTTATTTTGTTATTGGGTTATATTAAGTATAGATAATATTAACTATACTTCAATATAAATTCAACTTTATTATCAAGGAATTGAATATAATTTGTATTTATTTATTAACACTTATGATTTGTCACGATTCAATTGTTAATATTATCTTTAGATTATAAAATAATTCAATATTATTGTTAAGAAATTTTTTAAATTTGATATTCATTATGTTCTATTGTGAATTATATGCATTTATTTGATATTATTAGCCATAAATTAGAGAGTATTCAACAATATTTTTCAAGGTCAGTGAAAATTTGACATGATTTGGAGGATTATATTAAATTATATTGTTTTAGAGCATATTATTTATCTACAGTTGTAAAAATTTAACATTATTATCAGGAAAAAGAGGAAATTTGACATTCTGTGTTGGATTTCATGATTTGCTTATTCTGTAGATAAAATTAACGGTAAATTAATATAAATACAACTTTATTATCATGGAATTGTATATAATTTGTATTTATTTATTAACATTTATGATTTCTTGCGTTTCAATTGTTAATATTAGCTTTAGATTTATAAATAATGCAACTTTATAGTTAAGAAATAGTTTAAATTTGATATTCTTTATTTTATATTGTTAATTATATGCATTTATTAGATATTATTAGCCATAAATTGATGAGTATACAGCAATATTTTTCAAGGTCAATGAAAATTTGACATGATTTGGTGGATTTTATTAAATTATATTGTTTTTGGGCAAATTATTATTATACATTTGGAAAATTTATTATTATTATCAAGATAAAGAGGCAATTTGACATTCTGTGCTGGATTGTCTGATTTGCTTATTCTGTAGTTAATATTAACAGTAAATTAATATAAATTCAACTTTATTATCGTGGTATCGTATATAATTTGAATTTATTTATTAACTCCTATGATTTATTACGTTTCAATTGTTAATATTGGCTTTAGATTTACAAATAATTCAACTTTATAGTTAAGAAATAGTTTAAATTGTATATTCTTTATTTCCTATTGTTAATTATATGCATTTATTTGATATTATTAACCATAAATTAGAGAGTATTCAACAATATTTTTCAAGGTCAGTGAAAATTTGACATGATTCGGTGGATTTTATGAAATTATATTGTTTTTGGGCATATTATTATTATATATATGGAGCAATTTATTATTATTATCAAGATAAAGCGGCAATATGACATTCTGTGTTGGATTTTATGATTAGCTTATTCTGTAGTTAATATTAACAGAAAATTAATATAAATTCAACTTTTTTATCGTGGAATCGTATATATTTTGAATTTATTTATTAACTCTTATGATTTGTTATGTATCAATTGCTAATATTGGCTTTAGATTTACAAATAATCAACTTTATAGTTAAGAAATAGTTTAAATTGTATATTCTTTATTGCCTATTGTTAATTATATGTGTTTATTTGATATTATTAGCCATAAATTTGAGAGCATTCAACAATATTTTTCAAGGTCAGTGAAAATTTATCATGATTTGGTTGATTATATTAGATTATATTGTTTTTGGGCATATTATTATTATACATTTGGAAAATTTATTATTATTATCAAGATAAAGATGCAGTTTGACATTCTGTGTTGGATTTTATGATTAGCTTATTCTGTAGTTAATATTAACAGTAAATTAATATAAATTAAACTTTACTATCAAGGAATAGTATATAATTTGAATTTATCTATTAACTCTTATGATTTGTTACATTTAAATTGTTAATATTATCTCTAAATTTTAAAATAATTCAACTTCATACTTAAGAAATAATTTAAATTGGATATTCTTTATTTTCTATTGTTAATTATATGCATTTATTTGATATTATTAGCTATAAATTAGAGAGTATTCAACAATATTTTTCAAGGTCACTGAAAATTTGTCATTATTTGGAGGATTATATTAAATTATATTGATTCAGCGCATATTATTTATCTACATTTGTAAAAATTTAACATTATTATCAGGAAAAAGAGGAAATTTGACATTCTGTGTTGGATTTCATTTATTCTGTAGTTAATATTAACAGAAAATTAATATAAATTCAACTTTTTCATCGTGGAATCGTATATATTTTGAATTTATTTATTAACTGTTATGATTTGTTACGTTTCAATTAATTAATATTGGCTTTAGATTTACAAATAATTCGACTTTATAGTTAAGAAATAGTTCGAATTGTATATTCTTTATTTCCTATTGTTAATTATATGCATTTATTTGATATTATTAGACATAAATTAGAGAGTATTCAACAATATTTTTCAAGGTCAGTGAAAATTTGACATGATTTGGAAGATTATATTTAATTATATTGTTTTAGGGCATATTATTTATCTACAGTTGTAAAAATTTAACATTATTATCCGGAAAAAGAGGAAATTTGACATTCTGTGTTGGATTTCATGATTTGCTTATTCTGTAGTTAAAATTAACGGTAAATTAATATAAATACAACTTTATTATCATGGAATTGTATATAATTTGTATTTATTTATTAACACTTATGATTTCTTGGGTTTCAATTGTTAATATTACCCTTAGATTTATAAATAATGCAACTTTATAGTTAAGAAATAGTATAAATTTGATATTCTTTATTTTATATTGCTAATTATATGCATTTATAAGATATTATTAGCCATAAATTGATGAGTATTCAGCAATATTTTTCAAGGTCAATGAAAATTTGACATGATTTGGTGGAATTTATTAAATTATATTGTTTTTGGGCATATTATTATTATACATTTGGAGAACTTTATTAGTATTATCAAGATAAAGAGGCAATTTGACATTCTGTGCTGGATTGTCTGATTTGCTTATTCTGTAGTTAATATTAACAGTAAATTAATATAAATTCAACTTTATTGACATGGAATTGTATATAATTTTAATTTATTTATTAACACCTATGATTTATTACGTTTCAATTGTTAATATTGGCTTTAGATTGACACATAATTCAAATTTATAGTTAAGAAATAGTTTAAATATTATATTCCTTATTTTCTATTGTTAATTATATGCATTTATTAGATATTATTAGATATAAATTGATGAGTATTCAGCAATATTTTTCAAGGTCAATGAAATTTGACATGATTTGGTGGATTTTATTAAATTATATTGTTTTTGGGCATATTATTATTATACATTTGGAGAACTTTATTAGTATTATCAAGATAAAGAGGCAATTTGACATTCTGTGCTGGATTGTCTGATTTGCTTATTCTGTAGTTAATATTAACAGTAAATTAATATAAATTCAACTTTATTGACATGGAATTCTATATAATTTGAATTTATTTATTAACACTTATGATTTCTTGTGTTTCAATCGTTAATATTGGCTTTAGATTTACAAATAATTCAACTTTGTATTTAAGAAATAGTTTAAATTGGTTAATCTTTATTTCCTACTGTTAATTATATGCATTTATTTGATATTATTATACATTAATTAGAGTGTATTAAACAATATTTTTCAAGGTCTTTGAAAATTAGACATGATTTGGTAGAATTTATTAAATTATATTGTTTTGGGGCATATTATTTTTATACATTAGGAGCCGTTTAACATTATTATCGAGAAAAAAAGGCAATTTGTCATTCTTTGATGGATTTTATGATTCTCTTATTCTGTAGTAAAAATTAACAGTAAATTAATATAAAATCAACTTTACTATCAAGGAATTGTATAAAATTTGAATTTATTTATTAACTCTTATGATTTGTTACGTTTCAATCTTTAATATTAGCTTTAGATTAAAATAATTCAACTTTATAATTGAGAAATAGTTTAAATTAGATATTGTTTATTTTATATTGTTAATTATATGCATTTATTTGATATTATTTGCCAGAAATTAGAGAGTATTCAACAATATTTTTCAAGGTCAGTGAAAATTGGACATTATTTGCTGGATTTTATTAAATTATATTGTTTTGGGTCATATTATTATTATACATATGGAGCAGTTTAATATTATTATCAAGAAAAAGAGGCAATTTGACATTCTGTGTTGGATTTTATGAATTGCTTATTCTGTAGTTAATATAAACAGTAACTTAATATAAATTCAAATTTACTATCAAGGAATTGTGTATACTTTGAATTTATTTTTTAACTACTTTGATTTGTTACATTTCAATTGTTAATATTAGCTTTAGATTTTAAAATAATTTAACTTTGTAGTTAAGAAATAGTCTAAATTGGATATTCTTTATTTCCTATTGTTAATTATATGCATTTATTTGATATTGTTAGCTATAGATTAGAGAGTATTCAACAATATTTTTAAAGGTCAGTGAAAATTAGACATGATTTGGTGGATTTTATTAAATCATATTGTTTTGGGGCATATTATTATTATACATATGGAGCAGTTTAATATTATTATCAAGAAAAAGAGGCTATTTCAATTCTGTGTTGGATTTTATGATTTGCTTATTCTGTAGTTAATATTAACAGTAAATTAATATAAATTCATCTTTACTGTCAAGGAATTGTATATACTTTAAATTTATTTATTAACTCTTTTGATTTGTTACTTTTCAGATGTTAATATTAGCTTTAGATTTTAAAATAAGTCAACATTGTAGTTAAGAAATAGTTTAAATTGAATATTCTTTATTTCCTATTGTTAATTATTTGAATTTATTTGATATTAGCCATAAATTAGAGAGTATTCAACAATATTTTTCAAGGTCAGTGAAAATTTGACATAATTTGGAGCATTATATTAAATTATATTGTTTTAGGGCATATTATTATTATACATTTAGAAAATTTATTATTATTATCAAGATAAATACGCAATTTGACATTCTGTGTTGGATTTTATGATTAGCTTATTTTATAGTTAATATTAACAGTAAATTAATATAAATTCTACTTTTTTATCGTGGAATCGTATATAATTTGAATTTATTTATTAACTCCTATGATTTATTACGTTTCTATTGTTAACATTGGCTTTCGATTTACAAATAATTCAACTTTATAGTTAAGAAATAGTTTAAATTTTATATTCTTTATTTCCTATTGTTAATTATATGAATTTATTTGAAATTATTATCCATAAATTAGAGAGTATTCAACAATATTTTTCAAGGTCAGTGAAAATTTGACATGATTTGGAGGATTATATTAAATTTTATTGTTTTAGGGCATATTATTTATCTAGATTTGAATAAATTTAATATTATTATCAGGAAAAAGAGGAAATTTGACATTCTGTGTTGGATTTCATGATTTGCTTATTTTGTAGTTAAAATTAACATTAAATTAATATAATTACAACTTTACTATCATGGAATTGTGTATAATTTGAATTAATTTATTAACACCTATGATTTATTACGTTTCAATTGTTAATATTGGCTTTAGATTGACACATAATTCAAATTTATAGTTAAGAACTAGTTTAAATATTATATTCCTTATTTTCTATTGTTCATTATATGCATTTATTAGATATTATTAGCTATAAATTGAAGAGTATTCAGCAATATTTTTCAAGGTCAATGAAATTTGACAAGATATGGTGGATTTTATTAAATTATATTGTTTTTGGGCATATTATTATTATACATTTGGAGAACTTTATTATTATTATCATGAAGAAGAGGAATTTTGACATTCTGTGCTGGATTTTATGATTTGCTTTTTCTGTAGTTAATATTAAGAGTAAATTAATATAAATTAAACTTTACTATCAAGGAATAGTATATAATTTGAATTTATCTATTAACTCTTATTATTTGTTCCGTTTAAATTGTTAATATTATCTCTAAATTTTAAAATAATTCAACTTTAAATTAAGAAATAATTCAAATTGGATATTCTTTATTTTCTAGTGTTAATTATATGCATTTATTAGATATTATTAGCCATAAATTAGAGAGTTTTCAACAATATTTTTCAAGGTCAGTTAAAATTTGACATGATTTGGTGGATTTTATTAAATTATATTGTTTTGGGGTATATTATTATTATACATTTGTAGCAATTTATCATTATTATCATGAAGAAGAGGAAATTTGACATTCTGTGCTGGATTTTATGATTTGCTTTTCTGTAGATAATATTAAGAGTAAATTAATATAAATTCAACTTTACTATCAAAGAATTGTATATAATTTGAATTTATTTATTAACTCTTATGATTTGTTACGTTTACATTGGTAATATTATCTTTAAATTATAAATAATTCAACTTCATACTTAAGAAATAATTTAAATTGGATATTCTTTATTTTCTATTTTTAATTATATGCATTTATTTGATATTATTAGACATACATTAGAGAGCATTCAACAATATTTTTCAAGGTCCGTTAAAATTTGTCAAGATTTGGTGGATTTTATTAAATTATATTATTTTTGGGCATATTATTATTATACGTTTGGAGCAATTTATTATTATTATCAAGATAAAGAGGCAATTTGACATTCTGTGTTGAATTTTATGAATTGCATAATCTGTAGTTAATATTAACAAAAAATTAATATAAATTCATCTTTACTGTCAAGGAATTGTATATACTTTAAATTTATTTATTAACTCTTTTGATTTGTTACTTTTCAGATGTTAATATTAGCTTTAGATTTTAAAATAAGTCAACATTGTAGTTAAGAAATAGTTTAAATTGAATATTCTTTATTTCCTATTGTTAATTATTTGAATTTATTTGATATTAGCCATAAATTAGAGAGTATTCAACAATATTTTTCAAGGTCAGTGAAAATTTGACATAATTTGGAGCATTATATTAAATTATATTGTTTTTGGGCATATTATTTTTATACGTTTGGAGCAATTTATTATTATTATCAAGATAAAGAGGCAATTTGACATTCTGTGTTGAAATTTATGAATTGCATAATCTGTAGTTAATATTAACAGAAAATTAATATAAATTCAACTTTACTATCAAGGAATTGTATATAATTTGAATTTATTTATTAACTCTTATGATTTGTTATGTATCAATTGTTAATATTGGCTTTAGATTTACAAATAATCAACTTTATAGTTAAGAAATAGTTTAAATTGTATATTCTTTATTGCCTATTGTTAATTATGTGTTTATTTGATATTATTAGCCATAAATTTGAGAGCATTCAACAATATTTTTCAAGGTCAGTGAAAATTTGTCATGATTTGGTTGATTATATTAGATTATATTGTTTTTGGGCATATTATTATTATACATTTGGAAAATTTATTATTATTATCAAGATAAAGAGGCAATTTGACATTCTGTGCTGGATTGTCTGATTTGCTTATTCTGTAGTTAATATTAAGAGTAAATTAATATAAATTCAACTTTACTATCAAGGAATTGTATATAATTTGAATTTATTTATTAACACCTATGATTTATTACGTTTCAATTGTTAATGTTGGCTTTAAATTTTAAAATAATTCAACTTCATACTTAAGAAATAATTTAAATTGGATATTCTTTATTTTCTATTTTTAATTATATGCATTTATTTGATATTATTAGACATACATTAGAGAGCATTCAACAATATTTTTCAAGGTCAGTTAAAATTTGTCAAGAATTGGTGGATTTTATTAAATTATATTGTTTTTGGGCATATTATTATTATACGTTTGGAGCAATTTATTATTATTATCAAGATAAAGAGGCAATTTGACATTCTGTGTTGAATTTTATGAATTGCATAATCTGTAGTTAATATTAACAGAAAATTTATATAATTAAACTTTACTATCATGGCATTGTATATAATTTGAATTTATTTATTAACACCTATGTTTTATTACGTTTCAATTGTTAATATTGGCTTTAGATTGACACATAATTCAAATTTATAGTTAAGAAATAGTTTAAATATTATATTCCTTATTTTCTATTGTTAATTATATGCATTTATTAGATATTATTAGCTATAAATTGATGAGTATTCAGCAATATTTTTCAAGGTCAATGAAATTTGACATGATTTGGTGGATTTTATTAAATTATATTGTTTTTGGGCATATTATTATTATATATTTGGAGAACTTTATTATTATTTTCAAGATAAAGAGGCAATTTGACATTCTGTGCTGGATTGTCTGATTTGCTTATTCTGTAGTTAATATTAACAGTAAATTAATATAAATTCAACTTTATTATCGTGGAATCGTATATAATTTGAATTTATTTATTAACTCCTATGATTTATTACGTTTCAATTGTTAATATTGGCTTTAGATTTACAAATAATTCAACTTTATAGTTAAGAAATAGTTTAAATTGTATATTCTTTATTTCCTATTGTTAATTATATGAATTTATTTGATATTATTAGCTATAAATTAGAGAGTATTCAACAATATTTTTCAAGGTCAGTGCTAATTTGACATGATTTGGTGGATTTTATTAAATTATATTGTTTTTGGGCATCTTATTATTATACATTTGGAGAACTTTATTATTATTATCAAGATAAAGAGGCAATATGACATTCTATGTTGGATTTTATGATTTGCTTATTCTGTAGTTAATATTAACAGTAAATTAATATAAATTCAACTTTATTGACATGGAATTCTATATAATTTGAATTTATTTATTAACGCTTATGATTTCTTGTTTTTCAATCGTTAATATTGGCTTTAGATTTACAAATAATTCAACTTTATAGTTAAGAAATAGTTTAAATTGTATATTCTTTATTTCCTATTGTTGATTATATGCATTTATTTGATATTATTAGCCATAAATTAGAGAGTATTCAACAATATTTTTCAAGGTCAGTGAAAATTTGACATGATTCGGTGGATTTTATGAAATTATATTGTTTTTATTAGCCA
Organism: Wiebesia pumilae; assembly: GCA_018907045.1. Classification (NCBI taxonomy): domain Eukaryota; kingdom Metazoa; phylum Arthropoda; class Insecta; order Hymenoptera; family Agaonidae; genus Wiebesia; species Wiebesia pumilae. The sequence goes on along the minus strand of JACCHZ010000053.1, from coordinate 11,250 downwards.
TAAATTGATGAGTATACAGCAATATTTTTCAAGGTCAATGAAAATTTGACATGATTTGGTGGATTTTATTAAATTATATTGTTTTTGGGCAAATTATTATTATACATTTGGAAAATTTATTATTATTATCAAGATAAAGAGGCAATTTGACATTCTGTGCTGGATTGTCTGATTTGCTTATTCTGTAGTTAATATTAACAGTAAATTAATATAAATTCAACTTTATTATCGTGGTATCGTATATAATTTGAATTTATTTATTAACTCCTATGATTTATTACGTTTCAATTGTTAATATTGGCTTTAGATTTACAAATAATTCAACTTTATAGTTAAGAAATAGTTTAAATTGTATATTCTTTATTTCCTATTGTTAATTATATGCATTTATTTGATATTATTAACCATAAATTAGAGAGTATTCAACAATATTTTTCAAGGTCAGTGAAAATTTGACATGATTCGGTGGATTTTATGAAATTATATTGTTTTTGGGCATATTATTATTATATATATGGAGCAATTTATTATTATTATCAAGATAAAGCGGCAATATGACATTCTGTGTTGGATTTTATGATTAGCTTATTCTGTAGTTAATATTAACAGAAAATTAATATAAATTCAACTTTTTTATCGTGGAATCGTATATATTTTGAATTTATTTATTAACTCTTATGATTTGTTATGTATCAATTGTTAATATTGGCTTTAGATTTACAAATAATCAACTTTATAGTTAAGAAATAGTTTAAATTGTATATTCTTTATTGCCTATTGTTAATTATATGTGTTTATTTGATATTATTAGCCATAAATTTGAGAGCATTCAACAATATTTTTCAAGGTCAGTGAAAATTTGTCATGATTTGGTTGATTATATTAGATTATATTGTTTTTGGGCATATTATTATTATACATTTGGAAAATTTATTATTATTATCAAGATAAAGAGGCAATTTGACATTCTGTGCTGGATTGTCTGATTTGCTTATTCTGTAGTTAATATTAACAGTAAATTAATATAAATTCAACTTTATTATCGTGGTATCGTATATAATTTGAATTTATTTATTAACTCCTATGATTTATTACGTTTCAATTGTTAATATTGGCTTTAGATTTACAAATAATTCAACTTTATAGTTAAGAAATAGTTTAAATTGTATATTCTTTATTTCCTATTGTTAATTATATGCATTTATTTGATATTATTAACCATAAATTAGAGAGTATTCAACAATATTTTTCAAGGTCAGTGAAAATTTGACATGATTCGGTGGATTTTATGAAATTATATTGTTTTTGGGCATATTATTATTATATATATGGAGCAATTTATTATTATTATCAAGATAAAGCGGCAATATGACATTCTGTGTTGGATTTTATGATTAGCTTATTCTATAGTTAATATTAACAGTAAATTAATATAAATTCTACTTTTTTATCGTGGAATCGTATATAATTTTAATTTATTTATTAACTCTTATGATTTGTTACGTATCAATTGTTAATATTGGATTTAGATTTACAAATAATTCAACTGTATAGTTAAGAAATAGTTTAAATATTATATTCTTTATTATTTCCTATTGTTAATTATATGAATTTATTTGATATTATTAGCTATAAATTAGAGAGTATTCAACAATATTTTTCAAGGTCAGTGCTAATTTGACATGATTTGGTGGATTTTATTAAATTATATTGATTTTGGGCATCTTATTATTATACATTTGGAGAACTTTATTATTATTATCAAGATAAAGAGGCAATATGACATTCTATGTTGGATTTTATGATTTGCTTATTCTGTAGTTAATATTAACAGTAAATTAATATAAATTCAACTTTATTGACATGGAATTCTATATAATTTGAATTTATTTATTAACGCTTATGATTTCTTGTTTTTCAATCGTTAATATTGGCTTTAGATTTACAAATAATTCAACTTTATAGTTAAGAAATAGTTTAATTGTATATTCTTTATTTCCTATTGTTGATTATATGCATTTATTTGATATTATTAGCCATAAATTAGAGAGTATTCAACAATATTTTTCAAGGTCAGTGAAAATTTGACATGATTTGGAGGATTATATTAAATTATATTGTTTTAGGGCATATTATTTATCTACAGTTGTAAAAATTTAACATTATTATCAGGAAAAAGAGGAAATTTGACATTCTGTGTTGGATTTCATGATTTGCTTATTCTGTAGATAAAATTAACGGTAAATTAATATAAATACAACTTTATTATCATGGAATTGTATATAATTTGTATTTATTTATTAACATTTATGATTTCTTGCGTTTCAATTGTTAATATTAGCTTTAGATTTATAAATAATGCAACTTTATAGTTAAGAAATAGTTTAAATTTGATATTCTTTATTTTATATTGTTAATTATATGCATTTATTAGATATTATTAGCCATAAATTGATGAGTATACAGCAATATTTTTCAAGGTCAATGAAAATTTGACATGATTTGGTGGATTTTATTAAATTATATTGTTTTTGGGCAAATTATTATTATACATTTGGAGAACTTTATTATTATTATCAAGATAAAGAGGCAATTTGACATTCTGTGCTTGATTGTCTGATTTGCTTATTCTGTAGTTAATATTAAGAGTAAATTAATTTAAATTCAACTTTACTATCAAGGAATTGTATATAATTTTAATTTATCTATTAACTCTTATGATTTGTTACGATTAAATTGTTAATATTATCTCTAAATTTTAAAATAATTCAACTTCATACTTAAGAAATAATTTAAATTGGATATTCTTTATTTTCTATTGTTAATTATATGCATTTATTTGATATTATCAGCTATAAATTAGAGAGCATTCAACAATATTTTTAAGGTCAGTGAAAATTTGTCATGATTTGGTGGATTATATTAAGTTATATTGCTTTTGAGCATATTATTATTATATTTTTGGAAAACTTTATTATTATCATCAAGATAAAGACAATATTTGACATTCTGTGTTGGATGTTATGATTAGGTTATTCTGTAGTTAATATTAACAGAAAATTAATATAAATTCAACTTTTTTATCGTGGAATCGTATATATTTTGAATTTATTTATTAACTCTTATGATTTGTTATGTATCAATTGTTAATATTGTCTTTAGATTTACAAATAATCAACTTTATAGTTAAGAAATAGTTTAAATTGTATATTCTTTATTGCCTATTGTTAATTATATGTGTTTATTTGATATTATTAGCCATAAATTTGAGAGCATTCAACAATATTTTTCAAGGTCAGTGAAAATTTGTCATGATTTGGTTGATTATATTAGATTATATTGTTTTTGGGCATATTATTATTATACATTTGGAAAATTTATTATTATTATCAAGATAAAGAGGCAATTTGACATTCTGTGCTGGATTGTCTGATTTGCTTATTCTGTAGTTAATATTAACAGTAAATTAATATAAATTCACCTTTATTATCGTGGTATCGTATATAATTTGAATTTATTTATTAACTCCTATGATTTATTACGTTTCAATTGTTAATATTGGCTTTAGATTTACAAATAATTCAACTTTATAGTTAAGAAATAGTTTAAATTGTATATTCTTTATTTCCTATTGTTAATTATATGCATTTATTTGATATTATTAACCATAAATTAGAGAGTATTCAACAATATTTTTCAAGGTCAGTGAAAATTTGACATGATTCGGTGGATTTTATGAAATTATATTGTTTTTGGGCATATTATTATTATATATATGGAGCAATTTATTATTATTATCAAGATAAAGAGGCAATATGACATTCTATGTTGGATTTTATGATTTGCTTATTCTGTAGTTAATATTAACAGTAAATTAATATAAATTCAACTTTATTGACATGGAATTCTATATAATTTGAATTTATTTATTAACGCTTATGATTTCTTGTTTTTCAATCGTTAATATTGGCTTTAGATTTACAAATAATTCAACTTTATAGTTAAGAAATAGTTTAAATTGTATATTCTTTATTTCCTATTGTTGATTATATGCATTTATTTGATATTATTAGCCATAAATTAGAGAGTATTCAACAATATTTTTCAAGGTCAGTGAAAATTTGACATGATTTGGAGGATTATATTAAATTATATTGTTTTAGGGCATATTATTTATCTACAGTTGTAAAAATTTAACATTATTATCAGGAAAAAGAGGAAATTTGACATTCTGTGTTGGATTTCATGATTTGCTTATTCTGTAGATAAAATTAACGGTAAATTAATATAAATACAACTTTATTATCATGGAATTGTATATAATTTGTATTTATTTATTAACATTTATGATTTCTTGCGTTTCAATTGTTAATATTAGCTTTAGATTTATAAATAATGCAACTTCATAGTTAAGAAATAGTTTAAATTTGATATTCTTTATTTTATATTGTTAATTATATGCATTTATTAGATAATATTAGCCATAAATTGATGAGTATACAGCAATATTTTTCAAGGTCAATGAAAATTTGACATGATTTGGTGGATTTTATTAAATTATATTGTTTTTGGGCAAATTATTATTATACATTTGGAGAACTTTATTATTATTATCAAGATAAAGAGGCAATTTGACATTCTGTGCTTGATTGTCTGATTTGCTTATTCTGTAGTTAATATTAAGAGTAAATTAATATAAATTCAACATTACTATCAAGGAATTGTATATAATTTTAATTTATCTATTAACTCTTATGATTTGTTACGATTAAATTGTTAATATTATCTCTAAATTTTAAAATAATTCAACTTCATACTTAAGACATAATTTAAATTGGATATTCTTTATTTTCTATTGTTAATTATATGCATTTATTTGATATTATCAGCTATAAATTAGAGAGCATTCAACAATATTTTTAAGGTCAGTGAAAATTTGTCATGATTTGGTGGATTATATTAAGTTATATTGCTTTTGAGCATATTATTATTATATTTTTGGAAAACTTTATTATTATCATCAAGATAAAGACAATATTTGACATTCTGTGTTGGATGTTATGATTAGGTTATTCTGTAGTTAATATTAACAGAAAATTAATATAAATTCAACTTTTTTATCGTGGAATCGTATATATTTTGAATTTATTTATTAACTCTTATGATTTGTTATGTATCAATTGTTAATATTGGATTTAGATTTACAAATAATTCAACTGTATAGTTAAGAAATAGTTTAAATATTATATTCTTTATTATTTCCTATTGTTAATTATATGAATTTATTTGATATTATTAGCCATAAATTTGAGAGCATTCAACAATATTTTTCAAGGTCAGTGAAAATTTGTCATGATTTGGTTGATTATATTAGATTATATTGTTTTTGGGCATATTATTATTATACATTTGGAAAATTTATTATTATTATCAAGATAAAGAGGCAATTTGCCATTCTGTGCTGGATTGTCTGATTTGCTTATTCTGTAGTTAATATTAAGAGTAAATTATTATAAATTCAACTTTACTATCAAGGAATTGTATATAATTTGAATTTATTTATTAACTCTTATGATTTGTTACGTTTCAATTGTTAATATTATCTTTAAATTTTAAAATAATTCAACTTCATACTTAAGAAATAATTTAAATTGGATATTCTTTATTTTCTATTGTTAATTATATGCATTTATTTGATATTATTAGACATACATTAGAGTGCATTCAACAATATTTTTCAAGGTCAGTTAAAATTTGACATGATTTGGTGGATTTTATTAAATTATATTGTTTTTGGGCATCTTATTATTATACATTTGGAGAACTTTATTATTATTATCAAGATAAAGAGGCAATATGACATTCTGTGTTGTATTTTATGATTTGCTTATTCTGTAGTTAATATTAGCAGAAAATTTATATAATTAAACTTTACTATCATGGAATTGCATATAATTTGAATTTATTTATTAACACCTATGATTTATTACGTTTCAATTGTTAATATTGGCTTTAGATTGACACATAATTCAAATTTATAGTTAAGAAATAGTTTAAATATTATATTCCTTATTTCCTATTGTTAATTATATGCAGTAATTAGATATTATTAGCTATAAATTGATGAGTATTCAGCAATATTTTTCAAGGTCAATGAAATTTGACATGATTTGGTGGATTTTATTAAATTATATTGTTTTTGGGCATATTATATTATACATTTGGAGAACTTTATAATTATTATCAAGATAAAGAGGCAATTTGACATTCTGTGCTGGATTGTCTGATTTGCTTATTCTGTAGTTGATATTAAGAGTAAATTAATATAAATTCAACTTTACTATCAAGGAATTGTATATAATTTGAATTTATTTATTAACTCTTATGATTTGTTACGTTTCAATTGTTAATATTGGCTTTAGATTGACACATAATTCAAATTTATAGTTAAGAAATAGTTTAAATATTATATTCCTTATTTCCTATTGTTAATTGTATGCATTTATTAGATATTATTAGCCATAAATTTGAGAGCATTCAACAATATTTTTCAAGGTCAGTGAAAATATGTCATGATTTGGTTGATTATATTAGATTATATTGTTTTTGGGCATATTATTATTATACATTTGGAAAATTTATTATTATTATCAAGATAAAGAGGCAATTTGACATTCTGTGCTGGATAGTCTGATTTGCTTATTCTGTAGTTAATATTAAGAGTAAATTAATATAAATTCAACTTTACTATCAAGGAATTGTATATAATTTGAATTTATTTATTAACTCTTATGATTTGTTACGTTTCAATTGTTAATATTATCTTTAAATTTTAAAATAATTCAACTTCATACTTAAGAAATAATTTAAATTGGATATTCTTTATTTTCTATTGTTAATTATATGCATTTATTTAATATTATTAGACATACATTAGAGAGCATTCAACAATATTTTTCAAGGTCAGTTAAAATTTGTCAAGAATTGGTGGATTTTATTAAATTATATTGTTTTTGGGCATATTATTATTATACGTTTGGAGCAATTTATTATTATTATCAAGATAAAGAGGCACGTTGACTTTCTGTGTTGAATTTTATGAATTGCATAATCTGTAGTTAATATTAACAGAAAATTTATATAATTAAACTTTACTATCATGGCATTGTATATAATTTGAATTTATTTATTAACACCTATGTTTTATTACGTTTCAATTGTTAATATTGGCTTTAGATTGACACATAATTCAAATTTATAGTTAAGAAATAGTTTAAATATTATATTCCTTATTTTCTATTGTTAATTATATGCATTTATTAGATATTATTAGCTATAAATTGATGAGTATTCAGCAATATTTTTCAAGGTCAATGAAAATTTGACTTGATTTGGTGGATTTTATTAAATTATATTGTTTTTGGGCATATTATTATTATACATTTGGAGCAATTTATTATTATTATCAAGATAAAGAGGCAATTTTACATTCTGTGTTCGATTTTATGATTTGCTTATTCTGTAGTTAATATTAACAGAAAATTAATATAAATTAAAGTTTACTATCAAGGAATTGTATATAATTTGAATTTATTTATAACTCTTATGATTCGTTACGTTTAAATTGTTAATATTATCTTTAAATTTTAAAATAATTCAACTTCATACTTAAGAAATAATTTAAATTGTATATTTTTTATTTCCTATTGTTAATTATGTGCATTTATTATATATTATTAGCTATAAATTGATGAGTATTCAGCAATATTTTTCATGGTCAATGAAAATTTGACATGATTTGGGGATTTTATTAAATTATATAGTTTTTGGGCATATTATTATTATACATTTGGAGAACTTTATTATTATTATCAAGATAAAGACAATATTTGACATTCGGTGTTGGATGTTATGATTAGGTTATTCTGTAGTTAATATTAACAGAAAATTAATATAAATTCAACTTTTTTATCGTGGAATCGTATATATTTTGAATTTATTTATTAACTCTTATGATTTGTTATGTATCAATTGTTAATATTGGCTTTAGATTTACAAATAATCAACTTTATAGTTAAGAAATAGTTTAAATTGTATATTCTTTATTGCCTATTGTTAATTATGTGTTATTTGATATTATTAGCCATAATTTGAGAGCATTCAACAATATTTTTCAAGGTCAGTGAAAAATTTGTCAGGAGGGGGGGGAGGAGAGGAGATGTTGATATTGGTGGGGGGTCATGTACGTATGGGGATGTACAGGCGGAATAAGGGTAGGGATTAGGAGCAAGAGAAAGAGGGGGGGCAATGGGGAAGTCTGTGCGGCGTCGGAGGCGCTAGCGGTAGGTGAAGAGAAGAGGAAAAGGAAGAGAAGTGCAACGATGATAGTCAAGGACTTGTATGGAGAAGGGGAAGTTAGGAGGAACGCGGGGAGGTGAGGCGTTACGGGTGCAATGGTTGTATATGATTAGCGTTAAAGGGTGAAAAGAAGTCAACGGCAGTACGGAAGAAGAAGGGAAGTTGGCGAGGCTTGTAGGTGCGAGGTGATAGGAAGGCAGTGATGGGAGATGATTGGGCCAGGAAGAAAGAGAGAGGAGTGCAACAAGATTTTTACAACCTTGGCAGGGAAAAGGCTGAAGGGGGGGGAGGCGGCAGGAAATTATATTGTTTTTGGGCATCTTATTATTATACATTTGGAGAACTTTATTATTATTATCAAGATAAAGAGGCAATATGACTTTCTGTGTTGGATTTATGATTTTGCTTATTCTGTAGTTAATATTAACAGAAAATTTATATAATTAAACTTTACTATCATGGAATTGTATATAATTTGAATTTATTTATTAACACCTATGATTTATTACCTTTCAATTCTTAATATTAGCCTTAGATTTATAAATAATGCAACTTTATAGTTAAGAAATAGTTTAAATTTGATATTCTTTATTTTATATTGCTAATTATATGCATTTATTAGATATTATTAGCCATAAATTGATGAGTATTCAGCAATATTTTTCAAGGTCAATGAAAATTTGACATGATTTGGTGGAATTTATTAAATTATATTGTTTTTGGGCATATTATTATTATACATTTGGAGAAATTTATTAGTATTATCAAGATAAAGAGGCAATTTGACATTCTGTGTTGGATTTATGATTCGCTTATTCTGTAGTTACTATTAACAGAAAATTTATATAATTAACTTACTATCATGGCATGTATATAATTTGAATTTATTTATTAACACCTATGTTTATTACGTTTCAATTGTTAATATTGGCTTTAGATTGACACATAATTCAAATTTATAGTTAAGAAATAGTTTTAAATATTATATTCCTTATTTTCTATTGTTAATTATATTGCATTTATTAGATATTATTAGCTATAAATTGATGAGTATTCAGCAATATTTTTCAAGGTCAATGAAATTTGACATGATTTGGTGGATTTTATTAAATTATATTGTTTTTGGGCATATTATTATTATATATTTGGAGCAATTCTTATTATTTTTTCCACAAGAAAAAGAGGAATTGTACATTCTGTGTTGGATTGTATGAATTGCTTATCTGTAGTTTAATATTAACAGTAAATTAATATAAATTCAACTTTTTTATCGTGGAATCGTATATAATTTGAATTTATGTATTACCTCTATGATTTGTGACGAATCAAGTGTGTAATATTGGCTTTAGATTTACAAATAATCAACTTTATAGTTAAGAAATAGTTTAAATTGTATATTCTTTATTGCCTATTGTTAATTATATGTGTTTATTTGATATTATTATCCATAAATTTGAGAGCATTCAACAATATTTTTCAAGGTCAATGAAATTTGACATGATTTGGTGGATTTTATTAAATTATATTGTTTTTGGGCATATTATTATTATACATTTGGATAAATTTATTATTATTATCAAGATAAAGAGGCAATTTGACATTCTGTGTTGGATTTTATGATTCGCTTATTCTGTAGTTAATATTAACAGAAAATTAATATAAATTAAACTTTACTATTAAGGAATAGTATATAATTTGAATTTATCTATTAACTCTTATTATTTGTTACGTTCAAATTGTTAATATTATCTCTAAATTTTAAAATAATTCAACTTCATACTTAAGAAATAATTTAAATTGGATATTCTTTATTTCTTATTGTTAATTATATGCATTTATTTGATATTATTAGCCATAAATTAGATATTATTCAACAATATTTTTCAAGGTCAGTGAAAATTTGACATGATTTGGTGGATTATATTAAATTATATTGTATTGGGGCATATTATTATTATACATTTGTATATCAATTGAAAATTTGACATGATTTGGTGGATTATATTAAATTATATTGTATTGGGGCATATTATTATTATACATTTGTAGCAATTTATCATTATTATCATGAAGAAGAGGCAATTTGACATTCTGTGTTGGATTTTATGATTTGCTTATTCTGTAGTTAATATTAAGAGTAAATTAATATAAATTCAACTTTACTATCAAGGAATTGTATATAATTTGAATTCATTTATTAACTCATATGATTTGTTACGTTTCAATTGTTAATATTGGCTTTAGATTTAAAAATAATTCAACTTTATAGTTAAGAAATAATTTAAATTGGATATTCTTTATTTTCTATTGTTAATTATATGCATTTATTTGATATCATTAGCTATAAATTCGAGAGTATTCAACAATATTTTTCAAGGTCAGTGAAAATTTGATTTGATTTCGTGGATTTTATTAAATTATATTGTTTTGGGTCATATTATTTTTATTCATTTGGAGCAATTTAACATTATTATCAAGAAAAAGAGGAAATTTGTCATTCTGTGTTGGATTTTATGATTTGCTTATTCTGTAGTTAATATTAACAGTAAATTAATATAAATTCAACTTTTTTATCGTGGAATCGTATATAATTTGAATTTATTTATTAACTCTTATGATTTGTTACGTATCAATTGTTAATATTGGCTTTAGATTTACAAATAATCAACTTTATAGTTAAGAAATAGTTTAAATTGTATATTCTTTATTGCCTATTGTTAATTATATGTGTTTATTTGATATTATTATCCATAAATTTGAGAGCATTCAACAATATTTATCAAGGTCAATGAAAATTTGACTTGATTTGGTGGATTTTATTAAATTATATTGTTTTTGGGCATATTATTATTATACATTTGGAGCAATTTATCATTATTATCATGCCGAAGA
>JACCHZ010000052.1:0-29985 GCA_018907045.1 Wiebesia pumilae | reverse complement strand
CGGCCCATTGAGCAATATTATCCATAATGGCCATTTCTAACAATGTTAATAGTAGCTGTTGACTATAATGCCGATAACGGCCTGCCAGTAATGCCAATACGGCCATTGACATAATGTTCATAATTGTTATTGCTATAATACTGTTAAAATTCGCTTCCTGAATACGGCTATTAAAGGTAGTTGGACAAATTTCCATTAATGGTCCATTTCATATATTGCAAACAATAATATGACCTAAAAACAATATAATTTAATAAAATCCACGAAAAATGTTGTTGAATTCTTTCTAATTTATAGCTAATAATATCAAATAAATGCATATAATTAATAGTAGGAAATATAGAATATCCAATTTAAATTATTTCTTAACTACAAAAGTTGAATTATTTTAAATTCTAAAGCTAATATTAACAACTGAAAAGTAACAAATCAAAAGAGTTAATAAATAAAATCAAATTATATACAATTCCATGATAATAAAGATGAATTTATAATAATTTACTGTTAATATTAACTACAGAATAAGTAAATCATAAAACCCAACCGAGAATGTCAAATTGCCACTATTTCTTATATAATAATGTTATATTGCTATAAATATAGTATATTAATATTCCCTAGAACAATATAATTAAACAAAATACACTAAATCAAGTCGAATTTACATTTCCCTTGAAAAATATTGTTGAATACAATCAAATGTATGGCTAATAATAACAAATAGATGCATATAATTCACATAATAAAATATAGAATATTAAATTCTAACTGTTTCTTAACTATAAAGTTGAATTATTTTCAAAATGTAAGCTTATATTAACAACTGAGATGTAATAGATAATATAATATAATAAATAAATTCAAATTATATTCATTTCCATGATAATATATGTCAATTTAATACAATTATTGTGAATATTAACTAAGGAAAAAGCTAGACATAAATATCCAACACAGAATGTCAAATTTCCTCTTTTCTTGATAAGAATATTAAATTGTTCAAAAATTATAATAATAATTTTCCGCAGGACAATATAATTAATTAAAATCCATTAAATAAAGTAAAATTTACACTAACCGTTAATAACGGCAGTTGCCAATTTTGCCATTATCTGCCGTTTACAATAATGCCATTTCCAATAATGCACTTAGCTGCAGTAGACAATAATGCCATTCACGGCCATTGCCTTTAATGGCCATAATGGCGATAGCCAATCATGCTTAAAACGGCCATTGGCAATATCATCCATATTGGCGATAACAAATAATATCAATAAAGACCGTTGCCTATTACGGCCATAAAAGTTAGTGATAAAATGCCATTAAAGGCCTTGCTTTTAATGGCCATATCTAATAATATCAATCAAGCACGTTGCCGATAAAGGCCAATAAACGTAGTTGAAAAATGCCATTAACGGCTATTTCATATATTGCCCTTAACGGCATTGTCAATAATATTCCATTAATTGCCATTTCCAATACGTTAATAACGGCGGTTGCCAATTTTGCCATTATCTGCCGTTTACAATAATGCCATGTCCAATAATGCACTTAGCTGCAGTAGACAATAATGCCATTCACGGCCATTGCCTTTAATGGCCATATGGCGATAGGCAATCATGCTTATAACGGCCATTGGCAATATTATCCATAATGGCCATTTCTAATAATGTTAATAGTAGCTGTTGACTATAATGCCGATAACGGCCTTGCCAATAATGCCAATAACGGCCATTGACAATAATGTTCATAATTGTTATTGCTAATATTACCGTTAAAAGTCGCTCCTGAATACGGCTATTAAAGTTAGTTGACAAAATTCCATTAATGGCCATTGCCTTTAATGGCCATAATGGCGATAGCCAATCATGCTTAAAACGGCCATTGGCAATATCATCCATATTGGCGATAACAAATAATATCAATAAAGACCGTTGCCGATTACGGCCATAAAAGTTAGTTGATAAAATGCCATTAAAGGCCATTGCTTTTAATGGCCATATCTAATAATATCAATCGAGCACGTTGCCGATAAAGGCCAATAAACGTAGTTGAAAAATGCCATTAACGGCTATTTCATATATTGCCCTTAACGGCATTGTCAATAATACCATTATTTGCCATTTCCAATAACGGGGGTGGGTAATAAAAAAAACGGTGGGCGGAGTTGCCAAGGTGGATTGGCAACATATAATAAGCGGGGGAAAAATGGGGAATCAAAAACGGTTTACATAATAATCAACAGAGTAGTTAAGGTCGCGAAGGTAATGCACGTAGGCTGCATTGTGGAAACAAGTGATGCCATTCAAAACAACGTGCATGGGGTGCCTTTAATTGGGCCGGGGGAAAAATAAAGATGCGGATGGCAAATCCGTGACTAATAACGGGGCGCATTTTGTATCAATAGTGGGGGGGTAATACCAGTAATGGCCATGGTGTCTAATGAAGCAAAAAATTGTAGGGTTAGATAGGGGAGTACCTGTTAGGACGGGGATAGGGAAGTGGAATAAATGCCGATAAACGGCTTGCAATAAATTGTCGGGGGGCAAGTAAAAGGAAGCGGCCAATGTGATACAATGATTTTCATAAAGTGTGATATAAAGTGCGTAAGTAATAACTTTGGTAGTGGAATATCTGCTCTGGCAGTAAAGGGGCTATTAAAAAGAGGTAGTTAAGGCGCGAAAGTTAAATGCCATAAAAATGAAGCCTTCATATATTGCAAACATATATGAGCCAAAACATATAATTAATAAAATCCACGAAAATGTGTTGAATTCTTTCTAATTTATAGCTAATAATATCAAATAAATGCATAAATTAATAGTAGGAAATATAGAATATCCAATTTAAACTATTTCTTAACTACAAAGTTGAATTATTTTAATTGCTAAAGCTATGATAATATAACACCTGAAACGTATAACAAATCAAAAGAGTTACTAAATAACATCAAATTATATACAATTCCATGATAATAAAGATGAATTTATAATAATTTACTGTTAATATTTAACTACAGAATAAGTAAAGCATAAAACCCAACCGAGAATGTCAAATTGCCACTATTTCTATATAATAATGTTATATTGCTATAAATATAGTATATTAATATTCCCCTAGAACAATATAATTAAACAAAATACACTAAATCAAGTCGAATTTACATTTCCCTTGAAAAATATTGTTGAATACAATCAAATGTATGGCTAATAATAACAATAGATGCATATAATTCACATAATAAAATATAGAATATTAAATTCTAACTGTTTCTTAACTATAAAGTTGAATTATTTTCAAAATGTAAAAGCTTATATTAACAACTGAGATGTAATAGATAATATAATATAATAAATAAATTCAAATTATATTCATTTCCATGATAATATATGTCAATTTAATACAATTATTGTGAATATTAACTAAGGAAAAAGCTAGACATAAATATCCAACACAGAATGTCAAATTTCCTCTTTTTCTTGATAAGAATATTAAATTGTTCAAAAATTATAATAATAATTTTCCGCAGGACAATATAATTAATTAAAATCCATTAAATAAAGTAAAATTTACACTAACCGTTAATAACGGCAGTTGCCAATTTTGCCATTATCTGCCGTTTACAATAATGCCATTTCCAATAATGCACTTAGCTGCAGTAGACAATAATGCCATTCACGGCCATTGCCTTTAATGGCCATAATGGCGATAGCCAATCATGCTTAAAACGGCCATTGGCAATATCATCCATATTGGCGATAACAAATAATATCAATAAAGACCGTTGCCGATTACGGCCATAAAAGTTAGTTGATAAAATGCCATTAAAGGCCATTGCTTTTAATGGCCATATCTAATAATATCAATCAAGCACGTTGCCGATAAAGGCCAATAAACGTAGTTGAAAAATGCCATTAACGGCTATTTCATATATTGCCCTTAACGGCATTGTCAATAATACCATTCATTATATGGCCATTTCCAATAAAGTTAATAACGGCGGTTGCCAATTTTGCCATTATCTGCCGTTTACAAAAATGCCATTTCCAATAATGCACTTAGCTGCAGTAGACAATAATGCCATTCACGGCCATTGCCTTTAATGGCCATAATGGCGATAGGCAATCCTGCTTATAACGGCCATTGGCAATATTATCCATAATGGCCATTTCTAATAATGTTAATAGTAGCTGTTGACTATAATGCCGATAACGGCCTTGCCAATAATACCAATAACGGCCATTGACAATAATGTTCATAATTGTTATTGCTAATATTACCGTTAAAAGTCGCTCCTGAATACGGCTATTAAAGTTAGTTGACAAAATTCCATTAATGGCCATTGCCTTTAATGGCCATAATGGCGATAGCCAATCATGCTTAAAACGGCCATTGGCAATATCATCCATATTGGCGATAACAAATAATATCAATAAAGACCGTTGCCGATTACGGCCATAAAAGTTAGTTGATAAAATGCCATTAAAGGCCATTGCTTTTAATGGCCATATCTAATAATATCAATCGAGCACGTTGCCGATAAAGGCCAATAAACGTAGTTGAAAAATGCCATTAACGCTATTTTCATATATTGCCCTTAACGGCATTGTCAATAATACCATTATTTGCCATTTCCAATAACGTTAATAACGGCGGTTGCCAATTTTGCCATTATCTGCCGTTTACAATAATGCCATTTCCAATAATGCACTTAGCTGCAGTAGACAAAAATGCCATCACGGCCATTGCCTTTAATGGCCATAATGGCGATAGGCAATCCTGCTTATAACGGCCATTGGCAATATCATCCATATTGGCGATAACAAATAATATCAATAAAGACCGTTGCCGATTACGGCCATAAAAGTTAGTTGATAAAATGCCATTAAAGGCCATTGCTTTTAATGGCCATATCTAATAATATCAATCGAGCACGTTGCCGATAAAGGCCAATAAACGTAGTTGAAAAATGCCATTAACGGCTATTTCATATATTGCCCTTAACGGCATTGTCAATAATACCATTATTTGCCATTTCCAATAACGTTAATAACGGCGGTTGCCAATTTTGCCATTATCTGCCGTTTACAATAATGCCATTTCCAATAATGCACTTAGCTGCAGTAGACAATAATGCCATTCACGGCCATTGCCTTTAATGGCCATAATGGCGATAGGCAATCCTGCTTATAACGGCCATTGGCAATATCATCCATATTGGCGATAACAAATAATATCAATAAAGACCGTTGCCGATTACGGCCATAAAAGTTAGTTGATAAAATGCCATTAAAGGCCATTGCTTTTAATGGCCATATCTAATAATATCAATCGAGCACGTTGCCGATAAAGGCCAATAAACGTAGTTGAAAAATGCCATTAACGGCTATTTCATATATTGCCCTTAACGGCACTGTCAATAATACCATTATTGGCCATTTCCAATAATGCACTTAGCTGCAGTAGACAATAATGCCATTCACGGCCATTTCCTTTAATGGCCATAATGGCGATAGGCAATCCTGCTTATAACGGCCATTGGCAATATTATCCATAATGGCCATTTCTAATAATGTTAATAGTAGCTGTTGACTATAATGCCGATAACGGCCTTGCCAGTAATGCCAATAACGGCCATTGACAATAATGTTCATAATTGTTATTGCTAATAATACTGTTAAAATTCGCTCCTGAATACGGCTATTAAAGGTAGTTGACAAATTTCCATTAATGGCCATTTCATATATTGCAAACAATAATATGACCTAAAACAATATAATTTAATAAAATCCACGAAAAATGTTGTTGAATTCTTTCTAATTTATAGCTAATAATATCAAATAAATGCATATAATTAATAGTAGGAAATATAGAATATCCAATTTAAACTATTTCTTAACTACAAAGTTGAATTATTTTAAATTCTAAAGCTAATATTAACAACTGAAAAGTAACAAATCAAAAGAGTTAATAAATAAAATCAAATTATATACAATTCCATGATAATAAAGATGAATTTATAATAATTTACTGTTAATATTAACTACAGAATAAGTAAATCATAAAACCCAACCGAGAATGTCAAATTGCCACTATTTCTATATAATAATGTTATATTGCTATAAATATAGTATATAATATTCCCTAGAACAATATAATTAAACAAAATACACTAAATCAAGTCGAATTTACATTTCCCTTGAAAAATATTGTTGAATACAATCAAATGTATGGCTAATAATAACAAATAGATGCATATAATTCACATAATAAAATATAGAATATTAAATTCTAACTGTTTCTTAACTATAAAGTTGAATTATTTTCAAAATGTAAAGCTTATATTAACAACTGAGATGTAATAGATAATATAATATAATAAATAAATTCAAATTATATTCATTTCCATGATAATATATGTCAATTTATTACAATTATTGTGAATATTAACTAAGGAAAAAGCTAGACATAAATATCCAACACAGAATGTCAAATTTCCTCTTTTTCTTGATAAGAATATTAAATTGTTCAAAAATTATAATAATAATTTTCCGCAGGACAATATAATTAATTAAAATCCATTAAATAAAGTAAAATTTACACTAACCGTTAATAACGGCAGTTGCCAATTTTGCCATTATCTGCCGTTTACAATAATGCCATTTCCAATAATGCACTTAGCTGCAGTAGACAATAATGCCATTCACGGCCATTGCCTTTAATGGCCATAATGGCGATAGCCAATCATGCTTAAAACGGCCATTGGCAATATCATCCATATTGGCGATAACAAATAATATCAATAAAGACCGTTGCCGATTACGGCCATAAAAGTTAGTTGATAAAATGCCATTAAAGGCCATTGCTCTTAATGGCCATATCTAATAATATCAATCGAGCACGTTGCCGATAAAGGCGAATAAACGTAGTTGAAAAATGCCATTAACGGTTATTTCATATATTGCCCTTAACGGCATTGTCAATAATACCATTATTGGCCATTTCCAATAATGCACTTAGCTGCAGTAGACAATAATGCCATTCACGGCCATTTCCTTTAATGGCCATAATGGCGATAGGCAATCCTGCTTATAACGGCCATTGGCAATATTATCCATAATGGCCATTTCTAATAATGTTAATAGTAGCTGTTGACTATAATGCCGATAACGGCCTTGCCAGTAATGCCAATAACGGCCATTGACAATAATGTTCATAATTGTTATTGCTAATAATACTGTTAAAATTCGCTCCTGAATACGGCTATTAAAGGTAGTTGACAAATTTCCATTAATGGCCATTTCATATATTGCAAACAATAATATGACCTAAAACAATATAATTTAATAAAATCCACGAAAAATGTTGTTGAATTCTTTCTAATTTATAGCTAATAATATCAAATAAATGCATATAATTAATAGTAGGAAACATAGAATATCCAATTTAAACTATTTCTTAACTACAAAGTTGAATTATTTTAAATTCTAAAGCTAATATTAACAACTGAAAAGTAACAAATCAAAAGAGTTAATAAATAAAATCAAATTATATACAATTCCATGATAATAAAGATGAATTTATAATAATTTACTGTTAATTTTAACTACAGAATAAGTAAATCATAAAACCCAACCGAGAATGTCAAATTGCCACTATTTCTATATAATAATGTTATATTGCTATAAATATAGTATAATAATATTCCCTAGAACAATATAATTAAACAAAATACACTAAATCAAGTCGAATTTACATTTACCTTGAAAAATATTGTTGAATACAATCAAATGTATGGCTAATAATAACAAATAGATGCATATAATTCACATAATAAAATATAGAATATTTAATTCTAACTGTTTCTTAACTATAAAGTTGAATTATTTTCAAAATGTAAAGCTTATATTAACAACTGAGATGTAATAGATAATATAATATAATAAATAAATTCAAATTATATTCATTTCCATGATAATATAGGTCAATTTATTACAATTATTGTGAATATTAACTAAGGAAAAAGCTAGACATAAATATCCAACACAGAATGTCAAATTTCCTCTTTTTCTTGATAAGAATATTAAATTGCTCAAAAATTATAATAATAATTTTCCGCAGGACAATATAATTAATTAAAATCCATTAAATAAAGTAAAATTTACACTAACCGTTAATAACGGCAGTTGCCAATTTTGCCATTATCTGCCGTTTACAATAATGCCATTTCCAATAATGCACTTAGCTGCAGTAGACAATAATGCCATTCACGGCCATTGCCTTTAATGGCCATAATGGCGATAGCCAATCATGCTTAAAACGGCCATTGGCAATATCATCCATATTGGCGATAACTAATAATATCAATAAAGACCGTTGCCGATTACGGCCATAAAAGTTAGTTGATAAAATGCCATTAAAGGCCATTGCTTTTAATGGCCATATCTAATAATATCAATCGAGCACGTTGCCGATAAAGGCCAATAAACGTAGTTGAAAAATGCCATTAACGGCTATTTCATATATTGCCCTTAACGGCATTGTCAATAATACCATTTCCATTATTCCATGTCAATAATACCATTGGCCTTTTCCAATAAAGTTAATAACGGCGGTTGCCAATTTTGCCATTATCTGCCGTTTACAATAATGCCATTTCTAATAATGCACTTAGCTGCAGTAGACAATAATGCCATTCACGGCCATTGCCTTTAATGGCCATAATGGCGATAGCCAATCATGCTTAAAACGGCCATTGACAATATTATCCATAATGGCCATTTCTAACAATGTTAATAGTAGCTGTTGACTATAATGCCGATAACGGCCTTGCCAGTAATGCCAATAACGGCCATTGACAATAATGTTCATAATTGTTATTGCTAATATTACCGTTAAAAGTCGCTCCTGAATACGGTTATTAAAGTTAGTTGACAAAATTCCATTAATGGCCATTGCCTTTAATGGCCATAATGGCGATAGCCAATCATGCTTAAAACGGCCATTGGCAATATCATCCATATTGGCGATAACAAATAATATCAATAAAGACCGTTGCCGATTACGGCCATAAAAGTTAGTTGATAAAATGCCATTAAAGGCCATTGCTTTTAATGGCCATATCTAATAATATCAATCGAGCACGATGCCGATAAAGGCCAATAAACGTAGTTGAAAAATGCCATTAACGGCTATTTCATATATTGCCCTTAACGGCATTGTCAATAATACCATTATTTGCCATTTCCAATAACGTTAATAACGGCGGTTGCCAATTTTGCCATTATCTGCCGTTTACAATAATGCCATTTCCAATAATGCACTTAGCTGCAGTAGACAATAATGCCATTCACGGCCATTGCCTTTAATGGCCATAATGGCGATAGGCAATCCTGCTTATAACGGCCATTGGCAATATCATCCATATTGGCGATAACAAATAATATCAATAAAGACCGTTGCCGATTACGGCCATAAAAGTTAGTTGATAAAATGCCATTAAAGGCCATTGCTTTTAATGGCCATATCTAATAATATCAATCGAGCACGTTGCCGATAAAGGCCAATAAACGTAGTTGAAAAATGCCATTAACGGCTATTTCATATATTGCCCTTAACGGCACTGTCAATAATACCATTATTGGCCATTTCCAATAATGCACTTAGCTGCAGTAGACAATAATGCCATTCACGGCCATTTCCTTTAATGGCCATAATGGCGATAGGCAATCCTGCTTATAACGGCCATTGGCAATATTATCCATAATGGCCATTTCTAATAATGTTAATAGTAGCTGTTGACTATAATGCCGATAACGGCCTTGCCAGTAATGCCAATAACGGCCATTGACAATAATGTTCATAATTGTTATTGCTAATAATACTGTTAAAATTCGCTCCTGAATACGGCTATTAAAGGTAGTTGACAAATTTCCATTAATGGCCATTTCATATATTGCAAACAATAATATGACCTAAAACAATATAATTTAATAAAATCCACGAAAAATGTTGTTGAATTCTTTCTAATTTATAGCTAATAATATCAAATAAATGCATATAATTAATAGTAGGAAATATAGAATATCCAATTTAAACTATTTCTTAACTACAAAGTTGAATTATTTTGAAATCTAAAGCTAATTTTAACAATTGAAACGTAACAATTCATAAGAGTTAATAAATAAGTTCAAAGTATATACAATTCCTTGATAGTAAAGTTGAATTTATATTAATTTACAGTTAATATTAACTACAGAATAAGCAAATCATAAAACCCAACCGAGATTGTCAAATTGCCACTATTTCTATACAATAATGTTATATTGCTATAAATATAGAATAATAATATTCCCTAGAACAATATAATTAAACAAAATACATTAAATCAAGTCAAATTTACATTAACCTTGAAAAATATTGATGTATACTATCAAATGTATGGCTAATAATATCAAATACATGCATATAATTAACAATAGAAAATAAAGAATATCCAATTTAAACAATTTCTTAACTACAAAGTTGATTTATTTTAAAATGTAAAGCTTATATTAACAACTGAGATGTAATAGATAATATAATATAATAAATAAATTCAAATTATATTCATTTCCATGATAATATATGTCAATTTATTACAATTATTGTGAATATTAACTAAGGAAAAAGCTAGACATAAATATCCAACACAGAATGTCAAATTTCCTCTTTTTCTTGATAAGAATATTAAATTGCTCAAAAATTATAATAATAATTTTCCGCAGGACAATATAATTAATTAAAATCCATTAAATAAAGTAAAATTTACACTAACCGTTAATAACGGCAGTTGCCAATTTTGCCATTATCTGCCGTTTACAATAATGCCATTTCCAATAATGCACTTAGCTGCAGTAGACAATAATGCCATTCACGGCCATTGCCTTTAATGGCCATAATGGCGATAGCCAATCATGCTTAAAACGGCCATTGGCAATATCATCCATATTGGCGATAACAAATAATATCAATAAAGACCGTTGCCTATTACGGCCATAAAAGTTAGTTGATAAAATGCCATTAAAGGCCATTGCTTTTAATGGCCATATCTAATAATATCAATCGAGCACGTTGCCGATAAAGGCCAATAAACGTAGTTGAAAAATGCCATTAACAGCTATTTCATATATTGCCCTTAACGGCATTGTCAATAATACCATTTCCATTATTCCATGTCAATAATACCATTGGCCATTTCCAATAAAGTTAATAACGGCGGTTGCCAATTTTGCCATTATCTGCCGTTTACAATAATGCCATTTCCAATAATGCACTTAGCTGCAGTAGACAATAATGCCATTCACGGCCATTGCCTTTAATGGCCATAATGGCGATAGCCAATCATGCTTAAAACGGCCATTGACAATATTATCCATAATGGCCATTTCTAACAATGTTAATAGTAGCTGTTGACTATAATGCCGATAACGGCCTTGCCAGTAATGCCAATAACGGCCATTGACAATAATGTTCATAATTGTTATTGCTAATATTACCGTTAAAAGTCGCTCCTGAATACGGTTATTAAAGTTAGTTGACAAAATTCCATTAATGGCCATTGCCTTTAATGGCCATAATGGCGATAGCCAATCATGCTTAAAACGGCCATTGGCAATATCATCCATATTGGCGATAACAAATAATATCAATAAAGACCGTTGCCGATTACGGCCATAAAAGTTAGTTGATAAAATGCCATTAAAGGCCATTGCTTTTAATGGCCATATCTAATAATATCAATCGAGCACGTTGCCGATAAAGGCCAATAAACGTAGTTGAAAAATGCCATTAACGGCTATTTCATATATTGCCCTTAACGGCATTGTCAATAATACCATTATTGGCCATTTCCAATAAAGTTAATAACGGCGGTTGCCAATTTTGCCATTATCTGCCGTTTACAATAATGCCATTTACAATAATGCACTTAGCTGCAGTAGGCAATAATGCCATTCACGGCCATTGCCTTTAATGGCCATAATGGCGATAGGCAATCCTGCTTATAACGGCCATTGACAATATTATCCATAATGGCCATTTCTAACAATGTTAATAGTAGCTGTTGACTATAATGCCGATAACGGCCTTGCCAGTAATGCCAATAACGGCCATTGACAATAATGTTCATAATTGTTATTGCTAATAATACTGTTAAAATTCGCTCCTGAATACGGCTATTAAAGGTAGTTGACAAATTTCCATTAATGGCCATTTCATATATTGCAAACAATAATATGACCTAAAACAATATAATTTAATAAAATCCACGAAAAATGTTGTTGAATTCTTTCTAATTTATAGCTAATAATATCAAATAAATGCATATAATTAATAGTAGGAAATATAGAATATCCAATTTAAACTATTTCTTAACTACAAAGTTGAATTATTTTAAATTCTAAAGCTAATATTAACAACTGAAAAGTAACAAATCAAAAGAGTTAATAAATAAAATCAAATTATATACAATTCCATGATAATAAAGATGAATTTATAATAATTTACTGTTAATTTTAACTACAGAATAAGTAAATCATAAAACCCAACCGAGAATGTCAAATTGCCACTATTTCTATATAATAATGTTATATTGCTATAAATATAGTATAATAATATTCCCTAGAACAATATAATTAAACAAAATACACTAAATCAAGTCGAATTTACATTTACCTTGAAAAATATTGTTGAATACAATCAAATGTATGGCTAATAATAACAAATAGATGCATATAATTCACATAATAAAATATAGAATATTTAATTCTAACTGTTTCTTAACTATAAAGTTGAATTATTTTCAAAATGTAAAGCTTATATTAACAACTGAGATGTAATAGATAATATAATATAATAAATAAATTCAAATTATATTCATTTCCATGATAATATAGGTCAATTTATTACAATTATTGTGAATATTAACTAAGGAAAAAGCTAGACATAAATATCCAACACAGAATGTCAAATTTCCTCTTTTTCTTGATAAGAATATTAAATTGCTCAAAAATTATAATAATAATTTTCCGCAGGACAATATAATTAATTAAAATCCATTAAATAAAGTAAAATTTACACTAACCGTTAATAACGGCAGTTGCCAATTTTGCCATTATCTGCCGTTTACGATAATGCCATTTCCAATAATGCACTTAGCTGCAGTAGACAATAATGCCATTCACGGCCATTGCCTTTAATGGCCATAATGGCGATAGCCAATCATGCTTAAAACGGCCATTGGCAATATCATCCATATTGGCGATAACAAATAATATCAATAAAGACCGTTGCCGATTACGGCCATAAAAGTTAGTTGATAAAATGCCATTAAAGGCCATTGCTTTTAATGGCCATATCTAATAATATCAATCGAGCACGTTGCCGATAAAGGCCAATAAACGTAGTTGAAAAATGCCATTAACGGCTATTTCATATATTGCCCTTAACGGCATTGTCAATAATACCATTATTTGCCATTTCCAATAACGTTAATAACGGCGGTTGCCAATTTTGCCATTATCTGCCGTTTACAATAATGCCATTTCCAATAATGCACTTAGCTGCAGTAGACAATAATGCCATTCACGGCCATTGCCTTTAATGGCCATAATGGCGATAGGCAATCCTGCTTATAACGGCCATTGGCAATATTATCCATAATGGCCATTTCTAATAATGTTAATAGTAGCTGTTGACTATAATGCCGATAACGGCCTTGCCAGTAATGCCAATAACGGCCATTGACAATAATGTTCATAATTGTTATTGCTAATAATACTGTTAAAATTCGCTCCTGAATACGGCTATTAAAGGTAGTTGACAAATTTCCATTAATGGCCATTTCATATATTGCAAACAATAATATGACCTAAAACAATATAATTTAATAAAATCCACGAAAAATGTTGTTGAATTCTTTCTAATTTATAGCTAATAATATCAAATAAATGCATATAATTAATAGTAGGAAATATAGAATATCCAATTTAAATTATTTCTTAACTACAAAGTTGAATTATTTTAAATTCTAAAGCTAATATTAACAACTGAAAAGTAACAAATCAAAAGAGTTAATAAATAAAATCAAATTATATACAATTCCATGATAATAAAGATGAATTTATAATAATTTACTGTTAATATTAACTACAGAATAAGTAAATCATAAAACCCAACCGAGAATGTCAAATTGCCACTATTTCTATATAATAATGTTATATTGCTATAAATATAGTATATTAATATTCCCTAGAACAATATAATTAAACAAAATACACTAAATCAAGTCGAATTTACATTTCCCTTGAAAAATATTGTTGAATACAATCAAATGTATGGCTAATAATAACAAATAGATGCATATAATTCACATAATAAAATATAGAATATTAAATTCTAACTGTTTCTTAACTATAAAGTTGAATTATTTTCAAAATGTAAAGCTTATATTAACAACTGAGATGTAATAGATAATATAATATAATAAATAAATTCAAATTATATTCATTTCCATGATAATATATGTCAATTTAATACAATTATTGTGAATATTAACTAAGGAAAAAGCTAGACATAAATATCCAACACAGAATGTCAAATTTCCTCTTTTTCTTGATAAGAATATTAAATTGTTCAAAAATTATAATAATAATTTTCCGCAGGACAATATAATTAATTAAAATCCATTAAATAAAGTAAAATTTACACTAACCGTTAATAACGGCAGTTGCCAATTTTGCCATTATCTGCCGTTTACAATAATGCCATTTCCAATAATGCACTTAGCTGCAGTAGACAATAATGCCATTCACGGCCATTGCCTTTAATGGCCATAATGGCGATAGCCAATCATGCTTAAAACGGCCATTGGCAATATCATCCATATTGGCGATAACAAATAATATCAATAAAGACCGTTGCCGATTACGGCCATAAAAGTTAGTTGATAAAATGCCATTAAAGGCCATTGCTCTTAATGGCCATATCTAATAATATCAATCGAGCACGTTGCCGATAAAGGCCAATAAACGTAGTTGAAAAATGCCATTAACGGCTATTTCATATATTGCCCTTAACGGCATTGTCAATAATACCATTATTGGCCATTTCCAATAATGCACTTAGCTGCAGTAGACAATAATGCCATTCACGGCCATTGCCTTTAATGGCCATAATGGCGATAGCCAATCATGCTTAAAACGGCCATTGACAATATTATCCATAATGGCCATTTCTAACAATGTTAATAGTAGCTGTTGACTATAATGCCGATAACGGCCTTGCCAGTAATGCCAATAACGGCCATTGACAATAATGTTCATAATTGTTATTGCTAATATTACCGTTAAAAGTCGCTCCTGAATACGGTTATTAAAGTTAGTTGACAAAATTCCATTAATGGCCATTGCCTTTAATGGCCATAATGGCGATAGCCAATCATGCTTAAAACGGCCATTGGCAATATCATCCATATTGGCGATAACAAATAATATCAATAAAGACCGTTGCCGATTACGGCCATAAAAGTTAGTTGATAAAATGCCATTAAAGGCCATTGCTTTTAATGGCCATATCTAATAATATCAATCGAGCACGTTGCCGATAAAGGCCAATAAACGTAGTTGAAAAATGCCATTAACGGCTATTTCATATATTGCCCTTAACGGCATTGTCAATAATACCATTTCCATTATTCCATGTCAATAATACCATTGGCCATTTCCAATAAAGTTAATAACGGCGGTTGCCAATTTTGCCATTATCTGCCGTTTACAATAATGCCATTTCCAATAATGCACTTAGCTGCAGTAGGCAATAATGCCATTCACGGCCATTGCCTTTAATGGCCATAAAGGCGATAGGCAATCCTGCTTATAACGGCCATTGGCAATATTATCCATAATGGCCATTTCTAATAATGTTAATAGTAGCTGTTGACTATAATGCCGATAACGGCCTTGCCAGTAATGCCAATAACGGCCATTGACAATAATGTTCATAATTGTTATTGCTAATATTACCGTTAAAAGTCGCTCCTGAATACGGCTATTAAAGTTAGTTGACAAAATTCCATTAATGGCCATTGCCTTTAATGGCCATAATGGCCAAAGCCAATCATGCTTAAAACGGCCATTGGCAATATCATCCATATTGGCGATAACAAATAATATCAATAAAGACCGCTGCCGATTACGGCCATAAAAGTTAGTTGATAAAATGCCATTAAAGGCCATTGCTTTTAATGGCCATATCTAATAATATCAATCGAGCACGTTGCCGATAAAGGCCAATAAACGTAGTTGAAAAATGCCATTAACGGCTATTTCATATATTGCCCTTAACGGCATTGTCAATAATACCATTATTTGCCATTTCCAATAACGTTAATAACGGCGGTTGCCAATTTTGCCATTATCTGCCGTTTACAATAATGCCATTTCCAATAATGCACTTAGCTGCAGTAGACAAAAATGCCATTCACGGCCATTGCCTTTAATGGCCATAATGGCGATAGGCAATCCTGCTTATAACGGCCATTGGCAATATCATCCATATTGGCGATAACAAATAATATCAATAAAGACCGTTGCCGATTACGGCCATAAAAGTTAGTTGATAAAATGCCATTAAAGGCCATTGCTTTTAATGGCCATATCTAATAATATCAATCGAGCACGTTGCCGATAAAGGCCAATAAACGTAGTTGAAAAATGCCATTAACGGCTATTTCATATATTGCCCTTAACGGCATTGTCAATAATACCATTATTTGCCATTTCCAATAACGTTAATAACGGCGGTTGCCAATTTTGCCATTATCTGCCGTTTACAATAATGCCATTTCCAATAATGCACTTAGCTGCAGTAGACAATAATGCCATTCACGGCCATTGCCTTTAATGGCCATAATGGCGATAGGCAATCCTGCTTATAACGGCCATTGGCAATATCATCCATATTGGCGATAACAAATAATATCAATAAAGACCGTTGCCGATTACGGCCATAAAAGTTAGTTGATAAAATGCCATTAAAGGCCATTGCTTTTAATGGCCATATCTAATAATATCAATCGAGCACGTTGCCGATAAAGGCCAATAAACGTAGTTGAAAAATGCCATTAACGGCTATTTCATATATTGCCCTTAACGGCACTGTCAATAATACCATTATTGGCCATTTCCAATAATGCACTTAGCTGCAGTAGACAATAATGCCATTCACGGCCATTTCCTTTAATGGCCATAATGGCGATAGGCAATCCTGCTTATAACGGCCATTGGCAATATTATCCATAATGGCCATTTCTAATAATGTTAATAGTAGCTGTTGACTATAATGCCGATAACGGCCTTGCCAGTAATGCCAATAACGGCCATTGACAATAATGTTCATAATTGTTATTGCTAATAATACTGTTATAATTCGCTCCTGAATACTTCTATTAAAGGTAGTTGACAAATTTCCATTAATGGCCATTTCATATATTGCAAACAATAATATGACCTAAAACAATATAATTTAATAAAATCCACGAAAAATGTTGTTGAATTCTTTCTAATTTATAGCTAATAATATCAAATAAATGCATATAATTAATAGTAGGAAATATAGAATATCCAATTTAAACTATTTCTTAACTACAAAGTTGAATTATTTTAAATTCTAAAGCTAATATTAACAACTGAAAAGTAACAAATCAAAAGAGTTAATAAATAAAATCAAATTATATACAATTCCATGATAATAAAGATGAATTTATAATTATTTACTGTTAATATTAACTACAGAATAAGTAAATCATAAAACCCAACCGAGAATGTCAAATTGCCACTATTTCTATATAATAATGTTATATTGCTATAAATATAGTATAATAATATTCCCTAGAACAATATAATTAAACAAAATACACTAAATCAAGTCGAATTTACATTTCCCTTGAAAAATATTGTTGAATACAATCAAATGTATGGCTAATAATAACAAATAGATGCATATAATTCACATAATAAAATATAGAATATTAAATTCTAACTGTTTCTTAACTATAAAGTTGAATTATTTTCAAAATGTAAAGCTTATATTAACAACTGAGATGTAATAGATAATATAATATAATAAATAAATTCAAATTATATTCATTTCCATGATAATATATGTCAATTTATTACAATTATTGTGAATATTAACTAAGGAAAAAGCTAGACATAAATATCCAACACAGAATGTCAAATTTCCTCTTTTTCTTGATAAGAATATTAAATTGTTCAAAAATTATAATAATAATTTTCCGCAGGACAATATAATTAATTAAAATCCATTAAATAAAGTAAAATTTACACTAACCGTTAATAACGGCAGTTGCCAATTTTGCCATTATCTGCCGTTTACAATAATGCCATTTCCAATAATGCACTTAGCTGCAGTAGACAATAATGCCATTCACGGCCATTGCCTTTAATGGCCATAATGGCGATAGCCAATCATGCTTAAAACGGCCATTGGCAATATCATCCATATTGGCGATAACAAATAATATCAATAAAGACCGTTGCCGATTACGGCCATAAAAGTTAGTTGATAAAATGCCATTAAAGGCCATTGCTCTTAATGGCCATATCTAATAATATCAATCGAGCACGTTGCCGATAAAGGCGAATAAACGTAGTTGAAAAATGCCATTAACGGTTATTTCATATATTGCCCTTAACGGCATTGTCAATAATACCATTATTGGCCATTTCCAATAATGCACTTAGCTGCAGTAGACAATAATGCCATTCACGGCCATTTCCTTTAATGGCCATAATGGCGATAGGCAATCCTGCTTATAACGGCCATTGGCAATATTATCCATAATGGCCATTTCTAATAATGTTAATAGTAGCTGTTGACTATAATGCCGATAACGGCCTTGCCAGTAATGCCAATAACGGCCATTGACAATAATGTTCATAATTGTTATTGCTAATAATACTGTTAAAATTCGCTCCTGAATACGGCTATTAAAGGTAGTTGACAAATTTCCATTAATGGCCATTTCATATATTGCAAACAATAATATGACCTAAAACAATATAATTTAATAAAATCCACGAAAAATGTTGTTGAATTCTTTCTAATTTATAGCTAATAATATCAAATAAATGCATATAATTAACAATAGAAAATAAAGAATATCCAATTTAAACAATTTCTTAACTACAAAGTTGAATTATTTTAAAATCTAAAGCTAATATTATTAATTGATACATAAAAAATCTTAAGAGTTTATAAATAAATTCAAGTTATATACAATTCCATGATAATAAAGATGAGTTTATATTAATTTACTGTTAATATTAACTACAGAATAAGCAAATCATAAAATCCAACCAAAATGTCAAATAGCTACTTTTCTTGATAAGAATGTTAAACTTCTCCAAATGTATTAAAATAATATGCCCCAAAACAATATAATTTAATAAAATCCACGAAATCATGTCAAATTTTCCCTGCACTGAAAAATATTTTTGAATTCTCTCTAATTTATAGCTAATAATATCAAATAAATGCCTATAATTCACAATAGAAAATAAAGAATATCAAATTTAATCTATGTAACTATAAAGTTGAATTATTTCAAAATCTAAAGATAATATTAACAACTGAAACGTAACAAATCAAAAGAGTTAATAAATAAATTCAAATTATATACAATTCCATGATAATATAGATGAATTTATATTAAATTACTGTTAATATTAACTACAGAATTAGCAAATCATTAAATCCAACATAGAATGTCAAATTGGCTCTTTCTCTTGATAATAATTATTGATTGTTTCAAATATATAAAAATAATATGCCCCAAAACAATATAATTTAATAAAATCCACCAAATCATGTCAAATTTTCACTGACCTTGAAAAATATTGTTTAATACTCTCTAATTTATGGCTAATAATATCAAATAAATGCATATAATTATAAATAGGACATAAAGAATTCCTAATTTAAACTATTTCTTAACTACAAAGTTGAATTATTTTAAAATCTAAAGCTATTATTAACAATTGAATCATGACAAGTCATAAGAGTTAATAAATAAAATCAAATTATATACGATTCCATGATAATAAAGATGAATTTATAATAATTTACTGTTAATATTAACTACAGAATAAGCAAATCATAAAATCCAACACAGAATGTCAAATAGCCTCTTTTTCTTGATAAGAATGTTAAACTGCTCAAAATGTATAAAAATAATATGCCCCAAAACAATATAATTAAATAAAATCCACTAAATCATGTCAAATTTTTACTGGCCTTGAAAAATATTGTTGAATACTCTCTAATTTATAGCTAATAATATCAAATAAATGCATATAATTAACAGTAGGAAATAAAGAATATCCAATTTAAACTATTTCTTAACTACAAAGTTGAATTATTTTAAAATCTAAAGCTAATATTAACAACTGAAAAGCAAGAAATCAAAAAAGCTAATAAACAAATTCAAAGTATATACAAATCCTTGATAGTAAAGTTGAATTTATATTAATTTACTGTTAATTTTAACTACAGAATAAGCAAATCAGAAAATCCAACACAGAATCTCAAGTTGCCTCTTTATCTTGATAATAATAATAGATTGTTCCGAATGTATTAAAATAATATGCCCCAAAACAATATAATTTAATAAAATCCACAAAATCATGTCAAATTTTCCCTGCACTGAAAAATATTGTTGAAATCTCTCTAATTTATAGCTAATAATTTCAAATAAATGCCTATAATTCACAATAGAAAATAAAGAATATCAAATTTAATCTATGTATAACTATAAAGTTGAATTATATTAAAATCTAAAGATAATATTAACAATTGAAACATAACAAATCATAAGAGTTAATAAATAAATTCAAATTATATACAATTCCATGATAATCAAGATGAATTTATATTAATTTACTATTAATAATAACTGCAGAATAAGCAAATCATTAAATCCCACATAGAATGTCAAAATGCCTCTTTCTCTTGATAATAATTATTGATTGTTCCAAATATATTAAATAATATGCCCCAAATCAGTATAATTTAATAAAATCCACCAAATCATGTCAAATTTTCACTGACCTTGAAAAATATTGTTTAATACTCTCTAATTTATGGCTAATAATATCAAATAAATGCATATAATTAACAATAGAAAATAAAGAATATCCAATTTAAACAATTTCTTAACTACAAAGTTGAATTATTTTAAAATCTAAAGCTAATATTATTAATTGATACATAAAAAAATCTTAAGAGTTTATAAATAAATTCAAGTTATATACAATTCCATGATAATAAAGATGAGTTTATATTAATTTACTGTTAATATTAACTACAGAATAAGCAAATCATAAAATCCAACCAAAATGTCAAATAGCTACTTTTTCTTGATAAGAATATTAAACTTCTCCAAATGTATTAAAATAATATGCCCCAAAACAATATAATTTAATAAAATCCACGAAATCATGTGAAATTTTCCCTGCACTGAAAAATATTTTTGAATTCTCTCTAATTTATAGCTAATAATATCAAATAAATGCCTATAATTCACAATAGAAAATAAAGAATATCAAATTTAATCTATGTAACTATAAAGTTGAATTATTTCAAAATCTAAAGATAATATTAACAACTGAAACGTAACAAATCAAAAGAGTTAATAAATAAATTCAAATTATATACAATTCCATGATAATATAGATGAATTTATATTAAATTACTGTTAATATTAACTACAGAATTAGCAAATCATTAAATCCAACATAGAATGTCAAATTGGCTCTTTCTCTTGATAATAATTATTGATTGTTTCAAATATATAAAAATAATATGCCCCAAAACAATATAATTTAATAAAATCCACCAAATCATGTCAAATTTTCACTGACCTTGAAAAATATTGTTTAATACTCTCTAATTTATGGCTAATAATATCAAATAAATGCATATAATTATAAATAGGACATAAAGAATTCCTAATTTAAACTATTTCTTAACTACAAAGTTGAATTATTTTAAAATCTAAAGCTATTATTAACAATTGAATCATGACAAGTCATAAGAGTTAATAAATAAAATCAAATTATATACGATTCCATGATAATAAAGATGAATTTATAATAATTTACTGTTAATATTAACTACAGAATAAGCAAATCATAAAATCCAACACAGAATGTCAAATAGCCTCTTTTTCTTGATAAGAATGTTAAACTGCTCAAAATGTATAAAAATAATATGCCCCAAAACAATATAATTAAATAAAATCCACTAAATCATGTCAAATTTTTACTGGCCTTGAAAAATATTGTTGAATACTCTCTAATTTATAGCTAATAATATCAAATAAATGCATATAATTAACAGTAGGAAATAAAGAATATCCAATTTAAACTATTTCTTAACTACAAAGTTGAATTATTTTAAAATCTAAAGCTAATATTAACAACTGAAAAGCAAGAAATCAAAAAAGCTAATAAACAAATTCAAAGTATATACAAATCCTTGATAGTAAAGTTGAATTTATATTAATTTACTGTTAATTTTAACTACAGAATAAGCAAATCAGAAAATCCAACACAGAATCTCAAGTTGCCTCTTTATCTTGATAATAATAATAGATTGTTCCGAATGTATTAAAATAATATGCCCCAAAACAATATAATTTAATAAAATCCACAAAATCATGTCAAATTTTCCCTGCACTGAAAAATATTGTTGAAATCTCTCTAATTTATAGCTAATAATTTCAAATAAATGCCTATAATTCACAATAGAAAATAAAGAATATCAAATTTAATCTATGTATAACTATAAAGTTGAATTATATTAAAATCTAAAGATAATATTAACAATTGAAACATAACAAATCATAAGAGTTAATAAATAAATTCAAATTATATACAATTCCATGATAATCAAGATGAATTTATATTAATTTACTATTAATAATAACTGCAGAATAAGCAAATCATTAAATCCCACATAGAATGTCAAAATGCCTCTTTCTCTTGATAATAATTATTGATTGTTCCAAATATATTAAATAATATGCCCCAAATCAGTATAATTTAATAAAATCCACCAAATCATGTCAAATTTTCACTGACCTTGAAAAATATTGTTTAATACTCTCTAATTTATGGCTAATAATATCAAATAAATGCATATAATTAACAATAGAAAATAAAGAATATCCAATTTAAACAATTTCTTAACTACAAAGTTGAATTATTTTAAAATCTAAAGCTAATATTATTAATTGATACATAAAAAATCTTAAGAGTTTATAAATAAATTCAAGTTATATACAATTCCATGATAATAAAGATGAGTTTATATTAATTTACTGTTAATATTAACTACAGAATAAGCAAATCATAAAATCCAACCAAAATGTCAAATAGCTACTTTTTCTTGATAAGAATATTAAACTTCTCCAAATGTATTAAAATAATATGCCCCAAAACAATATAATTTAATAAAATCCACGAAATCATGTGAAATTTTCCCT
This sequence comes from Wiebesia pumilae, assembly GCA_018907045.1. Taxonomy (NCBI): domain Eukaryota; kingdom Metazoa; phylum Arthropoda; class Insecta; order Hymenoptera; family Agaonidae; genus Wiebesia; species Wiebesia pumilae. Next base: position 6,380 of record JACCHZ010000052.1, on the reverse strand, counting down.
GCACTGAAAAATATTTTTGAATTCTCTCTAATTTATAGCTAATAATATCAAATAAATGCCTATAATTCACAATAGAAAATAAAGAATATCAAATTTAATCTATGTAACTATAAAGTTGAATTATTTCAAAATCTAAAGATAATATTAACAACTGAAACGTAACAAATCAAAAGAGTTAATAAATAAATTCAAATTATATACAATTCCATGATAATATACATGAATTTATATTAAATTACTGTTAATATTAACTACAGAATTAGCAAATCATTAAATCCAACATAGAATGTCAAATTGGCTCTTTCTCTTGATAATAATTATTGATTGTTTCAAATATATAAAAATAATATGCCCCAAAACAATATAAATTAATAAAATCCACCAAATCATGTCAAATTTTCACTGACCTTGAAAAATATTGTTTAATACTCTCTAATTTATGGCTAATAATATCAAATAAATGCATATAATTATAAATAGGACATAAAGAATTCCCAATTTAAACTATTTCTTAACTACAAAGTTGAATTATTTTAAAATCTAAAGCTATTATTAACAATTGAATCATGACAAGTCATAAGAGTTAATAAATAAAATCAAATTATATACGATTCCATGATAATAAAGATGAATTTATAATAATTTACTGTTAATATTAACTACAGAATAAGCAAATCATAAAATCCAACACAGAATGTCAAATAGCCTCTTTTTCTTGATAAGAATGTTAAACTGCTCAAAATGTATAAAAATAATATGCCCCAAAACAATATAATTTAATAAAATCCACTAAATCATGTCAAATTTTTACTGGCCTTGAAAAATATTGTTGAATACTCTCTAATTTATAGCTAATAATATCAAATAAATGCATATAATTAACAGTAGGAAATAAAGAATATCCAATTTAAACTATTTCTTAACTACAAAGTTGAATTATTTTAAAATCTAAAGCTAATATTAACAACTGAAACGTAACAAATCAAAAGAGTTAATAAATAAATTCAAATTACATACAATTCCATGATAATAAAGATGAATTTATATTAATTTACTGTTAATATTAACTACAGATTAAGCAAATCATAAAATCCAACACAGAATGTCAAATTTCCTCTTTTTCTTGATAATAATGTTAAATTGCTCCAAATGTATAATAATAATATGCCCCAAAACAACATAATTTAATAAAATCCACCAAATCATGTCAAATTTTAACTGACCTTGAAAAATATTGTCGAATACTCTCTAATTTATGGCTAATAACATCAAATAAATGCATATAATTAACAGTAGGAAATAAAGAATATCAAATTTAAACTATGTATAACTATAAAGTTGAATTATTTTAAAATCTAAAGCTAATATTAACAACTGAAAAGCAACAAATCAAAAAAGCTAATAAACAAATTCAAAGTATATACAAATCCTTGATAGTAAAGTTGAATTTATATTAATTTACTGTTAATTTTAACTACAGAATAAGCAATTCAGAAAATCCAACACAGAATCTCAAGTTGCCTCTTTATCTTGATAATAATAATAGATTGCTCCGAATGTATTAAAATAATATGCCCCAAAAACAATATAATTTAATAAAATCCACAAAATCATGTCAAATTTTCCCTGCACTGAAAAATATTGTTGAAATCTCTCTAATTTATAGCTAATAATTTCAAATAAATGCCTATAATTCACAATAGAAAATAAAGAATATCAAATTTAATCTATGTATAACTATAAAGTTGAATTATATTAAAATCTAAAGATAATATTAACAATTGAAACATAACAAATCATAAGAGTTAATAAATAAATTCAAATTATATACAATTCCATGATAATCAAGATGAATTTATATTAATTTACTATTAATAATAACTGCAGAATAAGCAAATCATAAAATCCCACATAGAATGTCAAAATGCCTCTTTCTCTTGATAATAATTATTGATTGTTCCAAATATATTAAATAATATGCCCCAAATCAGTATAATTTAATAAAATCCACCAAATCATGTCAAATTTTCACTGACCTTGAAAAATATTGTTTAATACTCTCTAATTTATGGCTAATAATATCAAATAAATGCATATAATTAACAATAGAAAATAAAGAATATCCAATTTAAACAATTTCTTAACTACAAAGTTGAATTATTTTAAAATCTAAAGCTAATATTATTAATTGATACATAAAAAATCTTAAGAGTTTATAAATAAATTCAAGTTATATACAATTCCATGATAATAAAGATGAGTTTATATTAATTTACTGTTAATATTAACTACAGAATAAGCAAATCATAAAATCCAACCAAAATGTCAAATAGCTACTTTTTCTTGATAAGAATGTTAAACTTCTCCAAATGTATTAAAATAATATGCCCCAAAACAATATAATTTAATAAAATCCACGAAATCATGTAAAATTTTCCCTGCACTGAAAAATATTTTTGAATTCTCTCTAATTTATAGCTAATAATATCAAATAAATGCCTATAATTCACAATAGAAAATAAAGAATATCAAATTTAATCTATGTAACTATAAAGTTGAATTATTTCAAAATCTAAAGATAATATTAACAACTGAAACGTAACAAATCAAAAGAGTTAATAAATAAATTCAAATTATATACAATTCCATGATAATATAGATGAATTTATATTAAATTACTGTTAATATTAACTACAGAATTAGCAAATCATTAAATCCAACATAGAATGTCAAATTGGCTCTTTCTCTTGATAATAATTATTGATTGTTTCAAATATATAAAAATAATATGCCCCAAAACAATATAATTTAATAAAATCCACCAAATCATGTCAAATTTTCACTGACCTTGAAAAATATTGTTTAATACTCTCTAATTTATGGCTAATAATATCAAATAAATGCATATAATTATAAATAGGACATAAAGAATTCCCAATTTAAACTATTTCTTAACTACAAAGTTGAATTATTTTAAAATCTAAAGCTATTATTAACAATTGAATCATGACAAGTCATAAGAGTTAATAAATAAAATCAAATTATATACGATTCCATGATAATAAAGATGAATTTATAATAATTTACTGTTAATATTAACTACAGAATAAGCAAATCATAAAATCCAACACAGAATGTCAAATAGCCTCTTTTTCTTGATAAGAATGTTAAACTGCTCAAAATGTATAAAAATAATATGTCCCAAAACAATATAATTAATAAAATCCACTAAATCATGTCAAATTTTTACTGGCCTTGAAAAATATTGTTGAATACTCTCTAATTTATAGCTAATAATATCAAATAAATGCATATAATTAACAGTAGGAAATAAAGAATATCCAATTAAAACTATTTCTTAACTACAAAGTTGAATTATTTTAAAATCTAAAGCTAATATTAACAACTGAAAAGCAACAAATCAAAAAGCTAATAAACAAATTCAAAGTATATACAAATCCTTGATAGTAAAGTTGAATTTATATTAATTTACTGTTAATTTTAACTACAGAATAAGCAATCAGAAAATCCAACACAGAATCTCAAGTTGCCTCTTTATCTTGATAATAATAATAGATTGCTCCGAATGTATTAAAATAATATGCCCCAAAACAATATAATTTAATAAAATCCACAAAATCATGTCAAATTTTCCCTGCACTGAAAAATATTGTTGAAATCTCTCTAATTTATAGCTAATAATTTCAAATAAATGCCTATAATTCACAATAGAAAATAAAGAATATCAAATTTAATCTATGTATAACTATAAAGTTGAATTATATTAAAATCTAAAGATAATATTAACAATTGAAACATAACAAATCATAAGAGTTAATAAATAAATTCAAATTATATACAATTCCATGATAATCAAGATGAATTTATATTAATTTACTATTAATAATAACTGCAGAATAAGCAAATCATAAAATCCCACATAGAATGTCAAAATGCCTCTTTCTCTTGATAATAATTATTGATTGTTCCAAATATATTAAATAATATGCCCCAAATCAGTATAATTTAATAAAATCCACCAAATCATGTCAAATTTTCACTGACCTTGAAAAATATTGTTTAATACTCTCTAATTTATGGCTAATAATATCAAATAAATGCATATAATTATAAATAGGACATAAAGAATTCCTAATTTAAACTATTTCTTAACTACAAAGTTGAATTATTTTAAAATCTAAAGCTATTATTAACAATTGAATCATGACAAGTCATAAGAGTTAATAAATAAAATCAAATTATATACGATTCCATGATAATAAAGATGAATTTATAATAATTTACTGTTAATATTAACTACAGAATAAGCAAATCATAAAATCCAACACAGAATGTCAAATAGCCTCTTTTTCTTGATAAGAATGTTAAACTGCTCAAAATGTATAAAAATAATATGCCCCAAAACAATATAATTAAATAAAATCCACTAAATCATGTCAAATTTTTACTGGCCTTGAAAATATTGTTGAATACTCTCTAATTTATAGCTAATAATATCAAATAAATGCATATAATTAACAGTAGGAAATAAAGAATATCAAATTTAAACTATTTCTTAACTACAAAGTTGAATTATTTTAAAATCTAAAGCTAATATTAACAACTGAAAAGCAACAAATCAAAAAGCTAATAAACAAATTCAAAGTATATACAAATCCTTGATAGTAAAGTTGAATTTATATTAATTTACTGTTAATTTTAACTACAGAATAAGCAAATCAGAAAATCCAACACAGAATCTCAAGTTGCCTCTTTATCTTGATAATAATAATAGATTGCTCCGAATGTATTAAAATAATATGCCCCAAAACAATATAATTTAATAAAATCCACAAAATCATGTCAAATTTTCCCTGCACTGAAAAATATTGTTGAAATCTCTCTAATTTATAGCTAATAATTTCAAATAAATGCCTATAATCACAATAGAAAATAAAGAATATCAAATTTAATCTATGTATAACTATAAAGTTGAATTATATTAAAATCTAAAGATAATATTAACAATTGAAACATAACAAATCATAAGAGTTAATAAATAAATTCAAATTATATACAATTCCATGATAATCAAGATGAATTTATATTAATTTACTATTAATAATAACTGCAGAATAAGCAAATCATAAATCCCACATAGAATGTCAAAATGCCTCTTTCTCTTGATAATAATTATTGATTGTTCCAAATATATTAAATAATATGCCCCAAATCAGTATAATTTAATAAAATCCACCAAATCATGTCAAATTTTCACTGACCTTGAAAAATATTGTTTAATACTCTCTAATATATGGCTAATAATATCAAATAAATGCATATAATTAACAATAGAAAATAAAGAATATCCAATTTAAACAATTTCTTAACTACAAAGTTGAATTATTTTAAAATCTAAAGCTAATATTATTAATTGATACATAAAAAATCTTAAGAGTTTATAAATAAATTCAAGTTATATACAATTCCATGATAATAAAGATGAGTTTATATTAATTTACTGTTAATATTAACTACAGAATAAGCAAATCATAAAATCCACCAAAAATGTCAAATAGCTACTTTTTCTTGATAAGAATGTTAAACTTCTCCAAATGTATTAAAATAATATGCCCCAAAACAATATAATTTAATAAAATCCACGAAATCATGTCAAATTTTCCCTGCACTGAAAAATATTTTTGAATTCTCTCTAATTTATAGCTATAATATCAAATAAATGCCTATAATTCACAATAGAAAATAAAGAATATCAAATTTAATCTATGTATAACTATAAAGTTGAATTATTTCAAAATCTAAAGATAATATTAACAACTGAACGTAACAAATCAAAAGAGTATAATAAATAAATTCAAATTATATACAATTCCCCATGATAATATAGATGAATTATATTAAATTACTGTTAATATTAACTACAGAATTAGCAAATCATTAAATCCAACATAGAATGTCAAATTGGCTCTTTCTCTTGATAATAATTATTGATTGTTTCAAATATATAAAAAATAATATGCCCCAAAACAATATAATTAATAAAATCCACCAAATCATGTCAAATTTTCCACTGACCTTGAAAAATATTGTTTAATACTCTCTAATTTATGCTAATAAATATCAAATAAATGCATATAATTATAATAGGACATAAAGAATCCCAATTTAAACTATTTCTTAACTACAAAGTGAATTATTTTAAAATCTAAAGCTATTATTAACAATTGAATTCATGACAAGTCATAAGAGTTAATAAATAAAATCAAATTATATACGATTCCATGATAATAAAGATGAATTTTATAATAATTTACTGTTAATATTAACTACAGAATAAGCAAATCTAAAGCCTCGGTTCA
>JACCHZ010000051.1:0-30265 GCA_018907045.1 Wiebesia pumilae | reverse complement strand
GAAATATTTTAAATTTGATATTCTTTATTTTCTAGTATTACTTATATGCACTTATATGATATTATTAGTTCTAAATTATAGAGTATTCAACAATATTTTACAAGGTCAATGAAAATTTGACATTATTTCGTGGATTTTATTAAATCATATTGTTTGGGGCATATTATTATTAAACATTTGGAGCAATTTAACATTATTATCATGAAAAAGAAGAACTTTTTACATTCTGTGTTAGGTTCTATGATTTGCTAATTCTGTAGTTAATAATAACAGTAAATTAATATAAATTCAACTTTACTATCAAGGAATTTTATATACTTTGAATTTATTTATTAACTCTTATGAATTGTTAAATTTCAATTGTTAATATCAGCTTTAGATGTTAAAATAATTCAATTTTATTGTTAAGAAATAGATTAAATTAGGTATTCTTTATTTTCTATTGTTAATTATATGCATTTATTTGATATTATTAGCTATAAATTAAAGAGTATTCAACAACATTTTTCAAGGTCATTGAAGATTTGACATGATTTGGTGGATTTTATTAAATCATATTGTTTTGGGGCATATTATTATTATACATTTGGAGCAATTTAACATTATTATAAAGAAAATGACGAAATTTGACATTCTGTGTTTGATTTCCTGATTTGCTTATTATGTAGTAAATATTAACAGTAAATTAATATAAATTCAACTTTATTATCATGGAATTATAAATAATTTGTATTTATTTATTAACACTTATGAATTGTTACGTTTCAATTGTTAATATTAGCTTTAAATTTTAAAATACTTCAATTTTATAGTTAAGAAATATTTTAAATTTGATATTCTTTATTTTCTAGTATTACTTATATGCACTTATATGATATTATTAGCTCTAAATTATTGAGTATTCAACAATATTTTACAAGGTCAATGAAAATTTGACATTATTTCGTGGATTTTATTAAATCATATTGTTTGGGGCATATTATTATTATACATTTGGAGCAATTTAACATTATTATCATAAAAAAGAGGAACTTTTTACATTCTGTGTTAGGTTCTATGATTTGCTAATTCTGTAGTTAATAATAACAGTAAATTAATATAAATTCAACTTTACTATCAAGGAATTGTATATACTTTGAATTTATTTATTAACTCTTATGAATTGTTAAATTTCAATTGTTAATATCAGCTTTAGATGTTAAAATAATTCAATTTCATTGTTAAGAAATAGATTAAATTAGGTATTCTTTATTTTCTATTGTTAATTATATGCATTTATTTGATATTATTAGCTATAAATTAAAGAGTATTCAACAACATTTTTCAAGGTCATTGAAGATTTGACATGATTTGGTGGATTTTATTAAATCATATTGTTTTGGGGCATATTATTATTATACATTTGGAGCAATTTAACATTATTATAAAGAAAATGACGAAATTTGACATTCTCTGTTTGATTTCCTGATTTGCTTATTAAGTAGTAAATATTAACAGTAAATTAATATAAATTCAACTTTATTATCATGGAATTATAAATAATTTGTATTTATTTATTAACACTTATGAATTGTTACGTTTCAATTGTTAATATTAGCTTTAAATTTTAAAATACTTCAATTTTATAGTTAAGAAATATTTTAAATTTGATATTCTTTATTTTCCAGTATTACTTATATGCACTTATATGATATTATTAGCTCTAAATTATTGAGTATTCAACAATATTTTACAAGGTCAATGAAAATTTGACATTATTTCGTGGATTTTATTAAATTATATTGTCTTGGGGCATATTATTATTATAGGTTTGGAGCAATTTAACATTATTATAAAGAATAAGAGGAACTTCGACATTCTGTGTTAGATTTTATGATTTTCTTATTCTGTAGTTAATATTAACAGTAAATTAATATAAATTCAACTTTACTATCAAGGAATAGTATATACTTTGAATTTATTTATTAACTCTTTTTATTTGTTACTTTTCAGTTGTTAATATTAGCTTTATATTTTAAAATATTTCTACTTTATAGTTAAGAAATAGCTTAAGTTGGATATTCTTTATTTTCTATTGTTAATTATATGCATTTATTTGATATTATTAGCTATAAATTAATGAGTATACAACAATATTTCTCAAGGTCAGTGAAAATTTGACATAATTTGGTGGATTTTATTAAATTATACTGTTTGGGGCATATTATTATTATACATTTGGAGCTATTTAACATTATTATCAGGAAAAAGAGGAACTTTGACATTCTGTATTGGATTTAATTATCTAATTATTCTGTAGTTAATATTAACAGTAAATTGATATAAATTCAACTTTACTATCAAGGAAATGTATATACTTTGAATTTATTTATTAACTCTTATGATTTGTTGCGTTTCAATTGTTAATATTGGCTTTAGATTTACAAATAATTCAACATTATAGTTAAGAAATACTTTAAATTAGATATTCTTTATTTTCTATTGTTAATTATATACATTTATTTGATATTATAGCCATATATCAGAGAGTATTCAACAATATTTTTCAATGTCATTGAAAATTTGACGTGATTTGGTGGCTTTTATTAAGTTATATTGTTTTGGGGCATAGTATTACTATACATTTGAAGCAATATATTATTATTATCAAGATAAAGAGACAACTTGACATTCTGTGTTGGATTTTCTGATTTGCTTGTTCTGTAGTTAATATTAACAGTAAACTAATATAATTTCAAATTTACTATCAAGGAATTCTATATAATTTGAATTTATTTATTAACTCTTATGATTAGTTGCGTTTCAATTGTTAATATTAACATTAAATTTTGACATACTTCAACTTTATATTTAAGAAATAGATTAAATTGGATATTGTTTATTTTCTATTGTTATTTATATGCATTTATTTAATTTTATTAGCTATAAATTAGAGAGTATTCAACAATATTTTACAAGGTCAGTGAAAATTTGACATGATTTGGTGGATTTTATTAAATTTTATTGTTTTGGGGCATATTATTATTATACATTTGGAGCAGTATAACATTATTATCAAGACAAAGAGGGAATTCGACTTTCTGTGTTGGATTTCATGATTTGCTTATTCTGTAATTAATATTAACAGTAAATTAATGTAAATTCATCTTTACTATCAAGGAATTGTATATAATTTGAATTTATTAATTAACTCTTATGATTTGTTGCGTTTCAATTGTTAATATTGGCTATAAGATTAACAAATAATACAACTTTGTAGTTAAGAAATAATTAAAATTGTATATTCTTTATTTCCTATTGTTACTTATATGCACTTATTTGATATTATTAGCTCCAAATTAATGAGTATTCAACAATATTTTTCAAGGTCATTAATAATTTGACATGATTTGGTGGATTTTATTAAATTATACTGTTTTGGGGCATATTATTATTATACATATGGAGCAGTTTAACATTATTATAAATGAAATGACGAAATTTGACATTCTGTGTTTGATTTCCTGATTTGCTTATTATGTAGTAAATATTAACAGTAAATTGATATAAATTCAACTTTACTATCAAGGAAATGTATATACTTTGAATTTATTTATTAACTCTTTATATTTGTTACTTTTCAGTTGTTAATATTAGCTTTAATTTTAAAATATTTCAACTTTATAGTTAAGAAATAGTTTAAGTTGGATATTCTTTATTTTCTATTGTTAATTATGTGCATTGATTTGATATTATTAGCTCTAAAATAGTGAGTATTCAACAATATTGATCAAGGTCAGTGAAAATTTGACATGATTTGGTGGATTTTATTAAATTATACTGTCTTGGGGCATATTATTATTATAGGCTTGGAGCAATTTAACATTATTATCAAGAATAAGAGGAAATTTGACATTCTGTATTTGATTTTATTATTTCCTTATTCTGTAGTTAATATTAACATTAAATTAATATAAATTCAAATTTCATATCAAGGAATTGTATATACTTTGAATTTATTTATTAACTCTTATGATTTGTTATATTTCAATTGTTAATATGAGCTTTAAATTTTAAAATAATTCAACTTTATAGTTAAGAAATAGTTTAGATTTGATATTCTTTATATTCTATTGTTAATTATATGCATTGATTTTACATTATTAGCTTTAAATTAGAGAGTATTGAACAATATTTTTCAAGGTCAGTGAAAATTTCACATGATTTGGCGGATTTTATTAAATTATATTGTTTTGGGGCATATTATTATTATACATTTGGAGCAATTTAATATTATTATAAAGATAAGAGGCAACTTGACATACTGTGTTGGATTATCTGATTTGCTAAATCTGTAGTTAATATTAACAGTATATTATTATAAATTCAACTTTTTTATCATGGAATTATAAATAATTTGTATTTATTTATTAACACTTATGATTTGTTACGTTTCAATTGTTAATATTAGCTTTAAATTTTAAAATACTTGAACTTTATAGTTAAGAAATATTTTAAATTTGCTATTCTTTATTTTCTATTGTTAATTATATGCATATATTTGATGCTATTAACTATAAATTAGAGAGTATTCAACAATATTTTTCAAGGTCATTGAAATTTTGACATGATTTGGTGGATTTTATTAAATCATATTGTTTTGGGGCATATTATTATTATACATTTGGAGCAATATAACATTATTATCAAGAACATGAGGCAATTTAACATTCTGTGTTGGATTTCCTGATCTGCTCATTATGTAGTAAATAATAACAGTAAATTAATATAAATTCAACTTTATTATGATGAAATTTACATCATTTGAATTTATTTATTAACTCTTTTGAATTATTACATTCAGTTGTTAATATTGGCTTTAGATTTACAAATAATTCAACTTTATAGTTAAGAAATAGTTTAAATTGTATATTCTTTATTCTCTATTGTTAATTATATGTATTTATTTTATATTATTTGCTATAAATTAGAGATTATTCAACAATATTATTCAAGTTAATTGAAAATTTGAAATGATTTGGTGGATTTTATTAAATTATATTGTTTTGGGGCATATTATTATTATACATTTGGAGCAATCTATTATTATTATCAAGAAAAAGAGGCAATTTGACATTCTGTGTTGGATTTTATTATTTGCTTATACTGTAGTCAATAATAACAGTAAATTAATATAAATTCAACTTAACTATCAAAGAATTGTATATACTTTGAATTTATTTATTAACTCTTTTGATTTCTTACTTTTCAGTTGTTTATATTAACTTTAGATTTTAAAATAATTCAACTTTACAGTTAAGAAATAGTTTTTAAATTGATATTCTTTATTTTTCTATTGTTAATTAATTGTATTTATTTTATATTATTTGCTATACATCAGAGAGTATAGTCAACAATGTTTTCAAGGTCAGTGAAATTTGACATGATTTGGTGGATTTTCTTAAATTATTATGTTTTGGGTCTATTATTATTATACATTTAGAGCAATTTAACATTATTATCAAGAAAAAGCGGCAGTTTGACATTCTGTGTTGGATTTTATGATTTACTTAATCCGTGTTAATATTAACAGTAAATGAAAATAAATTTAACTTTACTATCAAGAATTGTATAAATTTGATTTATTTATTAACTCTCATGATTTCTTGCGTTTCAATTGTTAATATTGGCTTTAGATTTAGAAAGAATTCAACTTTATATATTAAGAAATAATTTAAATTGTATATTCTTTATTTCCTGTTGATAATTATATGCCATTTATTTGATACTTATTAGCCATAAATCAGAGAGTATTCACAATATTTTTCAAGGTCAGTGAAAATTTGACATGATTTGGTGGATTTTATTAAATTATTATTGTCTTGGGGCATATTATTATTATAGGTTGGAGCAATTTCAACGGCCACTTCAACAATGCCAATTTAATCGGCCATTGCCAATAATACTAATACTGCCGCCTGAAAAAATGGTCAATATAGGTTGTTGACAATACTGCTATTAACGGCCAATTCCAACACTGCCATTATCGGCCATTTCCAATAACGCTGATAACTACAGCTGACAATAATGCCGTTAACGGCCGTTGCCAATATGCAATTATCGGCTATTTCCTAAACTGACCTATAACGGTAGTTAACAATAATGCTTTCAACGGCTATTGCTGATAGTGACCGTAATGGCCACAGCCAATAAAATCAATAAAGGCCGCTGCCGATAACGGCCAATATAGGTCGATGACAATAATGCCAGTAACGGCAATTTAATATAACGCCCTTAATGGAATTGTCAATAATACCATTATCGGCCTTTTCCAATAATGCCATTATCGGCCATTTCCAACAATGCCATTATCGGCCATTGCCAATAATACTAATACTGGCCGCTGAAAAAATGGCCAATATAGGTTGTTGACAATACTGCTATTAACGGCCAATTCCAACAATGCCATTATCGGCCATTTCCAATAACTCTAATAACTGCAGCTGACAATAATGCCGTTAACAGCCGTTGCCAATATTCAATTTACGGCTATTTCCTAAACTGACCATAACGGTAGTTAACAATAATGCTTTTAACGGTCATTGCCAATCATACCATTACAGGCCGCTGGGAAAAACAGGCAATAAAGTTTGTTATCAATACTGCCATTAACGGACAATTCCAACAATGCCATTATCGGCCTTTTCCAATAATGCCATTATAGGCATTGACAATAACGTCCATAATGGGCATTGACAATAATACTAATACAGGCCGCTGGAAAAAATGGCCAATAAAGGTTGTTGACAATACTGCTATTAACGGACAATTCCAACACTGCCATTATCGGCCATTTCCAATAACGCTGATAACTACAGCTTACAATAATGCCGTTAACGGCCGTTGCCAATATGCAATTTACGGCTATTTCCTAAACTGCCCATAACGGTAGTTAACAATAATGCTTTTAACGGTCATTGCCAATCATACCATTACAGGCCGCTGGGAAAAACAGGCAATAAAGTTTGTTAACAATACTGCCATTAAAGGACAATTCCAACAATGCCATTATCGGCCTTTTCCAATAATGCCATTATAGGCATTGACAATAACGTCCATAATGGGCATTGACAATAATACTATTACAGGCGGCTGGAAAAAATGGCCAATAAAGGTTGTTGACAATACTGCTATTAACGGCCAATTCCAACACTGCCATTATCGGCCATTTCCAATAACGCTAATAACTACAGCTGACAATAATGCCGTTAACGGCCGTTGCCAATATGCAATTTACGGCTCTTTCCTAAACTGCCCATAACGGTAGTTAACAATAATGCTTTTAACGGCCTTTGCCAATCATACCATTACAGGCCGCTGGGAAAAACAGGCAATAAAGTTTGTTAACAATACTGCCATTAAAGGACAATTCCAACAATGCCATTATCGGCCTTTTCCAATAATGCCATTATAGGCATTGACAATAACGTCCATAATGGGCATTGACAATAATACTATTACAGGCGGCTGGAAAAAATGGCCAATAAAGGTTGTTGACAATACTGCTATTAACGGCCAATTCCAACACTGCCATTATCGGCCATTTCCAATAACGCTGATAACTACAGCTGACAATAATGCCGTTAACGGCCGTTGCCAATATGCAATTTACGGCTATTTCCTAAACTGCCCATAACGGTAGTTAACAATAATGCTTTAACGGCCTTTGCCAATCATACCATTACAGGCCGCTGGGAAAAACAGGCAATAAAGTTTGTTAACAATACTGCCATTAAAGACAATTCCAACAATGCCATTATCGGCCTTTTCCAATAATGCCAATATAGGCATTGACAATAACGTCCATAATGGGCATTGACAATAATACTATTACAGGCGGCTGGAAGAAATGGCCAATAAAGGTTGTTGACAATACTGCTATTAACGGCCAATTCCAACACTGCCATTATCGGCCATTTCCAATAACGCTGATAACTATAGCTGACAATAATGCCGTTAACGGCCGTTGCCAATATGCAATTATCGGCTATTTCCTAAACTGCCTATAACGGTAGTTAACAATAATGCTTTCAACGGCTATTGCTGATAGTGACCGTAATGGCCACAGCCAATAAAATCAATAAAGGCCGCTGCCGATAACGGCCAATATAGGTCGATGACAATAATGCCAGTAACGGCAATTTAATATAACGCCCTTAATGGAATTGTCAATAATACCATTATCGGCCTTTTCCAATAATGCCATTATCGGCCATTTCCAACAATGCCATTATCGGCCATTGCCAATAATACTAATACTGGCCGCTGAAAAAATGGCCAATATAGGTTGTTGACAATACTGCTATTAACGGCCAATTCCAACAATGCCATTATCGGCCATTTCCAATAACTCTAATAACTGCAGCTGACAATAATGCCGTTAACAGCCGTTGCCAATATGCAATTTACGGCTATTTCCTAAACTGACCATAACGGTAGTTAACAATAATGCTTTTAACGGTCATTGCCAATCATACCATTACAGGCCGCTGGGAAAAACAGGCAATAAAGTTTGTTATCAATACTGCCATTAACGGACAATTCCAACAATGCCATTATCGGCCTTTTCCAATAATGCCATTATAGGCATTGACAATAACGTCCATAATGGGCATTGACAATAATACTAATACAGGCCGCTGGAAAAAATGGCCAATAAAGGTTGTTGACAATACTGCTATTAACGGACAATTCCAACACTGCCATTATCGGCCATTTCCAATAACGCTGATAACTGCAGCTGACAATAATGCCGTTAACGGCCATTGCCAATATGCAATTTACGGCTATTTCCTAAATTGCCCATAACGGTAGTTAACAATAATGCTTTTAACGGTCATTGCCAATCATACCATTACAGGCCGCTGGGAAAAACAGGCAATAAAGTTTGTTAACAATACTGCCATTAACGGACAATCCCAACAGCCATTATCGGCCTTTTCCAATAATGCCATTATAGGCATTGACAATAACGTCCATAATGGGCATTGACAATAATACTATTACAGGCGGCTGGAAAAAATGGCCAATAAAGGTTGTTGACAATACTGCTATTAACGGCCAATTCCAACACTGCCATTATCGGCCATTTCCAATAACGCTAATAACTACAGCTGACAATAATGCCGTTAACGGCCGTTGCCAATATGCAATTTACGGCTCTTTCCTAAACTGCCCATAACGGTAGTTAACAATAATGCTTTTAACGGCCTTTGCCAATCATACCATTACAGGCCGCTGGGAAAAACAGGCAATAAAGTTTGTTAACAATACTGCCATTAAAGGACAATTCCAACAATGCCATTATCGGCCTTTTCCAATAATGCCATTATAGGCATTGACAATAACGTCCATAATGGGCATTGACAATAATACTATTACAGGCGGCTGGAAAAAATGGCCAATAAAGGTTGTTGACAATACTGCTATTAACGGCCAATTCCAACACTGCCATTATCGGCCATTTCCAATAACGCTGATAACTACAGCTGACAATAATGCCGTTAACGGCCGTTGCCAATATGCAATTTACGGCTATTTCCTAAACTGCCCATAACGGTAGTTAACAATAATGCTTTAACGGCCTTTGCCAATCATACCATTACAGGCCGCTGGGAAAAACAGGCAATAAAGTTTGTTAACAATACTGCCATTAAAGGACAATTCCAACAATGCCATTATCGGCCTTTTCCAATAATGCCAATATAGGCATTGACAATAACGTCCATAATGGCATTGAATAATGCCATTATCGGCCATTTCCATTGACAATAATATGCCTAACGGCCGTTGCCAATATGCAATTATCGGCTATTTCCTAAACTGCCTATAACGGTAGTTAACAATAATGCTCAACGGATTGCTGAAACCGTAATGGCAATAAAATCAATAAATGCCGAAAGGCCAATTGTTGACAATAACGGCAATTTAATATGCTTAATGGAATTGTATTAACGCCTTTTCCAATAATGCCAATTCCAACATTACATTGCCAATAATATAATATGGCCGCTGAAAAAATGGCAATATAGGTTGTTGACAATATTTAACGGCCAATCCAACAATGCATTATCGGCCATTTCCAATAACTCTAATAACTGCAGCTGACAATAATGCCGTTAACAGCCGTTGCCAATATGCAATTTACGGCTATTTCCTAAACTGACCATAACGGTAGTTAACAATAATGCTTTTAACGGTCATTGCCAATCATACCATTACAGGCCGCTGGGAAAAACAGGCAATAAAGTTTGTTATCAATACTGCCATTAACGGACAATTCCAACAATGCCATTATCGGCCTTTTCCAATAATGCCATTATAGGCATTGACAATAACGTCCATAATGGGCATTGACAATAATACTAATACAGGCCGCTGGAAAAAATGGCCAATAAAGGTTGTTGACAATACTGCTATTAACGGACAATTCCAACACTGCCATTATCGGCCATTTCCAATAACGCTGATAACTGCAGCTGACAATAATGCCGTTAACGGCCATTGCCAATATGCAATTTACGGCTATTTCCTAAATTGCCCATAACGGTAGTTAACAATAATGCTTTTAACGGTCATTGCCAATCATACCATTACAGGCCGCTGGGAAAAACAGGCAATAAAGTTTGTTAACAATACTGCCATTAACGGACAATCCCAACAGCCATTATCGGCCTTTTCCAATAATGCCATTATAGGCATTGACAATAACGTCCATAATGGGCATTGACAATAATACTATTACAGGCGGCTGGAAAAAATGGCCAATAAAGGTTGTTGACAATACTGCTATTAACGGCCAATTCCAACACTGCCATTATCGGCCATTTCCAATAACGCTAATAACTACAGCTGACAATAATGCCGTTAACGGCCGTTGCCAATATGCAATTTACGGCTCTTTCCTAAACTGCCCATAACGGTAGTTAACAATAATGCTTTTAACGGCCTTTGCCAATCATACCATTACAGGCCGCTGGGAAAAACAGGCAATAAAGTTTGTTAACAATACTGCCATTAAAGGACAATTCCAACAATGCCATTATCGGCCTTTTCCAATAATGCCATTATAGGCATTGACAATAACGTCCATAATGGGCATTGACAATAATACTATTACAGGCGGCTGGAAAAAATGGCCAATAAAGGTTGTTGACAATACTGCTATTAACGGCCAATTCCAACACTGCCATTATCGGCCATTTCCAATAACGCTGATAACTACAGCTGACAATAATGCCGTTAACGGCCGTTGCCAATATGCAATTTACGGCTATTTCCTAAACTGCCCATAACGGTAGTTAACAATAATGCTTTAACGGCCTTTGCCAATCATACCATTACAGGCCGCTGGGAAAAACAGGCAATAAAGTTTGTTAACAATACTGCCATTAAAAGACAATTCCAACAATGCCATTATCGGCCTTTTCCAATAATGCCAATATAGGCATTGACAATAACGTCCATAATGGGCATTGACAATAATACTATTACAGGCGGCTGGAAGAAATGGCCAATAAAGGTTGTTGACAATACTGCTATTAACGGCCAATTCCAACACTGCCATTATCGGCCATTTCCAATAACGCTGATAACTATAGCTGACAATAATGCCGTTAACGGCCGTTGCCAATATGCAATTATCGGCTATTTCCTAAACTGCCTATAACGGTAGTTAACAATAATGCTTTCAACGGCTATTGCTGATAGTGACCGTAATGGCCACAGCCAATAAAATCAATAAAGGCCGCTGCCGATAACGGCCAATATAGGTCGATGACAATAATGCCAGTAACGGCAATTTAATATAACGCCCTTAATGGAATTGTCAATAATACCATTATCGGCCTTTTCCAATAATGCCATTATCGGCCATTTCCAACAATGCCATTATCGGCCATTGCCAATAATACTAATACTGGCCGCTGAAAAAATGGCCAATATAGGTTGTTGACAATACTGCTATTAACGGCCAATTCCAACAATGCCATTATCGGCCATTTCCAATAACTCTAATAACTGCAGCTGACAATAATGCCGTTAACAGCCGTTGCCAATATGCAATTTACGGCTATTTCCTAAACTGACCATAACGGTAGTTAACAATAATGCTTTTAACGGTCATTGCCAATCATACCATTACAGGCCGCTGGGAAAAACAGGCAATAAAGTTTGTTATCAATACTGCCATTAACGGACAATTCCAACAATGCCATTATCGGCCTTTTCCAATAATGCCATTATAGGCATTGACAATAACGTCCATAATGGGCATTGACAATAATACTAATACAGGCGCTGGAAAAAATGGCCAATAAAGGTTGTTGACAATACTGCTATTAACGGCCAATTCCAACACTGCCATTATCGGCCATTTCCAATAACGCTGATAACTACAGCTGACAATAATGCCGTTAACAGCCGTTGCCAATATGCAATTTACGGCTATTTCCTAAACTGACCATAACGGTAGTTAACAATAATGCTTTTAACGGTCATTGCCAATCATACCATTACAGGCCGCTGGGAAAAACAGGCAATAATGTTTGTTAACAATACTGCCATTAACGGAAATCCCAACAAGCCATTATCGGCCTTTTCCAATAATGCCATTATAGGCATTGACAATAACGTCCATAATGGGCATTGACAATAATACTATTACAGGCGGCTGGAAAAAATGGCCAATAAAGGTTGTTGACAATACTGCTATTAACGGCAAATTCCAACACTGCCATTATCGGCCATTTCCAATAACGCTGATAACTACAGCTTACAATAATGCCGTTAACGGCCGTTGCCAATATGCAATTTACGGCTATTTCCTAAACTGCCCATAACGGTAGTTAACAATAATGCTTTTAACGGCCTTTGCCAATCATACCATTACAGGCCGCTGGGAAAAACAGGCAATAAAGTTTGTTAACAATACTGCCATTAAAGGACAATTCCAACAATGCCATTATCGGCCTTTTCCAATAATGCCATTATAGGCATTGACAATAACGTCCATAATGGGCATTGACAATAATACTATTACAGGCGGCTAGAAAAAATGGCCAATAAAGGTTGTTGACAATACTGCTATTAACGGCCAATTCCAACAATGCCATTATCGGCCATTTCCAATAACGCTGTTAACTACAGCTGACAATAATGCCGTTAACGGCCGTTGCCAATATGCAATTTACGGCTATTTCCTAAACTGCCCATAACGGTAGTTAACAATAATGCTTTCAACGGCCATTGCTGATAGTGACCGTAATGGCCACAGCCAATAAAATCAATAAAGGCCGCTGCCGATAACGGCCAATATAGGTCGATGACAATAATGCCAGTAACGGCAATTTAATATAACGCCCTTAATGGAATTGTCAATAATACCATTATCGGCCTTTTCCAATAATGCCATTATCGGCCATTTCCAACAATGCCATTATCGGCCATTGCCAATAATACTAATACTGGCCGCTGAAAAAATGGCCAATATAGGTTGTTGACAATAATGCTATTAACGGCCAATTCCAACAATGCCATTAACGGCCATTTCCAATAACTCTAATAACTGCAGCTGACAATAATGCCGTTAACAGCCGTTGCCAATATGCAATTTACGGCTATTTCCTAAACTGACCATAACGGTAGTTAACAATAATGCTTTTAACGGTCATTGCCAATCATACCATTACAGGCCGCTGGGAAAAACAGGCAATAAAGTTTGTTATCAATACTGCCATTAACGGACAATTCCAACAATGCCATTATCGGCCTTTTCCAATAATGCCATTATAGGCATTGACAATAACGTCCATAATGGGCATTGACAATAATACTATTACAGGCGGCTGGAAAAAATGGCCAATAAAGGTTGTTGACAATACTGCTATTAACGGACAATTCCAACACTGCCATTATCGGCCATTTCCAATAACGCTGATAACTACAGCTGACAATAATGCCGTTAACGGCCGTTGCCAATATGCAATTTACGGCTATTTCCTAAACTGCCCATAACGGTAGTTAACAATAATGCTTTTAACGGCCTTTGCCAATCATACCATTACAGGCCGCTGGGAAAAACAGGCAATAAAGTTTGTTAACAATACTGCCATTAAAGGACAATTCCAACAATGCCATTATCGGCCTTTTCCAATAATGCCATTATAGGCATTGACAATAACGTCCATAATGGGCATTGACAATAATACTATTACAGGCGGCTGGAAAAAATGGCCAATAAAGGTTGTTGACAATACTGCTATTAACGGCCAATTCCAACACTGCCATTATCGGCCATTTCCAATAACGCTGATAACTACAGCTGACAATAATGCCGTTAACGGCCGTTGCCAATATGCAATTATCGGCTATTTCCTAAACTGCCCATAACGGTAGTTAACAATAATGCTTTCAACGGCCATTGCTGATAGTGACCGTAATGGCCACAGCCAATAAAATCAATAAAGGCCGCTGCCGATAACGGCCAATATAGGTCGATGACAATAATGCCAGTAACGGCAATTTAATATAACGCCCTTAATGGAATTGTCAATAATACCATTATCGGCCTTTTCCAATAATGCCATTATCGGCCATTTCCAACAATGCCATTATCGGCCATTGCCAATAATACTAATACTGGCCGCTGAAAAAATGGCCAATATAGGTTGTTGACAATACTGCTATTAACGGCCAATTCCAACAATGCCATTATCGGCCATTTCCAATAACTCTAATAACTGCAGCTGACAATAATGCCGTTAACAGCCGTTGCCAATATGCAATTTACGGCTATTTCCTAAACTGCCCATAACGGTAGTTAACAATAATGCTTTTAACGGTCATTGCCAATCATACCATTACAGGCCGCTGGGAAAAACAGGCAATAAAGTTTGTTATCAATACTGCCATTAACGGATAATTCCAACAATGCCATTATCGGCCTTTTCCAACAATGCCATTATAGGCATTGACAATAACGTCCATAATGGGCATTGACAATAATACTATTACAGGCGGCTGGAAAAAATGGCCAATAAAGGTTGTTGACAATACTGCTATTAACGGCCAATTCCAACACTGCCATTATCGGCCATTTCCAATAACGCTGATAACTACAGCTGACAATAATGCCGTTAACGGCCGTTGCCAATATGCAATTTACGGCTATTTCCTAAACTGCCCATAACGGTAGTTAACAATAATGCTTTTAACGGCCTTTGCCAATCATACCATTACAGGCCGCTGGGAAAAACAGGCAATAAAGTTTGTTAACAATACTGCCATTAAAGGACAATTCCAACAATGCCATTATCGGCCTTTTCCAATAATGCCAATATAGGCATTGACAATAACGTCCATAATGGGCATTGACAATAATACTATTACAGGCGGCTGGAAGAAATGGCCAATAAAGGTTGTTGACAATACTGCTATTAACGGCCAATTCCAACACTGCCATTATCGGCCATTTCCAATAACGCTGATTACTACAGCTGACAATAATGCCGTTAACGGCCGTTGCCAATATGCAATTATCGGCTATTTCCTAAACTGCCCATAACGGTAGTTAACAATAATGCTTTCAACGGCCATTGCTGATAGTGACCGTAATGGCCACAGCCAATAAAATCAATAAAGGCCGCTGCCGATAACGGCCAATATAGGTCGATGACAATAATGCCAGTAACGGCAATTTAATATAACGCCCTTAATGGAATTGTCAATAATACCATTATCGGCCTTTTCCAATAATGCCATTATCGGCCATTTCCAACAATGCCATTATCGGCCATTGCCAATAATACTAATACTGGCCGCTGAAAAAATGGCCAATATAGGTTGTTGACAATACTGCTATTAACGGCCAATTCCAACAATGCCATTATCGGCCATTTCCAATAACTCTAATAACTGCAGCTGACAATAATGCCGTTAACAGCCGTTGCCAATATGCAATTTACGGCTATTTCCTAAACTGACCATAACGGTAGTTAACAATAATGCTTTTAACGGTCATTGCCAATCATACCATTACAGGCCGCTGGGAAAAACAGGCAATAATGTTTGTTAACAATACTGCCATTAACGGAAATCCCAACAAGCCATTATCGGCCTTTTCCAATAATGCCATTATAGGCATTGACAATAACGTCCATAATGGGCATTGACAATAACGTCCATAATGGGCATTGACAATAATACTATTACAGGCGGCTGGAAAAAATGGCCAATAAAGGTTGTTGACAATACTGCTATTAACGGCAAATTCCAACACTGCCATTATCGGCCATTTCCAATAACGCTGATAACTACAGCTGACAATAATGCCGTTAACGGCCGTTGCCAATATGCAATTTACGGCTATTTCCTAAACTGCCCATAACGGTAGTTAACAATAATGCTTTTAACGGCCTTTGCCAATCATACCATTACAGGCCGCTGGGAAAAACAGGCAATAAAGTTTGTTAACAATACTGCCATTAACGGACAATTCCAACAATGCCATTATCGGCCATTGCCAATAATACTAATACTGGCCGCTGAAAAATTGTATTAGTGGATATTATTATTATTCATTTGGAGCAATTTAACCTTATTATAAAAAAGAGGCAATTAGATATTCTGTGTCAGTTTTTATAATTTGCTTTATCTGTAGTTAATTTTAACAATAAATTAATATAAATTCAACTTTATTATCAAGTAATTGTATATACTTTAAATTTATTTATTAACTTTTACGATTTGTTACATTTCCGTTGTTAATATTAGCTTTAGATTTTAAAATAATTCATCATTATAGTTAAGAAATAATTTAAATTACATATTCTTTATATTCTATTGTTAATTATAGGAATTTATTTGATATTATTAGCTATAAATTAGTGAATATTCAACAATACTTTTCAAGGTCAGTAAAAATTCCACATGATTTGGTGGATTTTATAACATATTGTTTTGGGGCATATGATTATTATACATTTGTAGCAGTGTAATATTATTATTAAGAAAAAGAGGCATTTTGACATTCTGTGTTGGATTTTATGCTTTACTTAATCTGTAGTTATTATTAAAAGTCAATTATTATAAATTCAACTTCATTATCATGGAATTGTATATAATTTTTATTTATTTATTAACTCTTATGATTTGTTACGTTTAAATTGTTAATATTCGCTTTATATTTACAGATAATTCAACTTTATAGGTAAGATATAGTTTAAATTGGATATTCTTTATTTTCTATTGTTATTTATATGCATTTATTTAATATTATTAGCTATAAATTAGAGAGTATTCAACAATATTTTACAAGGTCAGTGAAAATTTGATATGATTTGGTGGATTTTATTAAATTTTATTGTTTTGGGGCATATTATTATTATACATTTGGAGCAGTATAACATTATTATCAAGACAAAGAGGGAATTCGACATTCTTTGTTGGATTTCATGATTTGCTTATTCTGTAGTTAATATTAACAGTATATTAATATAAATTCAACTTTACTATCAAGGAATAGTATATAATTTGTATTTATTTAATAACACTTATGATTTGTTACGTTTCATTTTTTAATATTAACTTTAAATTTTAAAATACTTCAACTTTATATTTAAGAAATAGTTTAAATTGGATATTCTTTATTTTCTATTGTGAATTATATGCATTTATTTGATATTATTAGCTATAAAATAGAGTATTCAATAATATTTTACAATGCCAGTGAAAATTTGACATGATTTGGTGGATTTTATTAAATTATATTGTTTTGGTGCATATTATTAGTATACATTTGGAGCAATTTTATATTATTATAAAGATAAAGAGGCAACATGACATACTGTGATTGATTTTCTGATTTGCTTATTCTGTAGTTTATATTAACTGTATATTATTATAAATTCAACTTTATTATCAGGGAATTATAAATAATTTGTATTTATTTATTAACTCTTATGATTTGTTACGTTTCAATTGTTAATATTAACATTAAATTTTGACATACTTCAACTTTATATTTAAGAAATAGATTAAATTGGATATTGTTCATTTTCTATTGTTATTTATATGCATTTATTTAATATTATTAGCTATAAATTAGAGAGTATTCAACAATATTTTACAAGGTCAGTGAAAATTTGACATGATTTGGTGGATTTTATTAAATTTTATTGTTTTGGGGCATATTATTATTATACATTTGGAGCAGTATAACATTATTATCAATACAAAGAGGGAATTCGACATTCTTTGTTGGATTTCATGATTTGCTTATTCTGTAATTAATATTAACAGTAAATTAATGTAAATTCAACTTTACTATCAAGGAATTGTATATAATTTGAATTTATTTATTAACTCTTATGATTTGTTGCGTTACAATTGTTAATATTGGCTATAAGATTAACAAATAATACAACTTTGTAGTTAAGAAATAATTAAAATTGTATATTCTTTATTTCCTATTGTTACTTATATGCACTTATTTGATATTATTAGCTCCAAATTAATGAGTATACAACAATATTTTTCAAGGTCATTGATAATTTGACATGATTTGGTGGATTTTATTAAATTATACTCTTTTGGGACATATTATTATTATACATTTGGAGCAGTTTAACATTATTATAAAGATAAAGAGGCAATTTGACATTCTGTTTTGGATTTTATGATTTTCTTATTATGTAGTTAACATTAACAGTAAATTAATATAGATTCAACTTTATTATCATGGAATTGTATATAATTTGAATTTAATTATTAACTCTTATAATTTGTTGCGTTTCAATTGTTAATATTGGATTTAGATTTACAAATAATTCAACATTATAGTTAAGAAATAATTTAAATTAGATATTCTTTATATTCTATTGTTAATTATAGGAATTTATTTGATATTATTAGCTATAAATTAGTGAATATTCAACAATACTTTTCAAGGTCAGTAAAAACTCCACATGATTTGGTGGATTTTATAACATATTGTTTTGGGGCATATGATTATTATACATTTGGAGCAGTTTAATATTATTATCAAGAAAAAGAGGCAATTCGACATTCTGTGTTGGATTATATGATTTTCTTATTCTCTAGCTAATATTAACAGTATATTAATATAAATTCAACTTTACTATCAAGGAATAGTATATAATTTGTATTTATTTAATAACACTTATGATTTGTTACGTTTCATTTTTTAATATTAACTTTAAATTTTAAAATACTTCAACTTTATAGTTAAGAAATAGTTTAAGTTGGATATTCTTTATTTTCTATTGTTAATTATATGAATTTATTTCATATTATTAGCCATAAATTAAAGAGTATTCAACAATATTTTTCAAGGTCAGTGAAAATTTGACATGATTTGGTGGATTATATTAAATTATATTGTTTTGGGGCATATTATTTTTATACATTTGGAGCAGTTTAACATTATTATCAAGAAAAAGAGGAACTTTTTACATTCTGTGTTAGGTTCTATGATTTGCTAATTCTGTAGTTAATAATAACAGTAAATTAATATAAATACAACTTTACTATCAAGGAATTGTATATACCTTGAATTTATTTATTAACTCTTATGAATTGTTAAATTTCAATTGTTAATATCAGCTTTATATTTTAAAATAATTCAACTATATTGTTAAGAAATAGTTTAAATTAGGTATTCTTTATTTTCTATTGTGAATTATATGCATTTATTTGATATTATTAGCTATAAATGAATGAGTATGCAACAATATTTTTCAAGGTCAGTGAAAATTTGACATGATTTGGTGGATTTTATTAAATTATATTGTTTGGGGCATATTATTATTATACATTTGGAGCAATTTAACATTATTATCAGGAAAAAGAGGAACTTTGACATTCTGTGTTGGATTTTATTATCTAATTATTCTGTAGTTAATAATAACAGTAAATTGATATAAATTCAACTTTACTATCAAGGAAATGTATATACTTTGAATTTATTTATTAACTATTTTTATTTGTCACTTTTCAGTTGTCAATATTAGCTTTATATTTTAAAATATTTCAACTTTATAGTTAAGAAATAGTTTAAGTTGGATATTCTTTATTTTCTATTGTTAATTATATTAATTTATTTGACATTATTAACCGTAAATTAAAGAGTATTCAACAATATTTTTCAAGGTCAGTGAAAATTTGACATGATTTGGTGGATTATATTAAATTATATTGTTTTTGGTCATATTATTATTATACATTTGGAGCTGTTTAATAATAATTATTAAGAAAA
Organism: Wiebesia pumilae; assembly: GCA_018907045.1. Classification (NCBI taxonomy): domain Eukaryota; kingdom Metazoa; phylum Arthropoda; class Insecta; order Hymenoptera; family Agaonidae; genus Wiebesia; species Wiebesia pumilae. The sequence continues at coordinate 9,954 of JACCHZ010000051.1, read as the reverse complement.
AGAGGAACTTTGACATTCTGTGTTGTATTTTATTATCTAATTATTCTGTAGTTAATATTAACAGTAAATAGACATAAATTCAACTTTACTATCAAGGAAATGTATATAATTTGAATTTATTTATTAACTCTTTTTATTTGTTACTTTTCAGTTGTTAATATTAGCAATATTTTAAAATAATTCAATTTATAGTTAAGAAATAGTTTATATTTGATATTCTTTATTTTCTATTGTTAATTATGTGCATTGATTTGATATTATTAGCTATAAATTAAAGAGTATTCAACATTATTTTTCAAGGTCAGTGAAAATTTGACATGATTTTGTGGATTTTATTAAATTATATTTTTTGGGGCATATTATTATTATACATTTGGAGCAATTTAACATTATTATCAAGAAAAAGAGGAACTTTGACATTCTGTGTTGGATTTTATGATTTGCATATTCTGTAGTAAATATTAACAGTAAATTGATATAAATTCTACTTTCCTATCAAGGAAATGTATATACTTTGAATTTATTTATTAACTCTTTTTACTTGTTACTTTTCAGTTGTTAATATTAGCAATATTTTAAAATAATTCAACTTTATAGTTAAGAAATAGTTTAAATTTGATATTCTTTATTTTCTATTGTTAATTATATGCATTGATTTTACATTATTAGCTTTAAATTAGAGAATATTCAACAATATTTTTCACGGTCAGTGAAAATTTCACATGATTTGGTGGATTTTATTAAATTATATTGTTTTGGGGCATATTATTATTAAACATTTGGAGCAATTTAACATTATTATCATGAAAAAGAGGAACTTTTTACATTCTGTGTTAGGTTCTATGATTTGCTAATTCAGTAGTTAATATTAACAGTAAATTAATATAAATTCAACTTTACTATCAAGGAGTTGTATATACCTTGAATTTATTTATTAACTCTTATGAATTGTTAAATTTCAATTGTTAATATCAACTTTATATTTTAAAATAATTCAACTATATTGTTAAAAAATAGTTTAAATTAGGTATTCTTTATTTTCTATTGTTAATTATATGCATTTATTTGATATTATTAGCTATAAATTAATGAGTATACAACAATATTTCTCAAGGTCAGTGAAAATTTTTCATAATTTGGTGGATTTTATAAAATTATATTGTTTGGGGCATATTATTATTATACATTTGGAGCAATTTAACATTATTATCAGGAAAAAGTGGAACTTTTTACATTCTGTGTTAGATTCTATGATTTGCTAATTCTGTAGTAAATATTAACAGTAAATTGATATAAATTCTACTTTCCTATCAAGGAAATGTATATACTTTGAATTTATTTATTAACTCTTTTTATTTGTTACTTTTCAGTTGTTAATATTAGCTTTATATTTTAAAATATTTCAACTTTATAGTTAAGAAATAGTTTAAGTTGGATATTCTTTATTTTCTATTGTTAATTATATGCATTTATTTGATATTATTAACTATAAATTAATGAGTAATCAACAATATTTTTCAAGGTCAGTGAAAATTTGACATGATTTGGTGGATTTTATGAAATTATATTGTTTTGGGGCATATTATTATTATACATTTGTAGCAGTTTAACATTATTATCAAGAAAAAGAGGCAATTCACATTCTTTGTTGGATTTTATGATTTGCATATTCTGTAGTAAATATTAACAGTAAATAGACATAAATTCAACTTTACTATCAAGGAAATGTATATAATTTGAATTTATTTATTAACTCTTTTTATTTGTTACTTTTCAGTTGTTAATATTAGCAATATTTTAAAATAATTCAATTTATAGTTAAGAAATAGTTTATATTTGATATTCTTTATTTTCTATTGTTAATTATGTGCATTGATTTGATATTATTAGCTATAAATTAAAGAGTATTCAACATTATTTTTCAAGGTCAGTGAAAATTTGACATGATTTTGTGGATTTTATTAAATTATATTTTTTGGGGCATATTATTATTATACATTTGGAGCAATTTAACATTATTATCAAGAAAAAGAGGAACTTTGACATTCTGTGTTGGATTTTATGATTTGCATATTCTGTAGTAAATATTAACAGTAAATTGATATAAATTCTACTTTCCTATCAAGGAAATGTATATACTTTGAATTTATTTATTAACTCTTTTTACTTGTTACTTTTCAGTTGTTAATATTAGCAATATTTTAAAATAATTCAACTTTATAGTTAAGAAATAGTTTAAATTTGATATTCTTTATTTTCTATTGTTAATTATATGCATTGATTTTACATTATTAGCTTTAAATTAGAGAATATTCAACAATATTTTTCACGGTCAGTGAAAATTTCACATGATTTGGTGGATTTTATTAAATTATATTGTTTTGGGGCATATTATTATTAAACATTTGGAGCAATTTAACATTATTATCATGAAAAAGAGGAACTTTTTACATTCTGTGTTGGATTTTATTATCAAATTATTCTGTAGTTAATATTAACAGTAAATAGATATAAATTCAACTTTACTATCAAGGAAATGTATATACTTTGAATTTATTTATTAACTCTTTTTATTTGTTACTCTTCAGTTGTTAATATTAGCAATATTTTAAAATATTTCAACTTTATAGTTAAGAAATAGTTTAAATTTGATATTCTTTATTTTCTATTGTTAATTATATGCATTGATTTTACATTATTAGCTCTAAATTAGTGAGTATTCAACAATATTTTTCAAGGTCAGTGAAAATTTGACATGATTTGGTGGATTATTTTAAATTATATTGTTTTGGGGCATATTATTATTATACATTTGGAGCAGTATAACATTATTATCAAGACAAAGAGGGAATTCGACATTCTTTGTTGGATTTCATGATTTGCTTATTCTGTAGTTAATATTAACAGTATATTAATATAAATTCAACTTTACTATCAAGGAATAGTATATAATTTGTATTTATTTAATAACTCTTTTTATTTGTTACTTTTCAGTTGTTAATATTAGCTTTATATTTTAAAATATTTCAACTTTATAGTTAAGAAATAGTTTAAGTTGGATATTCTTTATTTTCTATTGTTAATTATATGCATTTATTTGATATTATTAACTATAAATTAATGAGTAATCAACAATATTTTTCAAGGTCAGTGAAAATTTGACATGATTTGGTGGATTTTATGAAATTATATTGTTTTGGGGCATATTATTATTATACATTTGTAGCAGTTTAACATTATTATCAAGAAAAAGAGGCAATTCACATTCTTTGTTGGATTTTATGATTTGCATATTCTGTAGTAAATATTAACAGTAAATTGATATAAATTCAACTTTCCTATCAAGGAAATGTATATACTTTGAATTTATTTATTAACTCTTTTTATTTGTTACTTTTCAGTTGTTAATATTAGCAATATTTTAAAATATTTCAACTTTATAGTTAAGAAATAGTTTAAATTTGATATTCTTTATTTTCTATTGATAATTATATGCATTTATTTGATATTATTAGCTATAAATTAATGAGTATACAACAATATTTCTCAAGGTCAGTGAAAATTTGACATAATTTGTTGGATTTTATTAAATTATATTGTCTTGGGGCATATTATTATTATAGGTTTGGAGCAATTTAACATTATTATAAAGATAAAGAGGCAATTTGACATTCTGTTTTGGATTTTATGATTTTCTTATTCTGTAGTTAACATTAACAGTAAATTAATATAGATTCAACTTTATTATCATGGAATTGTATATAATTTGAATTTATTTATTAACTCTTATAATTTCTTGCGTTTCAATTGTTAATATTGGATTTAGATTTACAAATAATTCAACATTATAGTTAAGAGATAATTTAAATTAGATATTCTTTATATTCTATTGTTAATTATAGGAATTTATTTGATATTATTAGCTATAAATAAGTGAATATTCAACAATATTTTTCAAGGTCAGTAAAAATTCCACATGATTAAGTGAATTTTATAACATATTGTTTTGGGGCATATGATTATTATACATTTGGAGCAGTTTAACATTATTATCAAGAAAAAGAGGCAAGTCACATTCTGTGTTGGATTTTATGATTTGCATATTCTGTAGTTAATAATAACAGTAAATTAATATAAATTCAACTTTACTATCAAGGAATTGTATATACTTTGAATTTATTTATTAACTCTTATGAATTGTTAAATTTCAATTGTTAATATCAGCTATAGATTTACAATAATTCAACTTTATTGTTAAGAAATAGTTTAAATTAGGTATTCTTTATTTTCTATTGTTAATTATGTGCATTGATTTGATATTATTAGCTCTAAGTTAGTGAGTATTCAACAATATTTTTCAAGGTCATTGAAAATTTGACTTGATTTGGTGGATTTTATTAAATTATATTGTTTGTGGCATATTATTAATATACATTTGGAGCAATTTAACATTATTATCAAGACAAAGAGGGAATTCGACATTCTTTGTTGGATTTCATGATTTGCATATTCTGTAGTAAATATTAACAGTAAATTGATATAAATTCAACTTTCCTATCAAGGAAATATATATACTTTGAATTTATTTATTAACTCTTATGAATTGTTAAATTTCAATTGTTAATATCAGCTTTAGATTTTAAAATAATTCAACTTTATAGTTAAGAAATAGTTTAGATTTGATATTCTTTTATTCTATTGTTAATTATATGCATTGATTTTACATTATTAGCTTTAAATTAGAGAAAATTCTACAATATTTTTCAATGTCAGTGAAAATTTTACATGATTTGGTGAATTATATTAAATTATATTGTTTTGGGGCATATTATTTTTATACATTTGAAGCAGTTTAACATTATTATCAAGAAAAAGAGGCAATTTGACATTCTGTATTTGATTTTATGATTTGCATATTCTGTAGTTAATATTAACAGTAAATTGATATAAATTCAACTTTACAATCAAGGAAATGTATATACTTTGAATTTATTTATTAACTCTTTTTATTTGTTACTTTTCAGTTGTTAATATTAGCTTTATATTTTAAAACATTTCAACTTTATAGTTAAGAAATAGTTTAAGTTGGATATTCTTTATTTTCTATTGTTAATTATATGAATTTATTTCATATTATTAGCCATAAATTAAAGAGTATTCAACAATATTTTTCAAGGTCAGTGAAAATTTGACATGATTTGGTGGATTATATTAAATTATATTGTTTTGGGGCATATTATTTTTATACATTTGGAGCAGTTTAACATTATTATCAAGAAAAAGAGGCAATTTGACATTCTGTGTTGGATTTTATGATTTTCATATTTTGTAGTAAACATTAACAGTAAATTGATATAAATTCAACTATACTATCAAGGAAATGTATATACTTTGAATTTATTTATTAACTCTTTTTATTTGTTACTTTTCAGTTGTTAATATTAGCTTTATATTTTAAAATATTTCAACTTTATAGTTAAGAAATAGTTTAAGTTGGATATTCTTTATTTTCTATTGTTAATTATATGCATTTATTTGATATTATTAACTATAAATTAATGAGTAATCAACAATATTTTTCAAGGTCAGTGAAAATTTGACATGATTTGGTGGATTTTATTAAATTATATTGTTTTGGGGCATATTATTATTATACAATTGGAGAAATTTAACATTATTATCAAGAAAAAGAGGAAATTTGACATTCTGTGTTGGATTTTATGATTTGCATATTCTGTAGTAAATATTAACAGTAAATTGATATAAATTCAACTTTCCTATCAAGGAAATGTATATACTTTGAATTTATTTATTCACTCTTTTTATTTGTTACTTTTCAGTTGTTAATATTAGCAATATTTTAAAATATTTCAACTTTATAGTTAAGAAATAGTTTAAATTTGATATTCTTTATTTTCTATTGTTAATTATGTGCATTGATTCGATATTATTAGCTCTAAATTAGTGAGTATTCAACAATATTTTTCAAGGTCAGTGAAAATTTGACATGATTTGGTGGATTTTATTAAATTATATTGTCTTGGGGCATATTATTATTATAGGTTTGGAGCAATTTAACATTATTATCAAGAATAAGAGGAACTTTGACATTCTGTGTTAGATTTTATGATTTTCTTATTCTGTAGTTAATATTAACAGTAAATTAATATAGATTCAACTTTATTATCATGGAATTGTATATAATTTGAATTTATTTATTAACTCTTATAATTTCTTGCGTTTCAATTGTTAATATTGGATTTAGATTTACAAATAATTCAACATTATAGTTAAGAAATAATTTAAATTAGATATTCTTTATATTCTATTGTTAATTATAGGAATTTATAAGATATTATTAGCTATAAATAAGTGAATATTCAACAATATTTTTCAAGGTCAGTGAAAATTTGACATGATTTGGTGGATTATTTTAAATTATATTGTTTTGGGGCATATTATTTTTATACATTTGGAGAAATTTAACATTATTATCAAGAAAAAGAGGAAATTCGACATTCTGTATTTGATTTTATGATTTGCATATTCTGTAGTTAATATTAACAGTAAATTGATATAAATTCAACTTTACTATCAAGGAAATGTATATAATTTGAATTTATTTATTAACTCTTTTTATTTGTTACTTTTCAGTTGTTAATATTAGCTTTATATTTTAAAATATTTCAACTTTATAGTTAAGAAATAGTTTAAGTTGGATATTCTTTATTTTCTATTGTTAATTATATGCATTTATTTGATATTATTAACTATAAATTAATGAGTAATCAACAATATTTTTCAAGGTCAGTGAAAATTTGACATGATTTGGTGGATTTTATGAAATTATATTGTTTTGGGGCATATTATTATTATACATTTGTAGCAGTTTAACATTATTATCAAGAAAAAGAGGCAATTCACATTCTTTGTTGGATTTTATGATTTGCATATTCTGTAGTAAATATTAACAGTAAATTGATATAAATTCAACTTTCCTATCAAGGAAATGTATATACTTTGAATTTATTTATTAACTCTTTTTATTTGTTACTTTTCAGTTGTTAATATTAGCAATATTTTAAAATATTTCAACTTTATAGTTAAGAAATAGTTTAAATTTGATATTCTTTATTTTCTATTGATAATTATATGCATTTATTTGATATTATTAGCTATAAATTAATGAGTATACAACAATATTTCTCAAGGTCAGTGAAAATTTGACATAATTTGTTGGATTTTATTAATTATATTGTCTTGGGGCATATTATTATTATAGGTTTGGAGCAATTTAACATTATTATAAAGATAAAGAGGCAATTTGACATTCTGTTTTGGATTTTATGATTTTCTTATTCTGTAGTTAACATTAACAGTAAATTAATATAGATTCAACTTTATTATCATGGAATTGTATATAATTTGAATTTATTTATTAACTCTTATAATTTCTTGCGTTTCAATTGTTAATATTGGATTTAGATTTACAAATAATTCAACATTATAGTTAAGAGATAATTTAAATTAGATATTCTTTATATTCTATTGTTAATTATAGGAATTTATTTGATATTATTAGCTATAAATAAGTGAATATTCAACAATATTTTTCAAGGTCAGTAAAAATTCCACATGATTAAGTGAATTTTATAACATATTGTTTTGGGGCATATGATTATTATACATTTGGAGCAGTTTAACATTATTATCAAGAAAAAGAGGCAAGTCACATTCTGTGTTGGATTTTATGATTTGCATATTCTGTAGTTAATAATAACAGTAAATTAATATAAATTCAACTTTACTATCAAGGAATTGTATATACTTTGAAATTATTTATTAACTCTTATGAATTGTTAAATTTCAATTGTTAATATCAGCTATAGATTTACAATAATTCAACTTTATTGTTAAGAAATAGTTTAAATTAGGTATTCTTTATTTTCTATTGTTAATTATGTGCATTGATTTGATATTATTAGCTCTAAGTTAGTGAGTATTCAACAATATTTTTCAAGGTCATTGAAAATTTGACTTGATTTGGTGGATTTTATTAAATTATATTGTTTGGGGCATATTATTAATATACATTTGGAGCAATTTAACATTATTATCAAGACAAAGAGGGAATTCGACATTCTTTGTTGGATTTCATGATTTGCATATTCTGTAGTAAATATTAACAGTAAATTGATATAAATTCAACTTTCCTATCAAGGAAATATATATACTTTGAATTTATTTATTAACTCTTATGAATTGTTAAATTTCAATTGTTAATATCAGCTTTAGATTTTAAAATAATTCAACTTTATAGTTAAGAAATAGTTTAGATTTGATATTCTTTTATTCTATTGTTAATTATATGCATTGATTTTACATTATTAGCTTTAAATTAGAGAAAATTCTACAATATTTTTCAATGTCAGTGAAAATTTTACATGATTTGGTGAATTATATTAAATTATATTGTTTTGGGGCATATTATTTTTATACATTTGAAGCAGTTTAACATTATTATCAGAAAAAGAGGCAATTTGACATTCTGTATTGATTTTATGATTTGCATATTCTGTAGTTAATATTAACAGTAAATTGATATAAATTCAACTTTACAATCAAGGAAATGTATATACTTTGAATTTATTTATTAACTCTTTTTATTTGTTACTTTTCAGTTGTTAATATTAGCTTTATATTTTAAAACATTTCAACTTTATAGTTAAGAAATAGTTTAAGTTGGATATTCTTTATTTTCTATTGTTAATTATATGAATTTATTTCATATTATTAGCCATAAATTAAAGAGTATTCAACAATATTTTTCAAGGTCAGTGAAATTTGACATGATTTGGTGGATTATATTAAATTATATTGTTTTGGGGCATATTATTTTTATACATTTGGAGCAGTTTAACATTATTATCAAGAAAAAGAGGCAATTTGACATTCTGTGTTGGATTTTATGATTTGCATATTTGTAGTAAACATTAACAGTAAATTGATATAAATTCAACTATACTATCAAGGAAATGTATATACTTTGAATTATTTATTAACTCTTTTTATTTGTTACTTTTCAGTTGTTAATATTAGCTTTATATTTTAAAATATTTCAACTTTATAGTTAAGAAATAGTTTAAGTTGGATATTCTTTATTTTCTATTGTTAATTATAGCATTTATTTGATATTATTAACTATAAATTAATGAGTAATCAACAATATTTTTCAAGGTCAGTGAAAATTTGACATGATTTGGTGGATTTATTAAATTATATTGTTTTGGGGCATATTATTATTATACAATTGGAGAAATTTAACATTATTATCAGAAAAAGAGGAAATTTGACATTCTGTGTTGGATTTTATGATTTGCATATTCTGTAGTAAATATTAACAGTAAATTGATATAAATTCAACTTTCCTATCAAGGAAATGTATATACTTTGAATTTATTTATCACTCTTTTTATTTGTTACTTTCAGTTGTTAATATTAGCAATATTTTAAATATATTTCAACTTTATAGTTAAGAAATAGTTTAAATTGATATTCTTTATTTTCTATTGTTAATTATGTGCATTGATTCGATATTATTAGCTCTAAATTAGTGAGTATTCAACAATATTTTTCAAGGTCAGTGAAAATTTGACATGATTTGGTGGATTTTATTAAATTATATTGTCTTGGGCATATTATTATTATAGGTTTGGAGCAATTTAACATTATTATCAAGAATAAGAGGAACTTTGACATTCTGTGTTAGATTTTATGATTTTCTTATTCTGTAGTTAACATTAACAGTAAATTAATATAGATCTACTTTATTATCATGGATTGTATATATTGAATTTATTTATTAACTCTTATAATTTCTTGCGTTTCAATTGTTAATATTGGATTTAGATTTACAAATAATTCAACATTATAGTTAAGAAATAATTTAAACCT
>JACCHZ010000050.1:0-30474 GCA_018907045.1 Wiebesia pumilae | reverse complement strand
AGAGATTTTCTTGATAGTAAAGTTGAATTTATATCAATTTACTGTTAACATTAACTACAGAATATGCAAATCATAAAATCCATCACAGAATGTAAAATTTCCTCTTTTTCTTGATAATAATGTTAAACTGCTCTAATTGTATAAAAATAATATGCCCCAAAACAATATAATTTAATAAAATCCACCAAACCATGTCAAATTTTCACTGAACTTGAAAAATATTGTTGAATACTCTCTAATTTAAAACTAATAATGTAAAATCAATGCATATAATTAACAATAGAATAAGAGAATTTCAAATCTAAACTATTTCTTAATTATAAAGTTGAATTATTTTAAAATTTAAAGCTAATATTAAGAATTGAAAAGTAACAAATCAAAAGAGTTAATAAATAAATTCAAAGTACAAACATTTCCTCGATAGTAAGGTTGAATTTATATTAATTTACAGTTAATATTATCTACAGTATTAGCAAATCATAGAATCTAACACAGAATGTCAAAGTTCCTCTTTTTCTTGATAATAATGTTAAATTGCTCCAAACCTATAATAATAATATGCCCCAAGACAATATAATTTAATAAAATCCACCAAATCATGTCAAATTTTCACTGACCTTGAAAAATATTGTTGAATACTCTTTAATTTATAGCTAATAATATCAAATAAATGCACATAATTAACAATAGAAAATAAAGAATATCAAATATAAACTATTTCTTAACTATAAAGTTGAATTATTTTAAAATATTGCTAATATTAACAACTGAAAAGTAACAAATAAAAAGAGTTAATATATAAATTCAAAGTATATACATTTCCTTGATAGTAAAGTTGAATTTATATCAATTTACTGTTAATATTAACTACAGAATAATTAGATAATAAAATACAACATAGAATGTCAATGTTCCTCTTTTTCTTGATAATAATGCTAAATTGCTCAAAATGTATAATAATAATATGTTCCAAACAATATAATTTAATAAAATCCACCAAATCATGTCAAATTTTCACTGACCTTGAAAAATATTTTTGTATACTCATTAATTTATAGATAATAATATCAAATAAATGCATATAATTAACAATAGAAAATAAAGAATACCTAATTTAAACTATTTCTTAACTATAAAGTTGAATTATTTTAAAATATTGCTAATATTAACAACTGAAAAGTAACAAATAAGAAGAGTTAATAAATAAATTCAAAGTATATACATTTCCTTGCTCGGAAAGTTGAATTTATATCAATTTACTGTTAATATTTACTACAGAATATGCAAATCATAAAATCAAATACAGAATGTCAAATTTCCTCTTTTTCTTTATAATAATGTTAAATTACTCCAAATGTATAATAATATGCCCCAAAACAATATAATTTAATAAAATCCACCAAATCGTGTCAAATTTTCACTGACCTTGAAAAATATTGTTGAATACTCATTAATTTATATTTAATAATATCATATAAATGCATATAATTAACAATAGAAATAAAGAATATTCAATCTAAACTATTTCTTAACCTATAAAGTTGAATATTTTAAAACATTAAAGCTAATATTAACAATGAAAAGTAATAAATAAAAGAGTTAATAAATAAATTCAAAGTATATACTTTTCCTTGCAGTAAAGTTGAATTTATATCAATTTACTGTTAATATTAACTACAGAATAATTAGATAATAAATCCAACATAGAATGTCAATGTTCCTCTTTTCTTGATAATAATGCTAAATTGCTCAAAATGTATAATAATAATATGCTCCAAACAATATAATTTAATAAAATCCACCAAATCATGTGAAATTTTCACTGACCTTGAAAATATTGTTGAATACTCTTTAATTTATAGATAATAATATCAAATGAATGCATATAATTAACAATAGAAAATAAAGAATACCTAATTTAAACTATTTCTTAACAATAAAGTTGAATTATTTTAAAATCTACAGCTGATATTAACAATTGAAATTTAACAATTCATAAGAGTTAATAAATAAATTCAAAGTACAAACATTTCCTCGATAGTAAGGTTAATTTATATTAATTTACAGTTAATATTAACTACAGAAATTAGCAAATCATAGAATCTAACACAGATGTCAAAGTTCCTCTTTTTCTTGATAATAATGTTAAAATGATCCAAATGTATAATAATAATATGCCCCAAACAATATAATTTAATAAAATCCACCAAATCATGTCAAATTTTCACTGACCTTGAAAAATATTGTTGTATACTCATTATTTTATAGCTAATAATATCATATAATAACAATAGAAAATAAAGATTATCAAATTTAAACTATTTCTTAACAATAAAGTTTAATTATTTTAAAATCTAAAACTAATATTAACAATTGAAACGTAATAAATAATAAGAGTTAATAAATAAATATAAAGTATATACAATTCCTTGATAGTAAAGTTGAATTTATATTAATTTACAGTTAATATTAACTACAGAATATGCAAATCATAAAATCCAACACAGAATGTAAAATTGCCTCTTTTTCTTGATAATAATGTTAAATTACTCCAAATGTATAATAATATGCCCCAAAACAATATAATTTAATAAAATCCACCAAATCATGTCAAATTTTCACTGACCTTGAAAAATATTGTTGAATACTCTCTAATTTAAAGCTAATAATGTAAAATCAATGCACATAATTAACAATAGAAAATAAAGAATATCAAATTTAAACTATTTCTTAACTATAGAGTTGAAATATTTTAAAATATTGCTAATATTAACAACTGAAAAGTAACAAATAAAAAGAGTTAATTAATAAATTCAAAGTATATACATTTCCTTGATAGTAAAGTTGAATTTATATCAATTTACTGTTAACATTAACTACAGAATATGCAAATCATAAAATCCATCACAGAATGTAAAATTTCCTCTTTTTCTTGATAATAATGTTAAACTGCTCTAATTGTATAAAAATAATATGCCCCAAAACAATATAATTTAATAAAATCCACCAAACCATGTCAAATTTTCACTGAACTTGAAAAATATTGTGAATACTCTCTAATTTAAAACTAATAATGTAAAATCAATGCATATAATTAACAATAGAATAAGAGAATTTCAAATCTAAACTATTTCTTAATTATAAAGTTGAATTATTTTAAAATTTAAAGCTAATATTAAGAATTGAAAAGTAACAAATCAAAAGAGTTAATAAATAAATTCAAAGTACAAACATTTCCTCGATAGTAAGGTTGAATTTATATTAATTTACAGTTAATATTATCTACAGTATTAGCAAATCATAGAATCTAACACAGAATGTCAAAGTTCCTCTTTTTCTTGATAATAATGTTAAATTGCTCCAAACCTATAATAATAATATGCCCCAAGACAATATAATTTAATAAAATCCACCAAATCATGTCAAATTTTCACTGACCTTGAAAAATATTGTTGAATACTCTTTAATTTATAGCTAATAATATCAAATAAATGCACATAATTAACAATAGAAAATAAAGAATATCAAATATAAACTATTTCTTAACTATAAAGTTGAATTATTTTAAAATATTGCTAATATTAACAACTGAAAAGTAACAAATAAAAAGAGTTAATATATAAATTCAAAGTATATACATTTCCTTGATAGTAAAGTTGAATTTATATCAATTTACTGTTAATATTAACTACAGAATAATTAGATAATAAAATACAACATAGAATGTCAATGTTCCTCTTTTTCTTGATAATAATGCTAAATTGCTCAAAATGTATAATAATAATATGTTCCAAACAATATAATTTAATAAAATCCACCAAATCATGTCAAATTTTCACTGACCTTGAAAAATATTTTTGTATACTCATTAATTTATAGATAATAATATCAAATAAATGCATATAATTAACAATAGAAAATAAAGAATACCTAATTTAAACTATTTCTTAACTATAAAGTTGAATTATTTTAAAATATTGCTAATATTAACAACTGAAAAGTAACAAATAAGAAGAGTTAATAAATAAATTCAAAGTATATACATTTCCTTGCTCGGAAAGTTGAATTTATATCAATTTACTGTTAATATTTACTACAGAATATGCAAATCATAAAATCAAATACAGAATGTCAAATTTCCTCTTTTTCTTTATAATAATGTTAAATTACTCCAAATGTATAATAATATGCCCCAAAACAATATAATTAATAAAATCCACCAAATCGTGTCAAATTTTCACTGACCTTGAAAAATATTGTTGAATACTCATTAATTTATATTTAATAATATCATATAAATGCATATAATTAACAATAGAAAATAAAGAATATCCAACTTAAACTATTTCTTAACCTTAAAGTTGAAATATTTTAAAACATAAAGCTAATATTAACAACTGAAAAGTAATAAATAAAAAGAGTTAATAAATAAATTCAAAGTATATACTTTTCCTTGACAGTAAAGTTGAATTTATATCAATTTACTGTTAATATTAACTACAGAATAATTAGATAATAAAATCCAACATAGAATGTCAATGTTCCTCTTTTTCTTGATAATAATGCTAAATTGCTCAAAATGTATAATAATAATATGCTCCAAACAATATAATTTAATAAAATCCACCAAATCATGTGAAATTTTCACTGACCTTGAAAAATATTGTTGAATACTCTTTAATTTATAGATAATAATATCAAATGAATGCATATAATTAACAATAGAAAATAAAGAATACCTAATTTAAACTATTTCTTAACAATAAAGTTGAATTATTTTAAAATCTACAGCTGATATTAACAATTGAAATTTAACAATTCATAAGAGTTAATAAATAAATTCAAAGTACAAACATTTCCTCGATAGTAAGGTTGAATTTATATTAATTTACAGTTAATATTAACTACAGAATTAGCAAATCATAGAATCTAACACAGAATGTCAAAGTTCCTCTTTTTCTTGATAATAATGTTAAAATGATCCAAATGTATAATAATAATATGCCCCAAACAATATAATTTAATAAAATCCACCAAATCATGTCAAATTTTCACTGACCTTGAAAAATATTGTTGTATACTCATTATTTTATAGCTAATAATATCATATAATTAACAATAGAAAATAAAGATTATCAAATTTAAACTATTTCTTAACAATAAAGTTTAATTATTTTAAAATCTAAAACTAATATTAACAATTGAAACGTAATAAATAATAAGAGTTAATAAATAAATATAAAGTATATACAATTCCTTGATAGTAAAGTTGAATTTATATTAATTTACAGTTAATATTAACTACAGAATATGCAAATCATAAAATCCAACACAGAATGTAAAATTGCCTCTTTTTCTTGATAATAATGTTAAATTACTCCAAATGTATAATAATATGCCCCAAAACAATATAATTTAATAAAATCCACCAAATCATGTCAAATTTTCACTGACCTTGAAAAATATTGTTGAATACTCATTAATTTATAGTTAATAATATCAAATAAATGCATATAATTAACAATAGAAAATAAAGAATATCCAACTTAAACTATTTCTTAACTATAAAGTTGAAATATTTTAAAACATAAAGCTAATATTAACAACTGAAAAGTAACAAATAAAAAGAGTTAATAAATAAATTCAAAGTATATACATTTCCTTGATAGTAAAGTTGAATTTATATCAATTTACTGTTAATATTAACTACAGAATATGCAAATCATAAAATCCAACACAGAATGTAAAATTGCCTCTTTTTCTTGATAATAATGTTAAACTGCTACAAATGTATAAAAATAATATGCCCCAAAACAATATAATTTAATATAATCCACCAAATCATGTCAAATTTTCACTGACCTTGAAAAATATTGTTGAAAACTCTTTAATTTATGGCTAATAATATCAAATAAATTCATATAATTAACAATAGAAAATAAAGAATACCTAATTTAAACTATTTCTTAACTATAAAGTTGAATTATTTTAAAATATTGCTAATATTAACAACTGAAAAGTAACAAATAAGAAGAGTTAATAAATAAATTCAAAGTATATACATTTCCTTGCTCGGAAAGTTGAATTTATATCAATTTACTGTTAATATTTACTACAGAATATGCAAATCATAAAATCCAACACAGAATGTCAAATTGCCTCTTTATCTTTATAATAATGTTAATCTGTAGCAAATGTATAAAAATAATATGCCCCAAAACAATATAATTTAATATAATCCACCATATCATGTCAAATTTTCACTGACCTTGAAAAACATTGTTGAATTCTCTCTAATTTACTGCTAATAATATCAAATAAACGCATATAATTAAATATAGAAAACAAATAATATCCAATTTAAACTATTTCTTAACTATAAAGTTGAATTATCTGTAAATATAAAGCCAATATTAATAATTTAAACGCAACAAATCATAGGAGTAAATAAATAAATACAAATTATATATAATTCCATGATAATAAGGTTGAATTTATAATAATTTACTTTTAATATTAACTACAGAATAAGCAAAACATAAAATCCAACACAGAATGTCAAATTGCCTCTTTTTCTTCATAATAATATTAAACTGCTACAAATGTCTAATAATAATATGCCCCAAAACAGTATAATTTAATAAAATCCACCAAATCATGTCAAGTTTTCAATGACCTTGAAAAATATTGTTGAATACTCACTAATTTAGAGCTAATAATATGAAATAAAAGCACATAATTAACAATAGAAAATAAAGAATATCCAATTTAAACTATTTCTTAACTATAAAGTTGAAGTATGTCAAAATTTAAAGTTAATATTAACAATTGAAACGTAACAAATCATAAGAGTTAATAAATAAATTCAAATTATATACAATTCCTTGATAGTAAAGTTGAATTTATATTAATTTACTGTTAAAATTAACTACAGAATAAGCAAATCAGAAAATCAAACACAGAATGTCAAATTGCCTCTTTATCTTGATAATAATATTAGATTATTCCAAATGTATAATAATAATTTTCCCCAAAACAATATAATTTAAAAAAAACCACCAAATCATGTCAAATTTCCACTGACCTTGAAAAATATGGTTGAATACTCTCTAATTTATAGATAATAATATCAAATAAATGCATATAATTAACAATGGAAAATAAAGAATATCAAATTTAAACTATTTCTTAACTATAAAGTTGAAGTATGTCAAAATTTAAAGTTAATATTAACAATTGAAACGTAGCAAATCATAAGAGTTAATAAATAAACTCAAATTATACACAATTCCTTGATATATAAGTTGAATTTATATTAATTTACTGTTAATATTTACTACAGTATAAGCAAATCATAAAATCCAACACAGAATCTCAAATTGCTCTTTTTCATGATAATAATGTTAAACCGCTACAAATGTATAAAAATTATATGCCCCAAAACAATATAATTTAATAAAATCCACCAAATCATGTCAAATGTTCACTGCCTTGAAAAATATTGTTGAATACTCAATAATTTATAAATAATAATATTAAATAAATGCATACAATTAACAAAAGAAAATAAAGATTATCGAATTTAAACTATTTCTTAACTATAAAGTAGAATTATTTGTAAATCTAAAGCCAATATTAACAATTGAAACGCAACAAATCATAAGGGTTAATAAATAAATTTAAATGATTTACAATTCCTTGATAGTAATGTTGAATTTACATTAATTTACTGTTAATATTTATTGCAGAATAAGCAAATCATAAAATCCAACACAGATGTCAAATTGCCTCTTTATCTTTATAATAATATTAAACTGCAGCAAATGTATAAAATAATATGCCCCAAAACAATATAATTTAATAAAATCCACCAAATCATGTCAAATTTTCACTGACCTTGAAAAATATTGTTGAATACTCACTAATTTAGAGCTAATAATATCAAATAAATGAATATAATTAACAATAGAAATTAAAGAATATCCAATCTAAATTATTTCTTAACTATAAAGTTGAATTATCTGTAAATATAAAGGCTAATATTAACAACTTAAAACGCAACAAATCAATAAGAGCTAATAAATAAATACAAATTATATACAATTCCGTGATATGATGATGAATTTATATAATTTACTGTTAATATTAACTACAGAATAAGCAAATCATAGAAATCCAACACAGAATGTCAAATTTCCGCTTTTCTTGATTATAATGTATAATTGCTCAAATTTATAATAATAATACGCCCAAAACATATGGGATTTAATAAAATCTACCAAACATGTCAAATTATCAATGACTTTGAAAAATATTGTTGAATACTCTTTAATTTGGAGCTAATAATATCATATAAGTGCATATAATTAACATAGAAAATAAAGAATATCAGCTTTAACAATTTCTTATCATAAAGTTGAATTATTTTTAAATCTAAAGCCAATATTAACAATTGAAATGCAAGAAATCATAAGAGTTAATAAATAAACTCAAATTATATACACTCCTGACAATAAAGTTGAAATTATATTAATATACTGTTAATATAAACTACAGAATAAGCAAATCAGGAAATCCAACACAGAATGTCAAATTTCCAGCTTTTCTTGATAATAATGTTAAATTGCTCCAACTGTTAATAATAATATGCCAAAAACAATATAATTAATAAAATCCACCAAACCATGTGAAATTTTAACTGACCTTGAAAAACATTGTTGAATACTGTCTAATTTATAGCTAATAATATCAAATAAATGCATATAATTAACAATAGAAAATAAAGAATATCCAATTTAAACTATTTCTTACCTATAAAGTTGAATTATCTGTAAATATGAAGCCAATATTAGAAATTGAAACGCAACAAATCATAAGAGTTAATAAATAAATTCATATTATATACAATTCCTTAATAGTAAAGTTGAATTTATATTAATTTACTGTTAATAATAACTACAGAATAAAAAAATCATAAAATCCAACACAGAATGTCGAATTGCCTCTTTATCTTGATAATAATATTAAACTGCTCTAAATGTATAATAATAATATGCCCCAAAACAGTATAATTTAATAAAATCCACCAAATCATGTCAAATTTTCACTGGCCTTGAAAAATATTGTTGAATGCTCACTAATTTATAGATAAAAATATCAAATAAATTCATATAATTAACAATAGAAAATAAAGAATATCCAATTTAAACTATTTCTTAACTATAAAGTTGAAGTATGTCAAAATTTAAAGTTAATATTAACAACTGAAAAGTAACAAATAAAAAGAGTTAATAAATAAATTCAAAGTACAAACATTTCCTCGATAGTAAGGTTGAATTTATATTAATTTACAGTTAATATTATCTACAGTATTAGCAAATCATAGAATCTAACACAGAATGTCAAAGTTCCTCTTTTTCTTGATAATAATGTTAAATTGCTCCAAACCTATAATAATAATATGCCCCAAGACAATATAATTTAATAATATCCACCAAATCATGTCAAATTTTCACTGACCTTGAAAAATATTGTTGAATACTCTTTAATTTATAGCTAATAATATCAAATAAATGCACATAATTAACAATAGAAAATAAAGAATATCAAATATAAACTATTTCTTAACTATAAAGTTGAATTATTTTAAAATATTGCTAATATTAACAACTGAAAAGTAACAAATAAAAAGAGTTAATATATAAATTCAAAGTATATACATTTCCTTGATAGTAAAGTTGAATTTATATCAATTTACTGTTAATATTAACTACAGAATAATTAGATAATAAAATACAACATAGAATGTCAATGTTCCTCTTTTTCTTGATAATAATGCTAAATTGCTCAAAATGTATAATAATAATATGTTCCAAACAATATAATTTAATAAAATCCACCAAATCATGTCAAATTTTCACTGACCTTGAAAAATATTTTTGTATACTCATTAATTTATAGATAATAATATCAAATAAATGCATATAATTAACAATAGAAAATAAAGAATACCTAATTTAAAC
Source organism: Wiebesia pumilae (assembly GCA_018907045.1). NCBI lineage: Eukaryota > Metazoa > Arthropoda > Insecta > Hymenoptera > Agaonidae > Wiebesia > Wiebesia pumilae. The sequence continues at coordinate 20,452 of JACCHZ010000050.1, read as the reverse complement.
TATTTCTTAACTATAAAGTTGAATTATTTTAAAATATTGCTAATATTAACAACTGAAAAGTAACAAATAAGAAGAGTTAATAAATAAATTCAAAGTATATACATTTCCTTGCTCGGAAAGTTGAATTTATATAAATTTACTGTTAATATTTACTACAGAATATGCAAATCATAAAATCAAATACAGAATGTCAAATTTCTTCTTTTTCTTTATAATAATGTTAAATTACTCCAAATGTATAATAATATGCCCCAAAACAATATAATTTAATAAAATCCACCAAATCGTGTCAAATTTTCACTGACCTTGAAAAATATTGTTGAATACTCATTAATTTATATTTAATAATATCATATAAATGCATATAATTAACAATAGAAAATAAAGAATATCCAACTTAAACTATTTCTTAACCTTAAAGTTGAAATATTTTAAAACATAAAGCTAATATTAACAACTGAAAAGTAATAAATAAAAAGAGTTAATAAATAAATTCAAAGTATATACATTTCCTTGACAGTAAAGTTGAATTTATATCAATTTACTGTTAATATTAACTACAGAATAATTAGATAATAAAATCCAACATAGAATGTCAATGTTCCTCTTTTTCTTGATAATAATGCTAAATTGCTCAAAATGTATAATAATAATATGCTCCAAACAATATAATTTAATAAAATCCACCAAATCATGTGAAATTTTCACTGACCTTGAAAAATATTGTTGAATACTCACTAATTTAGAGCTAATAATATCAAATCAATGCACATAATTAACAATAGAATATAAAGAATATCAAATTTAAACTATTTCTTAACTATAAAGTTAAAATATTTTAAAATATTGCTAATATTAACAACTGAAAAGTAACAAATCAAAAGAGTTAATAAATAAATTCAAAGTACAAACATTTCCTCGATAGTAAGGTTGAATTTATATTAATTTACAGTTAATATTATCTACAGTATTAGCAAATCATAGAATCTAACACAGAATGTCAAAGTTCCTCTTTTTCTTGATAATAATGTTAAATTGCTCCAAACCTATAATAATAATATGCCCCAAGACAATATAATTTAATAAAATCCACCAAATCATGTCAAATTTTCACTGACCTTGAAAAATATTGTTGAATACTCTTTAATTTATAGCTAATAATATCAAATAAATGCACATAATTAACAATAGAAAATAAAGAATATCAAATATAAACTATTTCTTAACTATAAAGTTGAATTATTTTAAAATATTGCTAATATTAACAACTGAAAAGTAACAAATAAAAAGAGTTAATATATAAATTCAAAGTATATACATTTCCTTGATAGTAAAGTTGAATTTATATCAATTTACTGTTAATATTAACTACAGAATATGCAAATCATAAAATCAAATACAGAATGTCAAATTTCCTCTTTTTCTTGATAATAATGTTAAATTTCTCCAAATGTAAAATAATAATATGCCCCAAAACAATATCATTTAATAAAATCCACCAAAACATGTCAAATTTTCACTGACCTTGAAAAATATTGTTGAATACTCATTAATTTATAGTTACTAAATCAAATAAATGCATATAATTAACAATAGAAAATAAAGAATACCTAATTTAAACTATTTCTTAACTATAAAGTTGAAATATTTTAAAATATTGCTAATATTAACAACTGAAAAGTAACAAAAAAAAGAGTTAATAAATAAATTCAAAGTATATATATTTCCTTGATAGGAAAGTTGAATTTATATCAATTTACTGTTAATATTTACTACAAAATATGCAAATCATAAAATCCAACACAGAATGTCAAATTGCCTCTTTTTCTTGATAATAATGTTAAACTGCTCCAAATGTATAATAATAATATGCCCCAAAACAATATAATTTAATAAAATCCACCAAATCATGTCAAATTTTCACTGACCTTGAAAAATATTGTTGAATACTCACTAATTTAGAGCTAATAATATCAAATAAATTCATATAATTAACAATAGAAAATAAAGAATATCAAATTTAAACTATTTCTTAACTATAAAGTTAAAATATTTTAAAATATTGCTAATATTAACAATTGAAAAGTAACATATCAAAAGAGTTAATAAATAAATTCAAAGTACAAACATTTCCTCGATAGTAAAGTTGAATTTATATCAATTTACTGTTAATATTAACTACAGAATAATTATATTATAAAATCCAACATAGAATGTCAATGTTCCTCTTTTTCTTGATAAAATGCTAAATTGCTCAAAATGTATAATAATAATATGCTCCAAACAATATAATTTAATAAAATCCACCAAATCATGTGAAATTTTCACTGACCTTGAAAAATATTGTTGAATACTCTTTAATTTATAGATAATAATATCAAATAAATGCATATAATTAACAATAGAAAATAAAGGATACCTAATTTAAACTATTTCTTAACAATAAAGTTGAATTATTTTAAAATCTACAGCTGATATTAACAATTGAAATTTAACAATTCATAAGAGTTAATAAATAAATTCAAAGTATATACAATTCCTTAATAGTAAAGTTGAATTTATATTAATTTACTGTTAATATTAACTACAGAATTAGAAAATCATAGAATCTAACACAGAATGTAAAAAGTTCCTCTTTTTCATGATAATAATGTTAAATTGCTCCAAATGTTTAATAAAAAAATGCCCCAAAACAATATAATTTAATAAAATCCACCAAATCATGTGAAATTTTCACTGACCTTGAAAAATATTGTTGAATACTCTCTAATTTAAAGCTAATAATGTAAAATCAATGCATATAATTAACAATAGAATAAAAGAATTTCAAATCTAAACTATTTCTTAACTATAAAGTTGAATTATTTTAAAATTTAAGGTTAATATTAACAATTGAAAAGTAACATATCAAAAGAGTTAATAAATAAATTCAAAGTACAAACATTTCCTCGATAGTAAAGTTGAATTTATATCAATTTACTGTTAATATTAACTACAGAATAATTATATTATAAAATCCAACATAGAATGTCAATGTTCCTCTTTTTCTTGATAATAATGCTAAATTGCTCAAAATGTATAATAATAATATGCTCCAAACAATATAATTTAATAAAATCCACCAAATCATGTCAAATTTTCACTGACCTTGAAAAATATTGTTGTATACTCATTAATTTATAGATAATAATATCAAATGAATGCATATAATTAACAATAGAAAATAAAGAATACCTAATTTAAACTATTTCTTAACAATAAAGTTGAATTATTTTAAAATCTACAGCTGATATTAACAATTGAACTTTAACAATTCATAAGAGTTAATAAATAAATTCAAAGTACAAACATTTCCTCGATAGTAAGGTTGAATTTATATTAATTTACAGTTAATATTAACTACAAAATTAGCAAATCATAGAATCTAACACAGATTGTCAAAGTTCCTCTTTTTCTTGATAATAATGTTAAAATGATCCAAATGTATAATAATAATATGCCCCAAACAATATAATTTAATAAAATCCACCAAATCATGTCAAATTTTCACTGACCTTGAAAAATATTGTTGTATACTCATTATTTTATAGCTAATAATATCATATAATTAACAATAGAAAATAAAGATTATCAAATTTAAACTATTTCTTAACAATAAAGTTTAATTATTTTAAAATCTAAAACTAATATTAACAATTGAAACGTAATAAATAATAAGAGTTAATAAATAAATATAAAGTATATACAATTCCTTGATAGTAAAGTTGAATTTATATGAATTTACAGTTAATATTAACTACAGAATAAGAAAATCATAAAATCTAACACAGAATGTCAAAGTTCCTCTTTTTCTTGATAATAATGTTAAATTGCTCCAAACCTATAATAATAATATGCCCCAAGACAATATAATTTAATAAAATCCACCAAATCATGTCAAATTTTCACTGACCTTGAAAAATATTGTTGAATACTCTCTAATTTAAAGCTAATAATGTAAAATCAATGCACATAATTAACAATAGAAAATAAAGAATATCAAATTTAAACTATTTCTTAACTATAAAGTTGAAATATTTTAAAATATTGCTAATATTAACAACTGAAAAGTAACAAATAAAAAGAGTTAATTAATAAATTCAAAGTATATACATTTCCTTGATAGTAAAGTTGAATTTATATCAATTTACTGTTAACATTAACTACAGAATATGCAAATCATAAAATCCATCACAGAATGTAAAATTTCCTCTTTTTCTTGATAATAATGTTAAACTGCTCTAATTGTATAAAAATAATATGCCCCAAAACAATATAATTTAATAAAATCCACCAAACCATGTCAAATTTTCACTGAACTTGAAAAATATTGTTGAATACTCTCTAATTTAAAACTAATAATGTAAAATCAATGCATATAATTAACAATAGAATAAAAGAATATCAAATCTAAACTATTTCTTAATTATAAAGTTGAATTATTTTAAAATTTAAAGCTAATATTAAGAATTGAAAAGTAACAAATCAAAAGAGTTAATAAATAAATTCAAAGTACAAACATTTCCTCGATAGTAAGGTTGAATTTATATTAATTTACAGTTAATATTATCTACAGTATTAGCAAATCATAGAATCTAACACAGAATGTCAAAGTTCCTCTTTTTCTTGATAATAATGTTAAATTGCTCCAAACCTATAATAATAATATGCCCCAAGACAATATAATTTAATAAAATCCACCAAATCATGTCAAATTTTCACTGACCTTGAAAAATATTGTTGAATACTCTTTAATTTATAGCTAATAATATCAAATAAATGCACATAATTAACAATAGAAAATAAAGAATATCAAATATAAACTATTTCTTAACTATAAAGTTGAATTATTTTAAAATATTGCTAATATTAACAACTGAAAAGTAACAAATAAAAAGAGTTAATATATAAATTCAAAGTATATACATTTCCTTGATAGTAAAGTTGAATTTATATCAATTTACTGTTAATATTAACTACAGAATAATTAGATAATAAAATACAACATAGAATGTCAATGTTCCTCTTTTTCTTGATAATAATGCTAAATTGCTCAAAATGTATAATAATAATATGTTCCAAACAATATAATTTAATAAAATCCACCAAATCATGTCAAATTTTCACTGACCTTGAAAAATATTTTTGTATACTCATTAATTTATAGATAATAATATCAAATAAATGCATATAATTAACAATAGAAAATAAAGAATACCTAATTTAAACTATTTCTTAACTATAAAGTTGAATTATTTTAAAATATTGCTAATATTAACAACTGAAAAGTAACAAATAAGAAGAGTTAATAAATAAATTCAAAGTATATACATTTCCTTGCTCGGAAAGTTGAATTTATATCAATTTACTGTTAATATTTACTACAGAATATGCAAATCATAAAATCAAATACAGAATGTCAAATTTCCTCTTTTTCTTTATAATAATGTTAAATTACTCCAAATGTATAATAATATGCCCCAAAACAATATAATTTAATAAAATCCACCAAATCGTGTCAAATTTTCACTGACCTTGAAAAATATTGTTGAATACTCATTAATTTATATTTAATAATATCATATAAATGCATATAATTAACAATAGAAAATAAAGAATATCCAACTTAAACTATTTCTTAACCTTAAAGTTGAAATATTTTAAAACATAAAGCTAATATTAACAACTGAAAAGTAATAAATAAAAAGAGTTAATAAATAAATTCAAAGTATATACTTTTCCTTGACAGTAAAGTTGAATTTATATCAATTTACTGTTAATATTAACTACAGAATAATTAGATAATAAAATCCAACATAGAATGTCAATGTTCCTCTTTTTCTTGATAATAATGCTAAATTGCTCAAAATGTATAATAATAATATGCTCCAAACAATATAATTTAATAAAATCCACCAAATCATGTGAAATTTTCACTGACCTTGAAAAATATTGTTGAATACTCTTTAATTTATAGATAATAATATCAAATGAATGCATATAATTAACAATAGAAAATAAAGAATACCTAATTTAAACTATTTCTTAACAATAAAGTTGAATTATTTTAAAATCTACAGCTGATATTAACAATTGAAATTTAACAATTCATAAGAGTTAATAAATAAATTCAAAGTACAAACATTTCCTCGATAGTAAGGTTGAATTTATATTAATTTACAGTTAATATTAACTACAGAATTAGCAAATCATAGAATCTAACACAGAATGTCAAAGTTCCTCTTTTTCTTGATAATAATGTTAAAATGATCCAAATGTATAATAATAATATGCCCCAAACAATATAATTTAATAAAATCCACCAAATCATGTCAAATTTTCACTGACCTTGAAAAATATTGTTGTATACTCATTATTTTATAGCTAATAATATCATATAATTAACAATAGAAAATAAAGATTATCAAATTTAAACTATTTCTTAACAATAAAGTTTAATTATTTTAAAATCTAAAACTAATATTAACAATTGAAACGTAATAAATAATAAGAGTTAATAAATAAATATAAAGTATATACAATTCCTTGATAGTAAAGTTGAATTTATATTAATTTACAGTTAATATTAACTACAGAATAAGAAAATCATAAAATCTAACACAGAATGTCAAAGTTCCTCTTTTTCTTGATAATAATGTTAAATTGCTCCAAACCTATAATAATAATATGCCCCAAGACAATATAATTTAATAAAATCCACCAAATCATGTCAAATTTTCACTTACCTTGAAAATCATTGTTGAATACTCTCTAATTTAAAGCTAATAATGTAAAATCAATGCACATAATTAACAATAGAAAATAAAGAATATCCAACTCAAACTATTTCTTAACTATAAAGTTGAAATATTTTAAAATATTGCTAATATTAACAACTGAAAAGGAACAAATAAATAGAGTTAATAAATAAATTCAAAGTATATACATTTTCTTGATAGGAAAGTTGAATTTATATCAAATTACTGTTAATATTTACTACAGAATATGCAAATCATAAAATCCAACACAGAATGTCAAATTGCCTCTTTTTCTTGATAATAATGTTAAACAGCTTCAAATGTATAAAAATAATATGCCCCAAGACAATATAATTCAATAAAATCCACCAAATCATGTCAAATTTTCACTGACCTTGAAAAATATTGTTGAATACTCACTAATTTAGAGCTAATAATATCAAATCAATGCACATAATTAACAATAAAAAATAAAGAATATCAAATATAAACTATTTCTTAACTATAAAGTTGAATTATTTTAAAATATTGCTAATATTAACAACTGAAAAGTAACAAATAAAAAGAGTTAATAAATAAATTCAAAGTATATACATTTCCTTGATGGGAAAGTTGAGTTTATATCAATTTACTGTTAATATTTACTACAAAATATGCAAAACATAAAATCCAACACAGAATGACAAATTGCCCCTTTTTCTTGATAATAATGTTAAATTGCTCCAAACGTTTTATAATAATATGCCCTAAAAGAATATAATGTAATAATATCCGCCTAATTATGTCAAATTTTCACTGACCTTCAAAAATATTGTTGAATACTCACTAATTTAGAGCTAATAATATCAAATCAATGCACATAATTAACAATAGAAAATAAAGAATATCCAACTCAAACTATTTCTTAACTATAAAGTTGAAATATTTTACAATATTGCTAATATTAACAACTGAAAAGTAACAAATAAAAAGAGTTAATAAATAAATTCAAAGTATATACATTTCCTTGATGGGAAAGTTGAGTTTATATCAATTTACTGTTAATATTAACTACAGAATAATTAGATAATAAAATCCAACATAGAATGTCAATGTTCCTCTTTTTCTTGATAATAATGCTAAATTGCTCAAAATGTATAATAATAATATGCTCCAAACAATATAATTTAATAAAATCCACCAAATCATGTCAAATTTTCACTGACCTTGAAAAATATTTTTGTATACTCATTAATTTATAGATAATAATATCAAATAAATGCATATAATTAACAATAGAAAATAAAGAATACCTAATTTAAACAATTTCTTAACAATAAAATTGAATTATTTTAAAATCTACAGCTGATATTAACAATTGAATTTAACAATTCATAAGAGTTAATAAATAAATTCAAAGTATATACAATTCCTTGATAGTAAAGTTGAATTTATATTAATTTACTGTTAATATTAACTACAGAAGTAGCAAATCATAGAATCTAACACAGAATGTAAACAGTTCCTCTTTTTCATGATAATAATGTTAAATTGCTCCTAATGTTTAATAAAAAAATGCCCCAAAACAATATAATTTAATAAAATCCACCAAATCATGTGAAATTTTCACTGACCTTGAAAAATATTGTTGAATACTCTCTAATTTAAAGCTAATAATGTAAAATCAATGCATATAATTCACAATAGAATAAAAGAATTTCAAATCTAAACTATTTCTTAACTATAAAGTTGAATTATTTTAAAATATTGCTAATATTAACAACTGAAAAGTAACAAATAAAAAGAGTTAATAAATAAATTCAAAGTATATACATTTCCTTGATAGTAAAGTTGAATTTATATCAATTTACTGTTAATATTAACTACAGAATATGCAAATCATAAAATCCAACACAGAATGTAAAATTGTCCTCTTTTTCTTGATAATAATGTTAAATTACTCCAAATGTATAATAATATGCCCCAAAACAATATAATTTAATAAAATCCACCAAATCATGTCAAATTTTCACTGACCTTGAAAAATATTGTTGAATACTCATTAATTTATAGTTAATAATATCAAATAAATGCATATAATTAACAATAGAAAATAAAGAATATCCAACTTAAACTATTTCTTAACTATAAAGTTGAAATATTTTAAAACATAAAGCTAATATGAACAACTGAAAAGTAACAAATAAAAAGAGTTAATAAATAAATTCAAAGTATATACATTTCCTTGATAGTAAAGTTGAATTTATATCAATTTACTGTTAATATTAACTACAGAATATGCAAATCATAAAATCCAACACAGAATGTAAAATTGCCTCTTTTTCTTGATAATAATGTTAAACTGCTACAAATGTATAAAAATAATATGCCCCAAAACAATATAATTTAATATAATCCACCAAATCATGTCAAATTTTCACTGACCTTGAAAAATATTGTTGAAAACTCTTTAATTTATGGCTAATAATATCAAATAAATTCATATAATTAACAATAGAAAATAAAGAATACCTAATTTAAACTATTTCTTAACTATAAAGTTGAATTATTTTAAAATATTGCTAATATTAACAACTGAAAAGTAACAAATAAGAAGAGTTAATAAATAAATTCAAAGTATATACATTTCCTTGCTCGGAAAGTTGAATTTATATCAATTTACTGTTAATATTTACTACAGAATATGCAAATCATAAAATCCAACACAGAATGTCAAATTGCCTCTTTATCTTTATAATAATGTTAAACTGTAGCAAATGTATAAAAATAATATGCCCCAAAACAATATAATTTAATATAATCCACCATATCATGTCAAATTTTCACTGACCTTGAAAAACATTGTTGAATTCTCTCTAATTTACTGCTAATAATATCAAATAAACGCATATAATTATATATAGAAAACAAATAATATCCAATTTAAACTATTTCTTAACTATAAAGTTGAATTATCTGTAAATATAAAGCCAATATTAATAATTTAAACGCAACAAATCATAGGAGTAAATAAATAAATACAAATTATATATAATTCCATGATAATAAGGTTGAATTTATAATAATTTACTTTTAATATTAACTACAGAATAAGCAAAACATAAAATCCAACACAGAATGTCAAATTGCCTCTTTTTCTTCATAATAATATTAAACTGCTACAAATGTCTAATAATAATATGCCCCAAAACAGTATAATTTAATAAAATCCACCAAATCATGTCAAATTTTCAATGACCTTGAAAATATTGTTGAATACTCACTAATTTAGAGCTAATAATATGAAATAAAAGCACATAATTAACAATAGAAAATAAAGAATATCCAATTTAAACTATTTCTTATTTATAAAGTTGATTTATTTTAAAATCTAAAGTTAATAATAACAATTGAAACGCAACAAATCATAAGAGTTAATAAATAAATACAAATTATATTCAATTCCATGACAATAAAGTTGAATATATACTAATTTACTGTTAATGTTAACTACAGAATAAGAAAATCATAAATTCCAACAAAGAATGTCAAATTGCCTCTTTATCTTTATAATAATGTTAAACTGTAGCAAATGTATAAAAATAATATGCCCCAAAACAATATAATTTAATAAAATCCACCAGATCATGTCAAATTTTCACTGACCTTAAAAAATATTGTTGAATACTCACTAATTTAGAGCTAATAATATCTAATAAATGTATATAATTAACAATAGAAATTAAAGAATATCCAATCTAAATTATTTCTTAACTATAAAGTTGAATTATTTGTAAATCCAAAGCCATTATTAACAATTGAAACGCAACAAATCATAAGAGTTAATAAATAAATACAAATTATATACAATTCCTTGATAGAAAAGTTGAATTTTTTATTAATATACTGTTAATATTAGCTACAGAATAAGAAAATCATAAAAGCCAACACAGAATGTCGAATTGCCTCTTTTTCTTGATAATAATATAAAACTGCTCCAAATGTATAATAATAATATGCCCCAAAACAATATTTTATAAAATCCACCAAATCATGTCAAATGTTCACTGCCTTGAAAAATATTGTTGAATACTCAATAATTTATAAATAATAATATTAAATAAATGCATACAATTAACAAAAGAAAATAAAGATTATCGAATTTAAACTATTTCTTAACTATAAAGTAGAATTATTTGTAAATCTAAAGCCAATATTAACAATTGAAACGCAACAAATCATAAGGGTTAATAAATAAATTTAAATGATTTACAATTCCTTGATAGTAATGTTGAATTTACATTAATTTACTGTTAATATTTATTGCAGAATAAGCAAATCATAAAATCCAACACAGATGTCAAATTGCCTCTTTATCTTTATAATAATATTAAACTGCAGCAAATGTATAAAAATAATATGCCCCAAAACAATATAATTTAATAAAATCCACCAAATCATGTCAAATTTTCACTGACCTTGAAAAATATTGTTGAATACTCACTAATTTAGAGCTAATAATATCAAATAAATGAATATAATTAACAATAGAAATTAAAGAATATCCAATCTAAATTATTTCTTAACTATAAAGTTGAATTATCTGTAAATATAAAGCCAATATTAACAATTTAAACGCAACAAATCATAAGAGCTAATAAATAAATACAAATTATATACAATTCCGTGATATGATGATGAATTTATAATAATTTACTGTTAATATTAACTACAGAATAAGCAAATCAAGAAATCCAACACAGAATGTCAAATTTCCTGCTTTTCTTGATTATAATGTATAATTGCTTCAAATTTATAATAATAATACGCCCCAAAACAATGTGATTTAATAAAATCTACCAAACCATGTCAAATTATCAATGACTTTGAAAAATATTGTTGAATACTCTTTAATTTGGAGCTAATAATATCATATAAGTGCATATAATTAACAATAGAAAATAAAGAATATCAGATTTAAACAATTTCTTATCTATAAAGTTGAATTATTTTTAAATCTAAAGCCAATATTAACAATTGAAATGCAAGAAATCATAAGAGTTAATAAATAAACTCAAATTATATACAACTCCATGACAATAAAGTTGAAATTATATTAATATACTGTTAATATAAACTACAGAATAAGCAAATCAGGAAATCCAACACAGAATGTCAAATTTCCAGCTTTTCTTGATAATAATGTTAAATTGCTCCAACTGTTTAATAATAATATGCCAAAAAACAATATAATTTAATAAAATCCACCAAACCATGTGAAATTTTAACTGACCTTGAAAAACATTGTTGAATACTGTCTAATTTATAGCTAATAATATCAAATAAATGCATATAATTAACAATAGAAAATAAAGAATATCCAATTTAAACTATTTCTTACCTATAAAGTTGAATTATCTGTAAATATGAAGCCAATATTAGAAATTGAAACGCAACAAATCATAAGAGTTAATAAATAAATTCATATTATATACAATTCCTTAATAGTAAAGTTGAATTTATATTAATTTACTGTTAATAATAACTACAGAATAAAAAAATCATAAAATCCAACACAGAATGTCGAATTGCCTCTTTATCTTGATAATAATATTAAACTGCTCTAAATGTATAATAATAATATGCCCCAAAACAGTATAATTTAATAAAATCCACCAAATCATGTCAAATTTTCACTGGCCTTGAAAAATATTGTTGAATGCTCACTAATTTATAGATAAAAATATCAAATAAATTCATATAATTAACAATAGAAAATAAAGAATATCCAATTTAAACTATTTCTTAACTATAAAGTTGAAGTATGTCAAAATTTAAAGTTAATATTAACAACTGAAAAGTAACAAATAAAAAGAGTTAATAAATAAATTCAAAGTATATACATTTCCTTGATAGTAAAGTTGAATTTATATCTATTTACTGTTAATATTAACTACAGAATAATTAGATAATAAAATCCAACACAGAATGTCAAAGTTCCTCTTTTTCTTGATAATAATATTAAACAGCTCCAAATGTATAATAATAATATGACCAAAAACAATATAATTTAATATAATCCACCAAATCATGTCAAATTTTCACTGACCTTGAAAAATATTGTTGAATACTCTTTAATTTATGGCTAATAATGTCAAATAAATTCATATAATTAACAATAGAAAATAAAGAATATCCAACTTAAACTATTTCTTAACTATAAAGTTCAAATATTTTAAATTATAAAGCTAATATTGACAACTGAAAAGTGACAAATAAAAAGAGTTAATAAATAAATTCAAAGTATATACATTTCCTTGATAGTAAAGTTGAATTTATATCAATTTACTGTTATTATTAACTACAGAATTAGCAAATCATAGAACCTAACACAGTATGTAAAAAGTTCCTCTTTTTCATGATAATAATGTTAAATTGCTCCAAATGTTTAATAATAATATGCCCCAAACAATATAATTTAATAAAATCCACCAAATTATGTCAAATTTTCACTGACCTTGAGAAATATTGTTGTATACTCATTAATTTATAGCTAATAATATCAAATAAATGCATATAATTAACAATAGAAAATAAAGTATACCTAATTTAAACTATTTCTTAACAATAAAGTTGAATTATTTTAAAATCTAAAGCTGATATTAACAATTGAAATTTAACAATTCATAAGAGTTAATAAATAAATTCAAGGTATATACAATTCCTTGATAGTAAAGTTGAATTTATATTAATTTACTGTTATTATTAACTACAGAATTAGCAAATCATAGAACCTAACACAGAATGTAAAAAGTTCCTCTTTTTCATGATAATAATGTTAAATTGCTCCAAATGTTTAATAATAATATGCCCCAAAACAATATAATTTAATAAAATCCACCAAATCATGTCAAATTTTCACTGACCTTGAAAAATATTGTTGAAAACTCTCTAATTTAAAGCTAATAATATAAAATGAATACATATAATTAACAATAGAAAATCAAGAATATCCAATTTAAACTATTTTTTAACTATAAAGTTTAATTATTATAAAATCTAAAATTAATATTAACAATTAAAACGCAACAAATTATAAGAGTTAATAAATAAATTCAAATTATATACAATACCATGATAATAAAGTTGAATCTATATTAATTTGCTGTTAATGTTAACTACAGAATAAGAAAATCATAAAATCCAACACAGAATGTCAAATTGCCTCTTTATCTTTATAATAATGTTAAACTGATCCAAATGTATAATAATAATATGCCCCAAAACTATATAATTTAATAATATCCGCCAAATTATGTCAAATTCTTACTGACCTTGAAATATATTGTTGAAAACTCTCTAATTTAAAGCTAATAATATAAAATGAATACATATAATTAACAATAGAAAATCAAGAATATCCAATTTAAACTATTTTTTAAATATAAAGTTTAATTATTATAAAATATAAAGCTAATTTTAACAACTGAAATGTAACAAATAAAAAGAGTTAATAAATAAATTCAAAGTATATACATTTCCTTGATAGTAAAGTTGAATTTATATCAATTTACTGTTAATATTAACTACAGAATATGCAAATCATAAAATCAAATGCAGAATGTCAAATTTCCTCTTTTTCTTGATAATAATGTTAAATTTCTCCAAATGTATAATAATACTATGCCCCAAAACAATATAATTTAATATAATTCACCAAATCATGTCAAATTTTCACTGTATTTGAAAAATATTGTTGAATACTCACTAATTTAGAGCTAATAATATCAAATCAATGCATATAATTAACAATAGAAAATAAAGAATATCAAATTTAAACTATTTCTTAACTATAAAGTTGAATTATTTTAAAATTTAAAGCTAATATTAACAATTGATAATAACAAATCATAAGAGATAATAAATAAATTCAAAGTATATACAATTCCTTGATAGTAAATTTGAATTTATATTAATTTACTGTTATATTAACTACATAATAAGAAAATCATAAAATCCAAAACAGAATGTCAAATTGCCTCTTTATCTTTATAATATTGTTAAACTGCTCCAAATGTATAATAATAATATGTCCCAAAAGAGTATAATTTAATAAAATCCACCAAATCATGTCAAATTATCAATGACCTTGAAAAATATTGTTGTATACTCATTAATTTGGAGCTAATAATATCAAATAAGTGCATATAAGTAACAATAGGAAATAAAGAATATACAATTTTAATTATTTCTTAACTACAAAGTTGTATTATTTGTTAATCTTATAGCCAATATTAACAATTGAAACGCAACAAATCATAAGAGTTAATAAATAAATTCAAATTATATACAATTCCATGATAATAAAGTTGAATCTATATTAATTTGCTGTTAATGTTAAATACAGAATAAGAAAATCATAAAATCCAACACAGAATGTCAAATTGCCTCTTTATCTTTATAATAATGTTAAACTGCTCCAAATGTATAATAATAATATGCCCCAAAACTATATAATTTTATAATATCCGCCAAATTATGTCAAATTTTCACTGACCTTGAAATATATTGTTGAAAACTCTCTAATTTAAAGCTAATAATATAAAATGAATACATATAATTAACAATAGAAAATAAAGAATATCCAATTTAAACTATTTTTTAACTATAAAGTTTAATTATTATAAAATCTAAAGCTAATATAAATAACTGAATAGTAATAAATCAAAAGAGTTAATAAATAAATTCAAAGTATATTCCATTCCATGTTAGTAAAGTTGAATTTATATTAATTTGCTGTTAATATTAACTACAGAATAAGCAAATAATAAAATACAACACAGAATGTCAAATTGCCTCTTATTCTACATGACAATGTTAAACTGCTCCAAATGTTAATAATAATATGCCCAACACCATATAAATTAATAAAATCGACGAAATAATGTAAAATTTTCACTGACGTTGAAAAATATTGTTGAATACTTTTTAATTTATGGCTAATAATATCAAATAAATTCATATAATTAACAATAGAAAATAAAGAATATCCAACTTAAACTATTTCTTAACTATAAAGTTGAAATATTTTAAAATATATAGCTAATATTAACAATTGAAAAGTAACAAATCAAAAGAGTTAATAATTAAATTCAAAGTACAAACATTTCCTCGATAGTAAGGTTGAATTTATATTAATTTACAGTTAATATTAACTACAGAATATACAATTCATAAAATCCAACACAGAATGTAAAATTGCCTCTTTTTCTTGATAATAATGTTAAAACTGCTCTAATTGTATAAAAATAATATGCCCGAAAACAATATAATTTAATAAAAATCCACCAAATCATGTGAAATTTTCACTGACCTTGAAAAATATTGTTTAATACTCTCTAATTTAAAGCTAATAATGTAAAATCAATGCATATAATTAACAATAGAATAAAAGAATATCAAATCTAAACTATTTCTTAACTATAAAGTTGAATTATTTTTAAATTTATAGCTAATATTAACAATTGGAAAGTAACAAATCAAAAGAGTTAATAAATAAATTCAAATTATATACAATTCCATGACAATAAAGTTGAATTTATATCAATTTACTGTTAATATTAACTACAGAATAATTAGATAATAAAATCCAACACAGAATATCAATGTTCCTCTTTTTCTTGATAATAATGTTAAACTGCTCCAAATGTATAATAATAATTTGCCCCAAACAATATAATTTAATAAAATCCACCAAATCATGTCAAATTTTCACTGACCTTGAAAAATATTGTTGAATACTCACTAATTTAGAGCTAATAATATCAAATCAATGCATATAATTAACAATAGAAAATAATGAATATCAAAACTAAACTATTTCTTAACTATAAAGTTGAGTTATTTTAAAATTTATAGCTAATATTAACAACAGAAAAGTAACAAATAAAAGAGTTAATAAATAAATTCAAAATATATACATTTCCTTGATAGGAAAGTTTAATTTATATCAATTTACTGTTAATATTTACTACAGAATATGCAAATCATAAAATCAAATACAGAATGTCAAATTGCCTCTTTTTCTTGATAATAATGTTAAACTGCTCCTAATGTATAAAAATAATATGCCCCAAATCAATATAATTTAATAAAATCCACCAAAGCATGTGAAATTTTCACTGACCTTGAAAAATATTGTAGAATATTCTCTAATTTAAAGCTAATAATGTAAAATCAATGTATATAATTAACAATAGAAAATAAAGAATATCAAATTTAAACTATTTCTTAACTATAAAGTTGAAATATTTTAAATATTGCTAATATTAACAACTGAAACGCAACAAATTATAAGAGTTAATAAATAAATTCAAATTATATACAATTCCATGATAATAAAGTTGAATCTATATTAATTTACTGTTAATGTTAACTACATAATAAGAAATCATAAAATCCAAAACAGAATGTCAAATTGCCTCTTTATCTTTATAATAATGTTAAACTGCTCCAAATGTATAATAATAATATGTCCCAAAAGAGTATAATTTAATAAAATCCACCAAATCATGTCAAATTTTCACTGACCTTGAAAAATATTGTTGAATACTCATTAATTTATAGCTAATAATATCAAATAAATTTATATAATTAACAATAGAAAATAAAGAATATCAAATTTAAAACAATTTCTTACAATAAAGTTGATTTATTTAAAAATCTAAAATTAATATTAACAATTAAAACGCAATAAATTATAAGAGTTAATAAATTAATTCATATTATATACAATTCCATGATAATAAAGTTGAATCTATATTAATTTACTGTTAATGTTAACTACATAATAAGAAAATCATAAAATCCAAAACAGAATGCCAAATTGCCTCTTTTTCTTGATAATAATATTAAAACTGCTCCAAATGTATAATAATCATATGCCCCAAAAACAATATAATATAATAAAATCCACCAAATTATGTCAAATTTTCACTGACCTTGTAAAATATTGTTGAATACTCTATTTTATAGCTAATAATATCAAATAAATGGCATATAATTCACAATAGAAATAAAGAATATCCAATTTATAAACTATTTCTTAAATATAAAGTTGAAATATGTCAAAATTTAATGTTATATTAACAATTGAAACGTAAACAAATATAAGAGTTAATAAATAAATAAAAATTATATACAATTCCATGATAATGAAGTTGAATTTATAATAATTTACTTTTAATATTAACTACAGAATAAGTAAAGCATAAAATCCAACACAGAATGTCAAAATGGCCTCTTTATCTTTATAATAATGTTAAAACTGCTCCAAATGTATAATAATAATATGTCTCAAAAGAGTATAATTTAATAAAATCCACCAAATCATGTCAAATTTCACTGACCTTGAAAAATATTGTTGAATACTCATTAATTTATAGCTAATAATATCAAATAAATTCATATAATTAACAATAGAAAAATAAAGAATATCAAATTTAAACTATATCTTACCTATAAAGTTGAATTATCTGTAATATAAAGCGAATATTAACAATTTAAACGTAACAAATCATAAGGTTAATAAATAAATAAAAATTATTACAATTCCATGATAATGAAGTTGAATTTATAATAATTGACTTTTAATATTAACTACAGAATAAGTAAAGCCATAAAATCCAATACAGAATGTCAAAATGCCTCTTTTTCTTAATAATAATATTACACAGCTACAATGTATAATATAATATGCCCCCAAAACAGTTATAATATAATAAAAATCCACCAAATCATGTCAAATTATCAATGACCTTGAAAATATTGTTGAATACTCATTAATTTGGAGCTAATAATATCAAATAAGTGCATATAAGTAACAATAGGAAATAAAGAATATACAATTTTAATTATTTCAACTACAAATTTGTATTATTTGTTAATCATATAGCCAATATTAACAATTGAAACGCAACAAATCATAAGAGTTAATAAATAAATTCAAATTATATACAATTCCTTGATAGTAAAGTTGAATTTACATTAATTTACTGTTAATATTAATTACAGAATAAGCAAATCATGAAATCCAACAAGGAATGTCGAATTCCCTCTTTGTCTTGATAATAATGTTATACTGCTCCAAATGTATAATAATAATATGCCCCAAAACAATAAAATTTAATAAAATCCACCTAATCATTTCAAATTCTCACTGACCTTGTAAAATATTGTTGAATACTCTCTAATTTATAGCTAATAATATTAAATAAATGCATATAAATAACAATAGAAAATGAACAATATCCAATTTAACCTATTTCTTAAATATAAAGCTGAAGTATGTCAAAATTTAATGTTAATATTAACAATTTAAACGTAACAAATCATAAGAGTTAATAAATAAATAAAAATTATATACAATTCCATGATAATGAAGTTGAATTTATAATAATTTACTTTTAATATTAACTACAGAATAAGTAAAGCATAAAATCCAACACAGAATGTCAAAATGCCACTTTTTCTTAATAATAATATTACACTGCTACAAATGTATAATAATAATATGCCCCAAAACAGTATAATATAATAAAATCCACCAAATCATGTCAAATTATCAATGACCTTGAAAAATATTGTTGTATACTCATTAATTTGGAACTAATAATATCAAATAAGTGCATATAAGTAACAATAGGAAATAAAGAATATACAATTTTAATTATTTCTTAACTACAAAGTTGTATTATTTGTTAATCTTATAGCCAATATTAACAATTGAAACGCAACAAATCATAAGAGTTAATAAATAAATTCAAATTATATACAATTCCTTGATTGTAAAGTTGAATTTACATTAATTTACTGTTAATATTAATTACAGAATAAGCAAATCATGAAATCCAACAAAGAATGTCGAATTCCCTCTTTGTCTTGATAATAATGTTATACTGCTCCAAATGTATAATAATAATATGCCCCAAAACAATATGTTATAAAATCCACCAAATCATGTGGAATTTTTACTGACCTTGAAAAGTATTGTTGAATATTCACTAATTTATAGCTAATAATATCAAATAAATTCCTATAATTAACAATAGAATATAAAGAATATCTAATTTAAATTATTTCTTAACTATAATGTTGAATTATTTGTAAATCTAAATCCAATATTAACAATTGAAACGCAACAAATTATAAGAGTTAATAAATAAATTCAAATTATATACAATTCCATGATAATAAAGTTGAATCTATATTAATTTACTGTTAATGTTAACTACATAATAAGAAAATCATAAAATCCAAAACAGAATGTCAAATTGCCTCTTTATCTTTATAATAATGTTAAACTGCACCAAATGTATAATAATAATATGTCCCAAAAGAGTATAATTTAATAAAATCCACCAAATCATGTCAAATTTTCACTGACCTTGAAAAATATTGTTGAATACTCATTAATTTATAGCTAATAATATCAAATAAATTCATATAATTAACAATAGAAAATAAAGAATATCAAATTTAAACTATATCTTACCTATAAAGTTGAATTATCTGTAAATATAAAGCGAATATTAACAATTTAAACGTAACAAATCATAAGAGTTAATAAATAAATAAAAATTATTTACAATTCCATGATAATGAAGTTGAATTCTCTC
>JACCHZ010000049.1:27500-30514 GCA_018907045.1 Wiebesia pumilae | reverse complement strand
GAACGAACGAACGATCACGCATTGAAGTCGTATATCTACGAGTCCTTACGTGTCCCTTTCTCCGACTATGAACGATCACGCATTGAAGTCGCATATCTACGAGTTCTTACGTGTCCCTTTCTCCGAATACGAACGATCATGCCTAGAATTCGTATGAGTCCATACGTGTCCCTTTCGCCGACTATGAACGATCACGCATTGAAGTCGAATATCGACGAGTCCTTACGTGTCCCTTTCGCCGACTACGAACGATCGTGCCTCGAAGACGTACATCTACGAGTCCTTACGTGTCCCTTTCGCCGACTATGAACGATCACGCATTGAAGTCGTATATCTACGAGTCCTTACGTGTCCCTTTCGCCGACTATGAACGATCGTGCCTCGAAGACGTACATCTACGAGTCCTTACGTGTCCCTTTCTCCGACTATGAACGATCACGCATTGAAGTCGTATATCTACGAGTCCTTACGTGTCCCTTTCGCCGACTATGAACGATCGTGCCTCGAAGTCGTATATCTACGAGTCCTTACGTGTCCCTTTCTCCGACTATGAACGATCACGCATTGAAGTCGTATATCTACGAGTCCTTACGTGTCCCTTTCTCCGACTATGAACGATCACGCATTGAAGTCGCATATCTACGAGTTCTTACGTGTCCCTTTCTCCGAATACGAACGATCATGCCTAGAATTCGTATGAGTCCATACGTGTCCCTTTCGCCGACTATGAACGATCACGCATTGAAGTCGCATATCGACGAGTCCTTACGTGTCCCTTTCGCCGACTATGAACGATCGTGCCTCGAAGACGTACATCTACGAGTCCTTACGTGTCCCTTTCGCCGACTATGAACGATCACGCATTGAAGTCGTATATCTACGAGTCCTTACGTGTCCCTTTCGCCGACTATGAACGATCGTGCCTCGAAGACGTACATCTACGAGTCCTTACGTGTCCCTTTCGCCGACTATGAACGATCGTGCCTCGAAGACGTACATCTACGAGTCCTTACGTGTCCCTTTCGCCGACTATGAACGATCACGCATTGAAGTCGTATATCTACGAGTCCTTACGTGTCCCTTTCGCCGACTATGAACGATCGTGCCTCGAAGACGTACATCTACGAGTCCTTACGTGTCCCTTTCGCCGACTATGAACGATCACGCATTGAAGTCGCATATCTACGAGTTCTTACGTGTCCCTTTCTCCGAATACGAACGATCATGCCTAGAATTCGTATGAGTCCTTACGTGTCCCTTTCGCCGACTATGAACGATCACGCATTGAAGTCGCATATCGACGAGTCCTTACGTGTCCCTTTCGCCGACTATGAACGATCACGCATTGAAGTCGCATATCGACGAGTCCTTACGTGTCCCTTTCGCCGACTATGAACGATCACGCATTGAAGTCGTATATCTACGAGTCCTTACGTGTCCCTTTCGCCGACTATGAACGATCGTGCCTCGAAGACGTACATCTACGAGTCCTTACGTGTCCCTTTCGCCGACTATGAACGATCACGCATTGAAGTCGTATATCTACGAGTCCTTACGTGTCCCTTTCTCCGACTATGAACGATCACGCATTGAAGTCGTATATCTACGAGTCCTTACGTGTCCCTTTCTCCGACTATGAACGATCACGCATTGAAGTCGCATATCTACGAGTTCTTACGTGTCCCTTTCTCCGAATACGAACGATCATGCCTAGAATTCGTATGAGTCCATACGTGTCCCTTTCGCCGACTATGAACGATCACGCATTGAAGTCGCATATCGACGAGTCCTTACGTGTCCCTTTCGCCGACTACGAACGATCGTGCCTCGAAGACGTACATCTACGAGTCCTTACGTGTCCCTTTCGCCGACTATGAACGATCACGCATTGAAGTCGCATATCGACGAGTCCTTACGTGTCCCTTTCGCCGACTATGAACGATCACGCATTGAAGTCGTATATCTACGAGTCCTTACGTGTCCCTTTCTCCGACTATGAACGATCACGCATTGAAGTCGTATATCTACGAGTCCTTACGTGTCCCTTTCGCCGACTATGAACGATCACGCATTGAAGTCGTATATCTACGAGTCCTTACGTGTCCCTTTCGCGGACTATGAACGATCGTGCCTCGAAGACGTACATCTACGAGTCCTTACGTGTCCCTTTCGCCGACTATGAACGATCACGCATTGAAGTCGCATATCGACGAGTCCTTACGTGTCCCTTTCGCCGACTACGAACGATCGTGCCTCGAAGTCGCATATCTACGAGTCCTTACGTGTCCCTTTCGCCGACTATGAACGATCACGCATTGAAGTCGTATATCTACGAGTCCTTACGTGTCCCTTTCTCCGACTATGAACGATCACGCATTGAAGTCGCATATCTACGAGTTCTTACGTGTCCCTTTCTCCGAATACGAACGATCATGCCTAGAATTCGTATGAGTCCATACGTGTCCCTTTCGCCGACTATGAACGATCACGCATTGAAGTCGCATATCGACGAGTCCTTACGTGTCCCTTTCGCCGACTACGAACGATCGTGCCTCGAAGACGTACATCTACGAGTCCTTACGTGTCCCTTTCGCCGACTATGAACGATCACGCATTGAAGTCGCATATCGACGAGTCCTTACGTGTCCCTTTCGCCGACTATGAACGATCGTGCCTCGAAGACGTACATCTACGAGTCCTTACGTGTCCCTTTCGCCGACTATGAACGATCGTGCCTCGAAGACGTACATCTACGAGTCCTTACGTGTCCCTTTCGCCGACTATGAACGATCACGCATTGAAGTCGTATATCTACGAGTCCTTACGTGTCCCTTTCGCGGACTATGAACGATCGTGCCTCGAAGACGTACATCTACGAGTCCTTACGTGTCCCTTTCGCCGACTATGAACGATCACGCATTGAAGTCGTATATCTACGAGTCCTTACGTGTCCCTTTCGCGGACTATGAACGATCGTGCCTCGAAGACGTACATCTACGAGTCCTTACGTGTCC
>JACCHZ010000049.1:10000-22500 GCA_018907045.1 Wiebesia pumilae | reverse complement strand
TTTATAAGGTCGTCGATTGCTTCGTCTTCAAGAGCTTTTGAGTCTAAGATACTCTCGTTTTGTTTCCTTATTGCATTGATGATCTCTTTGTCCTGCAGATCATCAGGAACGTCGTATATGATAATTTTGGGTAGTTTCTTAAGAGGGTCGTTTACTTCGTATCCCTCTTTGGCCAGCCTGCTGTTATTCTTTATTTTGTTCAGGTCTTCAGCCTTTTCGGTTTCTATAGCGATAAATCCGCTTTTCAATATTCTAAGGTTATTGATTTGTATTTTATCTTTGATTGGATTTATCGCTTTTATTAGATCCTTCTTTTCTTGTTCAGGCTTTTCATCGCCCTTGAACTTAATGTAGACCTGGTGTTTCTGCTTTAAAGGCTGTCGTTTCTGGGAGGAATGTTCTTTTCTGTTCGACTGTTTGCTTTTTACTTTGGCGACTTCCGCGTATGTCTTCTGTTCAACGAGGACATTTCCCGGTTTAGTCGCCACACTTTTTTGTGCTAATAATTCATCGATTCGCCCTTTAAGTTGTCCGTTTCTTAGGGCTATTTTTTGCGTTATGCTTAGCAGGTTGTTTAGCTTTCCAAAGACAATCTCTTTGTCTCCATTTTTAAGCTTTTGGCCATTATTGATTTCCAGCATATGTCTTATGCTGAAGATAGTGTTGGATATTTCGACCATCTCGGATGTTTCCTCGTAGAGCTCATCCGACTCAATACGCTTTCGTTTGTTCCCTTTGGAGACACTCACCTCTTTGGTAAGGCTGCTGCCACTGATCGAGATATTCTTGGATGCTTCATCGCAATCCATTATTGCTTCAGTTTCGATGTTGTTTTCCGCCTCATCACCACTCTCCTCTTTCTTTTCGTTTTTGTTAAGTTTTGATATTTGTTTTTTCATTTGATTCCCACGAGAAATGGAGGTACTAAAATTGTCCACCAACCCCACCCGCCCAGGGTTGGTAAGGCGTTTAAATACTTCGTCCATCGCCTCTGCAACGAAGAGAAACCGTTAGTAGCTGTTCCAGCTTTTCATGCCTCGGCACGGTTTGCCTTTACACCTTGCAATCGCGCAGTATAGCACTGAGTGTTGTGTTTATACCACGACTGACTCGGGTCCGGGTGGTCGTCATCCACCTTGTCAGTATGCGTTTACTGACACCCTGCGGGTATGTCTCAAATTCTTGAGCTCCCGTTCCTAGAGGTAGTTCCTCCATAACCGTAGATGTTAATTTTTTCATTCCATCTACCATCGTCGAGAACACTACCAAGCGTTCTTGCTTGGAATAACCTCATCCTGTCGACAAGTCGAGTACGGACGAGTAGATCTTCCCGATGTTATTGGGAGTGACTCTCTTAGCCGCCGGCCCTTGATCCCACAAGAAGATGCAGGACCAGGAACCGACGTTGCCCAGCGAGGACCAACGAGGAGGTGGAGTCACCGCTCCGAGGAGCTAGATCTTTCGTTTTGTGCCAATTCAGGTCTATTTTGCCTTATTTGGTGTGTTGTGCATGTTTTGTTTTTGGTTATGTCCGTTGTTGTGTTTGGTACTGTGTTGTTTCTGTTTCTTTATGCTGTAGTACATTTTTACAGAATTTCGAGAAGATGAAATACCTCTTTTTTGTGTTTATCAATGTCTGCTTTTCAACTGGCCATGTATATCCATCTTCGTTGACGGCTTTGATTAGTTCTTGCCTCCAGTTGTAGTATTTAGTGCATTCAAATATTATGTGTGTTGTTGTTTCTTCTTGTCCACACGTGCATTTGTCCGTCGTTTTTAATTTAAACTTGTTAAGTTTACTATTGAAGTTTCCATGCCCTGTTAGGAACTGAGTGGTATGATGCTCCATTTTGATGTATTTACATCGTAGTCTTTGTGCTACAGTTTGGAAGTATTCTTTTGTTTCTTTGCCATTATTCGACTCATTCCATTTGGTTTCCCAACAGCTCATGATATATTTGTAAAGCATTTTTGTTGCTTTCTTTTTTGGCATGTCTTTCGCGTATTTCAAGCTTCCAAGATTGAATTCTATTTTATTTCTTATTTTGTATCTGTATGTTCCTTCCATGATTTTAAGCTCAATTGGTAATATGCCGGCGACAACTTGTAATGCACTGGTTGAAGCCGTGCTGTATGCTTTCGTTATGCAGATCAGTGCGTTTCTCTGTATTTTCTGCGCACAGGCCTGGCTAACCTTGTCTCCCCAAGCCCCCACTGCGTAGAGTACTATGGGTTGGTATACGGTTTTGTACATTAGTAGGCTGTATTCCTGTTTTAGACCCCAGTTTGTGACTGTGATTCTGCATAATTTCCGCATCAGATTTGTGGCTTTCTTATTCACATTTTGAAGGTGTTTGTTCATTCTGAGATTATAATCTAGAGTGACACCCAAGTATTTTGTGGTCTTCACTTGCTTGATGTTTTTGCCTTCAATTTTTATGCAGAGGTTTCTAATGCCTCCTTTCCTGTTCGTTTTGAGGGAGCTTGCTATGCTTCCCTTTGTGATCTTTCTTTTTATTCCTTTGGTATTATTGCGTTTACCAGTTTGTTTCTTATTATTTTTGAGTATTATGAGCTCAGTTTTGGTCTTTGAGAGCTGCATCTTGTTATTTGTACACCATCTGCTTATAGTGTCGGTGTACACTTGAGCTTTTATTTCTATCTGTCTTCGGCTGTCTCCTTCGACAATAATTATGATGTCGTCTGCGTATGCTGTCACTGTGGCATGTTTTTCTTCCAGCTCTAATAAGAGTCTATCCAGGCATAGGTTCCACATTTCTGGCCCGAGTATTGAGCCTTGAGGGCAGCCTTTGTAAATCGTCTTTTGCACTTCATCATGTTTTTCTTTGAGTTTTATACTTCTGTTACAGAAGTAACTCTTGATGATTTGGTATGTGTTTCTAGCGCATCCCCTTCTGGATAGTTCGTTTAGAATGCTGTTCCATTGTAAGTTATCAAACGCACCACTTATGTCAAAGAGTATTGCAACTATGATGTTTTCTTTACTTTCATTTACATGAGTTATAACCTCGTGTATTGCGTCCTCAGTGCTCTTCTGCTGCTTATATCCAAATTGTCTTTTGGAGCAGTGGATATTGTCGTTTGTTAGGCGATTTAGCCTGTTCTTTATAAGTTTTTCCAGTATCTTGCTTAGTGTATTTAGTAAGCAGATTGGTCTGTATGACTTGGGATCTTTTACGTCTTTATCCTCAGATTTTAGGATTAGTCTTATTATGCCTATTTTCCAGTGGTCTGGAAAATATCCTGTCCGTAGGCATTCGTTGTAGATTTTTTGTAGAACCAGGGTGAAGCTTGTTTTCATTAATGCTTTGAGCATCCTGGTTTCGATAAGATCTTCACCTGGTGCTTTGTTACTTTTAGTTCTCTTTATAGCATTTTTTATTTCACTTATGGTCCATTTGTCATCCAATAGTTCACTTGTATTTGACAAGAGTTCCAAGTCGTTGTTTTGTTCGGTATTTCCAAAGATTGTGTCTAATATTTCTTTTGATGTTTCATTCCACAGTAATGTTTCTGTGTTTCCCTTATTAATGCTATTGTAGGTTGTTCTCCCTATCATTCTGTTGGAGTTAATTTTATATGCTGTGCCATATGGATCTCTCCTAACATCAGTTATTACAAAGTTCTTCCAGCTTTGGATTTTTGCTTTTTGTATTTCTTTTTTGTAGTTCCTGAGCATGTGTTTATATTCTGTTCTGTTTTTGTTCTCATATGGACTAGTTTTGTGTTTTTGCCATTTTCTTCGTAGTTTATGAACTGTCCTTCTTAGTTTAGTGAGAATGCTATTCCACCATGGAAGTGATTTTCTGTGCTTTTTCTTTTTTGGTATGGAAATGTCAGCTGCTTTAGTAATAATGTTTGTCACCTCTTGTACAGCCTGGTCTATTTCGTTGGTGTTTAGTTCTGGTTTATTGAACCACGTGTTTGTGGTTATTTCTCTTTTAACCACCTCAAGAAATTTGTTCCAGTTTGCTTTGCAAGTGTTGTATCTTGCTATTCTTTTTGTGCAAGCAGGCTTTGTGTCTTCGTTTCCTAGTGTGATTCTTAAGGTGTTGTGGTCACTAATGGTCGTCTCACTCATTACGGACCAATTGAGAATGTTGTTGATCAGCTTATTTGTAGTTATAGTGAGATCAATGTTTCTTTGCCCTTTCTTGTAGGTGCAAATGTTATTTGGCTTGTTCAAGACTAGTAGGTTGTTCTGTATTATAAAGTTCTCCAGCAGTTGACCTCTCTCATCTGCTGTCTCGGCTTCATAGCACCATATGGGAGAGACACCGTTGGAGTCAATTCCAATTAGTACTTTTTCATTCTTTAGTTGGTTTAGAATTTTCTGAAGTTCAATGATGAATGGTTCCATTTGCTTGGAGAACTGGCAATACATGGAGACTACATATATGTTGTCGTGTTCGTTTTTGATAAGTGCAGTGACATGATGTTCTCCACTCAAGGAGTTTATTTTCATCGTCATGTAGTCGTCATTCAGTATGACTATGGCAGCCCAAATTTGTGTGTTTGTACTATTGGATGTAATAATGCCATTGGAATATTTGCCCATTCCAATCACTTTTCCATTATAGGAATAGGGCTCTTGTAGTATCAGGATGTCTGCATTTGTTTCTTGAGCAGTTCTCATTATTTCTGCAGAGGCTGCTTTGCATCTTGCTAGGTTACATTGTAGATAATTCTGTTTTGTTCTTATGTTTTTTCTATCCATAGTCTATTCGACTCTTTATTTCTTGTATGATTAACTTATATGTGGGGCAATTTCTGTCGTTTTTGTGAGTATGTCTTTTCTTACTCTTCTTACAGAGTGCACATTTGGGTTTGTTTGGTAGGTTATTACATTCCTGTACTTTATGCCCTTTTTCGGCACAGTGTGCACATGTGTCTTCGGTATCCTCGCACGTTTTAGCTATGTGCCCATATTTTTGACACTTAAAACATTTGCTTAGGTAGATATAGTCCATGACTTTGCATCTTCTTTCAGCTATGTATAATTTGCCTGAGTCCATGATGATTTTCCTTAGCTTGGGGTCTATATCGCAAACTACATTTACAGTATCCCCATTACGTCTGCCAGTTTTGAACCTTATCTTTATAAGGTCGTCGATTGCTTCGTCTTCAAGAGCTTTTGAGTCTAAGATACTCTCGTTTTGTTTCCTTATTGCATTGATGATCTCTTTGTCCTGCAGATCATCAGGAACGTCGTATATGATAATTTTGGGTAGTTTCTTAAGAGGGTCGTTTACTTCGTATCCCTCTTTGGCCAGCCTGCTGTTATTCTTTATTTTGTTCAGGTCTTCAGCCTTTTCGGTTTCTATAGCGATAAATCCGCTTTTCAATATTCTAAGGTTATTGATTTGTATTTTATCTCTGATTGGATTTATCGCTTTTATTAGATCCTTCTTTTCTTGTTCAGGCTTTTCATCGCCCTTGAACTTAATGTAGACCTGGTGTTTCTGCTTTAAAGGCTGTCGTTTCTGGGAGGAATGTTCTTTTCTGTTCGACTGTTTGCTTTTTACTTTGGCGACTTCCGCGTATGTCTTCTGTTCAACGAGGACATTTCCCGGTTTAGTCGCCACACTTTTTTGTGCTAATAATTCATCGATTCGCCCTTTAAGTTGTCCGTTTCTTAGGGCTATTTTTTGCGTTATGCTTAGCAGGTTGTTTAGCTTTCCAAAGACAATCTCTTTGTCTCCATTTTTAAACTTTTGGCCATTATTGATTTCCAGCATATGTCTTATGCTGAAGATAGTGTTGGATATTTCGACCATCTCGGATGTTTCCTCGTAGAGCTCATCCGACTCAATACGCTTTCGTTTGTTCCCTTTGGAGACACTCACCTCTTTGGTAAGGCTGCTGCCACTGATCGAGATATTCTTGGATGCTTCATCGCAATCCATTATTGCTTCAGTTTCGATGTTGTTTTCCGCCTCATCACCACTCTCCTCTTTCTTTTCGTTTTTGTTAAGTTTTGATATTTGTTTTTTCATTTGATTCCCACGAGAAATGGAGGTACTAAAATTGTCCACCAACCCCACCCGCCCAGGGTTGGTAAGGCGTTTAAATACTTCGTCCATCGCCACTGCAACGAAGAGAAACCGTTAGTAGCTGTTCCAGCTTTTCATGCCTCGGCACGGTTTGCCTTTACACCTTGCAATCGCGCAGTATAGCACTGAGTGTTGTGTTTATACCACGACTGACTCGGGTCCGGGTGGTCGTCATCCACCTTGTCAGTATGCGTTTACTGACACCCTGCGGGGGGTAGATAGGGACAATGTATGTATGTGTCTCAAATTCTTGAGCTCCCGTTCCTAGAGGTAGTTCCTCCATAACCGTAGATGTTAATTTTTTCATTCCATCTACCATCGTCGAGAACACTACCAAGCGTTCTTGCTTGGAATAACCTCATCCTGTCGACAAGTCGAGTACGGACGAGTAGATCTTCCCGATGTTATTGGGAGTGACTCTCTTAGCCGCCGGCCCTTGATCCCACAAGAAGATGCAGGACCAGGAACCGACGTTGCCCAGCGAGGACCAACGAGGAGGTGGAGTCACCGCTCCGAGGAGCTAGATCTTTCGTTTTGTGCCAATTCAGGTCTATTTTGCCTTATTTGGTGTGTTGTGCATGTTTTGTTTTTGGTTATGTCCGTTGTTGTGTTTGGTACTGTGTTGTTTCTGTTTCTTTATGCTGTAGTACATTTTTACAGAATTTCGAGAAGATGAAATACCTCTTTTTTGTGTTTATCAATGTCTGCTTTTCAACTGGCCATGTATATCCATCTTCGTTGACGGCTTTGATTAGTTCTTGCCTCCAGTTGTAGTATTTAGTGCATTCAAATATTATGTGTGTTGTTGTTTCTTCTTGTCCACACGTGCATTTGTCCGTCGTTTTTAATTTAAACTTGTTAAGTTTACTATTGAAGTTTCCATGCCCTGTTAGGAACTGAGTGGTATGATGCTCCATTTTGATGTATTTACATCGTAGTCTTTGTGCTACAGTTTGGAAGTATTCTTTTGTTTCTTTGCCATTATTCGACTCATTCCATTTGGTTTCCCAACAGCTCATGATATATTTGTAAAGCATTTTTGTTGCTTTCTTTTTTGGCATGTCTTTCGCGTATTTCAAGCTTCCAAGATTGAATTCTATTTTATTTCTTATTTTGTATCTGTATGTTCCTTCCATGATTTTAAGCTCAATTGGTAATATGCCGGCGACAACTTGTAATGCACTGGTTGAAGCCGTGCTGTATGCTTTCGTTATGCAGATCAGTGCGTTTCTCTGTATTTTCTGCGCACAGGCCTGGCTAACCTTGTCTCCCCAAGCCCCCACTGCGTAGAGTACTATGGGTTGGTATACGGTTTTGTACATTAGTAGGCTGTATTCCTGTTTTAGACCCCAGTTTGTGACTGTGATTCTGCATAATTTCCGCATCAGATTTGTGGCTTTCTTATTCACATTTTGAAGGTGTTTGTTCATTCTGAGATTATAATCTAGAGTGACACCCAAGTATTTTGTGGTCTTCACTTGCTTGATGTTTTTGCCTTCAATTTTTATGCAGAGGTTTCTAATGCCTCCTTTCCTGTTCGTTTTGAGGGAGCTTGCTATGCTTCCCTTTGTGATCTTTCTTTTTATTCCTTTGGTATTATTGCGTTTACCAGTTTGTTTCTTATTATTTTTGAGTATTATGAGCTCAGTTTTGGTCTTTGAGAGCTGCATCTTGTTATTTGTACACCATCTGCTTATAGTGTCGGTGTACACTTGAGCTTTTATTTCTATCTGTCTTCGGCTGTCTCCTTCGACAATAATTATGATGTCGTCTGCGTATGCTGTCACTGTGGCATGTTTTTCTTCCAGCTCTAATAAGAGTCTATCCAGGCATAGGTTCCACATTTCTGGCCCGAGTATTGAGCCTTGAGGGCAGCCTTTGTAAATCGTCTTTTGCACTTCATCATGTTTTTCTTTGAGTTTTATACTTCTGTTACAGAAGTAACTCTTGATGATTTGGTATGTGTTTCTAGCGCATCCCCTTCTGGATAGTTCGTTTAGAATGCTGTTCCATTGTAAGTTATCAAACGCACCACTTATGTCAAAGAGTATTGCAACTATGATGTTTTCTTTACTTTCATTTACATGAGTTATAACCTCGTGTATTGCGTCCTCAGTGCTCTTCTGCTGCTTATATCCAAATTGTCTTTTGGAGCAGTGGATATTGTCGTTTGTTAGGCGATTTAGCCTGTTCTTTATAAGTTTTTCCAGTATCTTGCTTAGTGTATTTAGTAAGCAGATTGGTCTGTATGACTTGGGATCTTTTACGTCTTTATCCTCAGATTTTAGGATTAGTCTTATTATGCCTATTTTCCAGTGGTCTGGAAAATATCCTGTCCGTAGGCATTCGTTGTAGATTTTTTGTAGAACCAGGGTGAAGCTTGTTTTCATTAATGCTTTGAGCATCCTGGTTTCGATAAGATCTTCACCTGGTGCTTTGTTACTTTTAGTTCTCTTTATAGCATTTTTTATTTCACTTATGGTCCATTTGTCATCCAATAGTTCACTTGTATTTGACAAGAGTTCCAAGTCGTTGTTTTGTTCGGTATTTCCAAAGATTGTGTCTAATATTTCTTTTGATGTTTCATTCCACAGTAATGTTTCTGTGTTTCCCTTATTAATGCTATTGTAGGTTGTTCTCCCTATCATTCTGTTGGAGTTAATTTTATATGCTGTGCCATATGGATCTCTCCTAACATCAGTTATTACAAAGTTCTTCCAGCTTTGGATTTTTGCTTTTTGTATTTCTTTTTTGTAGTTCCTGAGCATGTGTTTATATTCTGTTCTGTTTTTGTTCTCATATGGACTAGTTTTGTGTTTTTGCCATTTTCTTCGTAGTTTATGAACTGTCCTTCTTAGTTTAGTGAGAATGCTATTCCACCATGGAAGTGATTTTCTGTGCTTTTTCTTTTTTGGTATGGAAATGTCAGCTGCTTTAGTAATAATGTTTGTCACCTCTTGTACAGCCTGGTCTATTTCGTTGGTGTTTAGTTCTGGTTTATTGAACCACGTGTTTGTGGTTATTTCTCTTTTAACCACCTCAAGAAATTTGTTCCAGTTTGCTTTGCAAGTGTTGTATCTTGCTATTCTTTTTGTGCAAGCAGGCTTTGTGTCTTCGTTTCCTAGTGTGATTCTTAAGGTGTTGTGGTCACTAATGGTCGTCTCACTCATTACGGACCAATTGAGAATGTTGTTGATCAGCTTATTTGTAGTTATAGTGAGATCAATGTTTCTTTGCCCTTTCTTGTAGGTGCAAATGTTATTTGGCTTGTTCAAGACTAGTAGGTTGTTCTGTATTATAAAGTTCTCCAGCAGTTGACCTCTCTCATCTGCTGTCTCGGCTTCATAGCACCATATGGGAGAGACACCGTTGGAGTCAATTCCAATTAGTACTTTTTCATTCTTTAGTTGGTTTAGAATTTTCTGAAGTTCAATGATGAATGGTTCCATTTGCTTGGAGAACTGGCAATACATGGAGACTACATATATGTTGTCGTGTTCGTTTTTGATAAGTGCAGTGACATGATGTTCTCCACTCAAGGAGTTTATTTTCATCGTCATGTAGTCGTCATTCAGTATGACTATGGCAGCCCAAATTTGTGTGTTTGTACTATTGGATGTAATAATGCCATTGGAATATTTGCCCATTCCAATCACTTTTCCATTATAGGAATAGGGCTCTTGTAGTATCAGGATGTCTGCATTTGTTTCTTGAGCAGTTCTCATTATTTCTGCAGAGGCTGCTTTGCATCTTGCTAGGTTACATTGTAGATAATTCTGTTTTGTTCTTATGTTTTTTCTATCCATAGTCTATTCGACTCTTTATTTCTTGTATGATTAACTTATATGTGGGGCAATTTCTGTCGTTTTTGTGAGTATGTCTTTTCTTACTCTTCTTACAGAGTGCACATTTGGGTTTGTTTGGTAGGTTATTACATTCCTGTACTTTATGCCCTTTTTCGGCACAGTGTGCACATGTGTCTTCGGTATCCTCGCACGTTTTAGCTATGTGCCCATATTTTTGACACTTAAAACATTTGCTTAGGTAGATATAGTCCATGACTTTGCATCTTCTTTCAGCTATGTATAATTTGCCTGAGTCCATGATGATTTTCCTTAGCTTGGGGTCTATATCGCAAACTACATTTACAGTATCCCCATTACGTCTGCCAGTTTTGAACCTTATCTTTATAAGGTCGTCGATTGCTTCGTCTTCAAGAGCTTTTGAGTCTAAGATACTCTCGTTTTGTTTCCTTATTGCATTGATGATCTCTTTGTCCTGCAGATCATCAGGAACGTCGTATATGATAATTTTGGGTAGTTTCTTAAGAGGGTCGTTTACTTCGTATCCCTCTTTGGCCAGCCTGCTGTTATTCTTTATTTTGTTCAGGTCTTCAGCCTTTTCGGTTTCTATAGCGATAAATCCGCTTTTCAATATTCTAAGGTTATTGATTTGTATTTTATCTCTGATTGGATTTATCGCTTTTATTAGATCCTTCTTTTCTTGTTCAGGCTTTTCATCGCCCTTGAACTTAATGTAGACCTGGTGTTTCTGCTTTAAAGGCTGTCGTTTCTGGGAGGAATGTTCTTTTCTGTTCGACTGTTTGCTTTTTACTTTGGCGACTTCCGCGTATGTCTTCTGTTCAACGAGGACATTTCCCGGTTTAGTCGCCACACTTTTTTGTGCTAATAATTCATCGATTCGCCCTTTAAGTTGTCCGTTTCTTAGGGCTATTTTTTGCGTTATGCTTAGCAGGTTGTTTAGCTTTCCAAAGACAATCTCTTTGTCTCCATTTTTAAACTTTTGGCCATTATTGATTTCCAGCATATGTCTTATGCTGAAGATAGTGTTGGATATTTCGACCATCTCGGATGTTTCCTCGTAGAGCTCATCCGACTCAATACGCTTTCGTTTGTTCCCTTTGGAGACACTCACCTCTTTGGTAAGGCTGCTGCCACTGATCGAGATATTCTTGGATGCTTCATCGCAATCCATTATTGCTTCAGTTTCGATGTTGTTTTCCGCCTCATCACCACTCTCCTCTTTCTTTTCGTTTTTGTTAAGTTTTGATATTTGTTTTTTCATTTGATTCCCACGAGAAATGGAGGTACTAAAATTGTCCACCAACCCCACCCGCCCAGGGTTGGTAAGGCGTTTAAATACTTCGTCCATCGCCTCTGCAACGAAGAGAAACCGTTAGTAGCTGTTCCAGCTTTTCATGCCTCGGCACGGTTTGCCTTTACACCTTGCAATCGCGCAGTATAGCACTGAGTGTTGTGTTTATACCACGACTGACTCGGGTCCGGGTGGTCGTCATCCACCTTGTCAGTATGCGTTTACTGACACCCTGCGGGGGGTAGATAGGGACAGTGGGAATCTCGTTAATCCATTCATGCGCGTCACTAATTAGATGACGAGGCATTTGGCTACCTTAAGAGAGTCATAGTTACTCCCGCCGTTTACCCGCGCTTGCTTGAATTTCTTCACGTTGACATTCAGAGCACTGGGCAGAAATCACATTGCGTCATCACCCGCGAGGGCCATCGCAATGCTTTGTTTTAATTAGACAGTCGGATTCCCCTAGTCCGTGCCAGTTCTGAGCTGAGCGTTGAATGGCGGCCGAAGAGGACGATCAGGACGGTAAAACCAACCCAAAGGCCTCGCAGCAAGGAAGATCCAGGGGAGGCCAAGGCACGGTACCGAGCTCGGATCCGACGGAACACTCATCTAGAGATGAGGTTGGCTTTCACCTCGCCCAGGCCCGGCACGTTAGCCAGACCCCTTTCCCGACCAAGCCCGACGCGCCCCGCTCCTCAGAGCCAATCCTTATTCCGAAGTTACGGATCCAATTTGCCGACTTCCCTTACCTACATTAGTCTATCGACTAGAGGCTCTTTACCTTGGAGACCTGCTGCGGATATGGGTACGAACCGGCGCGACGCCTCCACGTGGCCCTCTCCTGGATTTTCAAGGTCCGAGGGGAAGATCCGGACACCGCCGCAACTGCGGTGCTCTTCGCGTTCCAAACCCTATCTCCCTGCTAGAGGTTTCCAGGGAACTCGAACGCTTATACAGAAAAGAAAACTCTTCCCGGATCTCCCGACGGCGTCTCCAGGTCACTTTGGGTTACCCCGACGAACACTCTTACGAGGGCCCGAATTGTATGCGGTTCCGCTGCCGGGTTCCGGAATAGGAACCGGATTCCCTTTCGCCCGACGGGTGTGTGTTATGCGTTCAACAAATCTCACTCTGATACACCGTCATCGACATAGGATTTCTCCTAGGGCTTAGGATCGACTGACTCGTGTGCAACGGCTGTTCACACGAAACCCTTCTCCACGTCAGTCCTCCAGGGCCTCGCTGGAGTATTTGCTACTACCACCAAGATCTGCACCGACGGCGGCTCCAGGCAGGCTCGCGCCCAAA
>JACCHZ010000049.1:0-5000 GCA_018907045.1 Wiebesia pumilae | reverse complement strand
AACGATGGACGGGCTACGCCCGCCAACGATTGGTTTTGATCTAATAAAAGCGTTCCTTCCATCACTGGTCGGAACTCTAGTTTGCATGTATTAGCTCTAGAATTACCACAGTTATCCAAGTAAATGTGGGTACGATCTAAGGAACCATAACTGATTTAATGAGCCATTCGCGGTTTCACCTTAATACGGCATGCACTGAGACATGCATGGCTTAATCTTTGAGACAAGCATATGACTACTGGCAGGATCAACCAGGGAGCTTCGTGTCCTCTCCACTAATACAATCTTCGTACGAGAGCTCAATCTGCATTGAGACAAGAGCATCTCGTTCGAACTCGAATGTGCCTTAAGCGTCTAGATACAAACGTGAACCGAAGCACACGCAGAACTAAACGCGACACGCTTAGTACGACGACAGAATCGTCTAGAGCACAAGGTAGAGCGCCAAACGACCGACAATCGACAGTCGAATGAACGCCGTGCACTCATTCATATTATTTATGCCATGATACAATTTCTCATAACAAAGCACAGAATGCCCCGTTTCGTGTAGCATTAAAAAATAAATTTCAACATTACACAATGGAGCAATACCATGTTAACATTATTCGTCAAATGTCATCAGATTCTCAGCCTCTTATTCCAAAGAGGACAAACCCCGACGTTAGATAAAAGACTATTAACGTCTCGGTTAGCGAACATAAATCGCCTTAAAGATAAACGGATATAACTTCCATACATCACATATCATTATTCTCGCTCGGAACCGAGTGAGTCGATGCTCCGTAATAGCGTTAAAGCGTAAACCCAGTAAAGGCAACGCAATAACCAACAATTCACGCCTAAGGCGTCAACCGCATAGAGGGCCAATTCAGTCATAGACACTGACCCGCGGCAATGCTGTGAACGACAACAGTACCCAAACCGAGTACAATAAGAGTACCAGGTCGAATACACCACAAACATCGACTCCTTATATATACGAAAAGTAACCATGAAGCTTCGGCGCCGGACGGCTTTCAACACAGTCTCTTATGGATCAAAACCTCGACGAAAGCCCTTGATCTAATAGTGACCGACATGTGTTGAACGCGACGTTCGCCGACGATGATCGATCGAACTCCTATACTAGGGAGATAGCCGAATTTGAACGATCATGCCTTGAAGTCGTATATCTACGAGTCCTTACGTGTCCCTTTCGCCGACTTTGAACGATCGTGCCTCGAAGACGTACATCTACGAGTCCTTACGTGTCCCTTTCGCCGACTATGAACGATCACGCATTGAAGTCGTATATCTACGAGTCCTTACGTGTCCCTTTCGCGGACTATGAACGATCGTGCCTCGAAGACGTACATCTACGAGTCCTTACGTGTCCCTTTCGCCGACTATGAACGATCACGCATTGAAGTCGCATATCGACGAGTCCTTACGTGTCCCTTTCGCCGACTATGAACGATCACGCATTGAAGTCGTATATCTACGAGTCCTTACGTGTCCCTTTCGCCGACTATGAACGATCGTGCCTCGAAGACGTACATCTACGAGTCCTTACGTGTCCCTTTCGCCGACTATGAACGATCACGCATTGAAGTCGTATATCTACGAGTCCTTACGTGTCCCTTTCGCCGACTATGAACGATCACGCATTGAAGTCGTATATCTACGAGTCCTTACGTGTCCCTTTCGCCGACTATGAACGATCGTGCCTCGAAGACGTACATCTACGAGTCCTTACGTGTCCCTTTCGCCGACTATGAACGATCACGCATTGAAGTCGTATATCTACGAGTCCTTACGTGTCCCTTTCGCCGACTATGAACGATCACGCATTGAAGTCGTATATCTACGAGTCCTTACGTGTCCCTTTCTCCGACTATGAACGATCACGCATTGAAGTCGTATATCTACGAGTCCTTACGTGTCCCTTTCGCCGACTATGAACGATCATGCCATTGAAGTCGTATATCTACGAGTCCTTACGTGTCCCTTTCGCCGACTATGAACGATCACGCATTGAAGTCGTATATCTACGAGTCCTTACGTGTCCCTTTCGCCGACTATGAACGATCACGTGCCTCGAAGACGTACATCTACGAGTCCTTACGTGTCCCTTTCTCCGACTATGAACGATCACGCATTGAAGTCGTATATCTACGAGTCCTTACGTGTCCCTTTCGCCGACTATGAACGATCACGCATTGAAGTCGTATATCTACGAGTCCTTACGTGTCCCTTTCGCCGACTATGAACGATCACGTGCCTCGAAGACGTACATCTACGAGTCCTTACGTGTCCCTTTCGCCGACTATGAACGATCACGCATGCCTGAAGTCGTATATCTACGAGTCCTTACGTGTCCCTTTCGCCGGACTATGAACGATCACGTGCCTCGAAGACGTACATCTACGAGTCCTTACGTGTCCCTTTCGCCGACTATGAACGATCACGCATTGAAGTCGTATATCTACGAGTCCTTACGTGTCCCTTTCGCCGACTATGAACGATCACGCATTGAAGTCGTATATCTACGAGTCCTTACGT
The DNA here is from genome assembly GCA_018907045.1 of Wiebesia pumilae. Classification (NCBI taxonomy): domain Eukaryota; kingdom Metazoa; phylum Arthropoda; class Insecta; order Hymenoptera; family Agaonidae; genus Wiebesia; species Wiebesia pumilae. Next base: position 2,456 of record JACCHZ010000049.1, on the reverse strand, counting down.
GTCCCTTTCGCCGACTATGAACGATGAACGATCGCCTCGAAGACGTACATCTACGAGTCCTTACGTGTCCCTTTCGCCGACTATGAACGATCACGCATTGAAGTCGCATATCGACGAGTCCTTACGTGTCCCTTTCGCCGACTATGAACGATCGTGCCTCGAAGACGTACATCTACGAGTCCTTACGTGTCCCTTTCGCCGACTATGAACGATCACGTGCCTCGAAGAACGATCGCATCGCATCGACGTGTCCCTTTCGCCGAGTCCTTACGTGTCCCTTTCGCCGACTATGAACGATCACGCATTGAAGTCGTATATCTACGAGTCCTTACGTGTCCCTTTCGCCGACTATGAACGATCACGCATTGAAGTCGTATATCTACGAGTCCTTACGTGTCCCTTTCGCCGACTATGAACGATCGTGCCTCGAAGACGTACATCTACGAGTCCTTACGTGTCCCTTTCGCCGACTATGAACGATCACGCATTGAAGTCGTATATCTACGAGTCCTTACGTGTCCCTTTCTCCGACTATGAACGATCACGCATTGAAGTCGTATATCTACGAGTCCTTACGTGTCCCTTTCTCCGACTATGAACGATCACGCATTGAAGTCGCATATCTACGAGTTCTTACGTGTCCCTTTCTCCGAATACGAACGATCATGCCTAGAATTCGTATGAGTCCATACGTGTCCCTTTCGCCGACTATGAACGATCACGCATTGAAGTCGCATATCGACGAGTCCTTACGTGTCCCTTTCGCCGACTACGAACGATCGTGCCTCGAAGACGTACATCTACGAGTCCTTACGTGTCCCTTTCGCCGACTATGAACGATCACGCATTGAAGTCGCATATCGACGAGTCCTTACGTGTCCCTTTCGCCGACTATGAACGATCACGCATTGAAGTCGCATATCGACGAGTCCTTACGTGTCCCTTTCGCCGACTATGAACGATCACGCATTGAAGTCGCATATCGACGAGTCCTTACGTGTCCCTTTCGCCGACTATGAACGATCACGCATTGAAGTCGTATATCTACGAGTCCTTACGTGTCCCTTTCGCCGACTATGAACGATCGTGCCTCGAAGACGTACATCTACGAGTCCTTACGTGTCCCTTTCGCCGACTATGAACGATCACGCATTGAAGTCGTATATCTACGAGTCCTTACGTGTCCCTTTCTCCGACTATGAACGATCACGCATTGAAGTCGTATATCTACGAGTCCTTACGTGTCCCTTTCTCCGACTATGAACGATCACGCATTGAAGTCGCATATCTACGAGTTCTTACGTGTCCCTTTCTCCGAATACGAACGATCATGCCTAGAATTCGTATGAGTCCATACGTGTCCCTTTCGCCGACTATGAACGATCACGCATTGAAGTCGCATATCGACGAGTCCTTACGTGTCCCTTTCGCCGACTACGAACGATCGTGCCTCGAAGACGTACATCTACGAGTCCTTACGTGTCCCTTTCGCCGACTATGAACGATCACGCATTGAAGTCGCATATCGACGAGTCCTTACGTGTCCCTTTCGCCGACTATGAACGATCACGCATTGAAGTCGTATATCTACGAGTCCTTACGTGTCCCTTTCTCCGACTATGAACGATCACGCATTGAAGTCGTATATCTACGAGTCCTTACGTGTCCCTTTCGCCGACTATGAACGATCACGCATTGAAGTCGTATATCTACGAGTCCTTACGTGTCCCTTTCGCCGACTATGAACGATCGTGCCTCGAAGACGTACATCTACGAGTCCTTACGTGTCCCTTTCGCCGACTATGAACGATCACGCATTGAAGTCGTATATCTACGAGTCCTTACGTGTCCCTTTCTCCGACTATGAACGATCACGCATTGAAGTCGTATATCTACGAGTCCTTACGTGTCCCTTTCTCCGACTATGAACGATCACGCATTGAAGTCGCATATCTACGAGTTCTTACGTGTCCCTTTCTCCGAATACGAACGATCATGCCTAGAATTCGTATGAGTCCATACGTGTCCCTTTCGCCGACTATGAACGATCACGCATTGAAGTCGCATATCGACGAGTCCTTACGTGTCCCTTTCGCCGACTACGAACGATCGTGCCTCGAAGACGTACATCTACGAGTCCTTACGTGTCCCTTTCGCCGACTATGAACGATCACGCATTGAAGTCGCATATCTACGAGTCCTTACGTGTCCCTTTCGCCGACTATGAACGATCACGCATTGAAGTCGTATATCTACGAGTCCTTACGTGTCCCTTTCGCCGACTATGAACGATCACGCATTGAAGTCGTATATCTACGAGTCCTTACGTGTCCCTTTCGCCGACTATGAACGATCACGCATTGAAGTCGTATATCTACGAGTCCTTACGTGTCCCTTTCTCCGACTATGAACGATCGTGCCTCGAAGACGTACATCTACGAGTCTTACGGAATCCT